>OX422214.1:445019802-445619802 GCA_949130495.1 Sambucus nigra
ATAAACTTACATGTGGTTCAAAGCAGTTGACTGTATCTAGGTTCTCCTCGTCTCTTTCCAAGTACTCGCGGGTGATCATATCTTCAATGCGCTTCGTAATTGCTTTCAAATTAGGCTTGAACATATGTCTTAACTGCTTAATACACTACAAAATCAACTGTTGGTGATGCAAGACTCTCTAACTCTTCATGGTGCGCACAATTATGGCATCAATAGCATAGCGTATGTCCCTGTCAACATCTTCAACAACTTTTTTTCTTTCATCCATAAGAGGGGAAGAGAGAGTAACTTGATCTATCTCTAGTATTGAATACCAGCAAAGTTGCAGCCTGGTAAGTACCCACAATCAGCTCTATAGTCTTTGGCTCGAATTTTCCATCGATGTGGCAAGTTTTGAATAGCTTCATTACTTAATTTTTCATTCCCTACGTTCTCAAGGATATTATCACATAATGAAGCCAGTAACTCTGCACTTGAACTACCAGTAACAACTTCATTGAAGAAGATCACAAATCTTTAAGAGCATAGTGAAAGAGAGAGCGGTTTGAAAAACACTTATTCACATATACCATATACTTATCATGCAGCTCAATTACTACTTCAACAATGACTTGCCCCCTGCATCTACAGAATGTTGGAGCAGGACAGTGCCTTTGGCAGTAGCATGTTGTTTAAACATATTGGCAACTGAGTCCAATGGTAAGATGGCTTTATCTCTGAATAAAATAAAGAAATAACAAAACAATCTATTAGATAAAAACACATAAAAATCAAACAGGCATTTCATGAAAATCAAACAGTAATTACTCTTATAAGTACTTGTCATTTGCATACATCCAGATATATTGTAGCTCTTCCATTCCAGGACATGAACCACTAATCTTATGATAAGGGACTCAATTGATCTCTGTTGTAAATTTTCCTAAACACAAAACAAACGGGGGACACAATTATTCAAATGATGACAAAATTATGGCATCTACATTTAAAAAATTAGAAAGAGTATGAAGTTAAAATGTCGAAAGAGAAAAACAGATAAAGTGATGTGGATTAAAGAATATCTAATAAAAGATGAAGAATTAAAAAATAGAGATTCATGTACGTTATTGCAAAACTTTCAGAGTTGTCTTCAGAGTGGGGCTGTGGATGGGATCGGGGGTGATGAAGGCTTCTACGGAGATAATTAGTCCTCTTGGGTACACACTGATTACCCAAAGAATACCAAACATCATGACAGTGTTCCCCACAAGAACATTCTCACATCAATATGATAGTTTCCAACAAACTAAAAGAATTTTCATTTCGAAATTGTTTTCACTGAATAATATTTTGAAATTATAAAACCTAGTATAGGTGACACAAATCTACGGCATCTCAGCATGTTAATTACTTTCTCGAGAAGTGAATCCAAGATCTACCTACATAATGGTGAAGGTAGAAAAAAATTATATTGCAATCCCCAAATGTCAAAATTTGTATAAATCAAACAAAAAGTTTATCGTAACCTGATATTCACACCTGAAAACGTAATTTCCAAAACATAAAGACCTATATTTAACTAACTTGAAAACAGTCAGCTCATATTTGTCCCTGAAGTTGATCCGTACTTTGGTCAGTACTCATTCCTAGAATAAACTCACACAAAAAACACTTATTTAACAATGTTAATATCTACTTGCAACACCACCAATGATACATTAAAAAAAAACTAAAGAATAAACACAATAGCTAGTTGCAACACACATTAAAAAAACTAAAGAATAAGAAACTAAAAAAAATTGTCATTTTGAAACAAATTTGAACTAAGAAACAACATAAGGCAGAATCTTTATAATCGAATCTGGTATTAAAAACACTTACTTAACTGTTGACTCTGCAAAAAACAAAAAAAAATACAAATTAACATTACTTGAAATCAAATTATAACTTTATGATCCAAAAATCAAAATATGCCGAGCTTATAATCTAAAGTAAGATAACAACATTCAAGCAGAAATCACAACTAAAATCAAAATAATAAAATCTGACTCCTCCACTAAGATATGCCGAGCTTATAATCCAAAGTAACATAACAATATCTCAGTCTAAAATGTTGAGATTATAATCCAAAGTAAAAAATCACAACTAAAATCAAAATAGTGAATGAGAAGATCGAAAAGGAGAAAAATTACTACTCACAATCAAATAAGACCACTCCATTTTCATGACTACTACAAAAAGAACCCAAAACAAAGCGTTACTAATCCACATAATCTTTAACAATTGAGAGGAAGAGGGGAAAGCCATATTTAGATCACTATTCAATGATATACTAACCCACATGATACAAAACTTTGATTTGAAGAACATGTTTGTGAAAGCAAACCTAAATAAGCACCTGTAAATCGAAATAAATAGTTAGAACAAATTATACTGTATTTTATATATTTCAAAAGTGGAAACTAAACAACAAATGAAACCCACAAATTGATTGAATCCAAACCCTAACAAAAAATAGTATCCTGGAGAGAAGTCGAAGAGACCTGAGAGAGAGAGAGACCTTTTAGCAGAGGGAGGAACCGCAAGAGCATGGGAGGAAGACGCAGGGGTTGAGGCGGTGGACGAAGAGGCGGCCTTGGGGTTCTAGTGAGAAATGAGAGAAGATGGTGTTTGAGAAGGTAAAGGTAGATAAAAGTGATCGTGGGGGTTTTAGAGAATACAATGAGCTTAATATGTTATAATACTATTTTACCCTTGTTTTTGAATTTTAAAGAGAAGGGGGAAACAAATTAGAGTGTATTAAAAGGGGGGAATACAAATTTTCAAGGGTAAAAGAGGTAGTGCAGGAAAAACTTGTATAGATGACATCATCTTATGATCTTATGACATACTTAAGTTTCTTACTTTATTATATATATATATATATATATATATATATATATATATATATATATATATATATATATATATATATATATATATATATATAAAGGATAGAGTTCTTAAGATTGAGAAGATCAGGGTCGGAGTTGAACCAAAATACTAGAGATGGTGTGGAATTTCCTCGAGCCGGGGAGGTCCTCACCAGGAGAAGAAATCGCATAGGGGGAGAAAATCCTAAGAGGTTCCCAAAGCAGATAATCTAAGTAGTTGTGGCCAATAGAGTGTGGCACCCCGTCTAATTAAATACTGGGTAGCTACTCATTTATTAAATTAATACCGAATATCAAGTTGGTTCAGTCTTAGCATCACTGTTGAAAAACATTTAATTAATTACTAGCCACCTAATATTTAAAAAGAGAGATGTCAAATTTTATTAATTAAGTTAACAAATAAACAAGAATTTTCATAAACCATCAATCACACATAAAAATGCTCAACGAGATGAAATCAAATAGGTCTGGAGTAAACACTCCAATAATAAAGATGCCAGAGTAAATAATGTCTCAATACAAGAGTTTGAATAAATAATAAACCAAGGACTGAAATAATGAAAGTCTGCAACTACAACCTCAATATAAGAATGGGCGACATGCCATAACTGATACAAATGACTATGAAGGAATAAAGGATAAAATGAGAGTGTCTACTACGAGGATCTTGTAACTTCCACAGCAACTACAACACGTCATCTGAATGGAACTCCTATGCTTGGCGTCCCTGTGGCTAGGCACCTAAATTTTTTTTACAAAACAAAAATTGATTTGGAGGAAAATGGGAGCCCGATGTGAAAACAGTTTAAAAGTTTAGCAAGTGATTTAATTTACAATTAAACATCACATATTATAAGCACGTTAGTTTCGTACTCTCACATGAGTTTCTTACCTCTCAACTACTGTGCACGCCTAACGTATGCCTCTAACCCATCCTAGTTATGCCACTATCTAACTAGTTTGTACCACTCCTGCCTTTGCATTCTAACATAGAGTATCTACACGTAACCCCCAAATAAGCCATATTTATAACCCATGTTCACATTCATTAAATTACTTATCTCAAGTATCAGTTAAATTCTCATTCTGAACCCATTCGAATATCTTAGTCATTCACATCTACTAAGCAACAATGAACCCATCACAAATACATAAGTACATCACTCTCAGTACATAAATACATATATGGCACCCCTAGGCTCAGCTGCGGTGCACGCATACTCTGCTATCAAATCCATGTACATCACGTACGTAAGGATCACGTGTTCCGAATCTCTCAGAAACCGTCTAAATACAAATCACACATATTGGAGGCGAACATAGTTCACATACTCATGGGTCACGCACATACCTACCCTCCCAAGTTCAGCTGACTTATCAACTCACAAATAAGTCATTCACAGTACTATGTTCTTAAGGTACCAATCTAAATCCCCCCAAAGGCACACAAGGATAAGAGGGTCCTTTTCCAGAATAAAACTAACCTCCGGTGATAGCAAGTATGGTAGGTATGTCATACACATAAGAAATCCATACACTAGTCATTCACACAACCTAGGTAATCATATATCAATATAGATGTTCACACATTTCATCTAGTTAGTCTCGTACGTAGTAAGTTTACCCCGAACATTACACATAATTTAAATTTTGTTTGATAACTCTCTCGTCGTATCAATTTGGGTACTTAAACCTATCTCAAAAGGTTACTAGGTTTCTTATTAAATTCTTATGTTATATCAGCACTTAAAGTCACTCCATTCCTGCCTTTAATCTTACATCATCATAAATTCCCATTATAGTTTCAATTCGAATGCTCTCTACTCATACCTCACTCGGTATACTCTCATAAGAAATATCAATCAATCCCATAAGTTATACCATTCTCCGATAATAATTAATACCTAATGGACTTTACCTAAGTCCCACCATATTATATTACTCACCCTAATAATCAACATTGGCTTTGGAATAATCCTTAAATCTTAAAGATAAACAATTACCAAAATACAGCAGGGGTCGATCGATCAATAAAAAGGGGTGGGTCGATCGAACCATCGATCGATCGACATTCTTGAGTCGATCGATCGATCAAGCACGTATCACCCCAGAAATCCTTAACAGTTACGGGTTATCAACTTTTTACACCTTTAAATCTTCATTCTAACGTCCAAAACTCACAATTCAATATACTAATCATCCTATTAACATGTTTACATCATTCCCCACGTTTTAGATTCATCAAATCAATTTATAACATCAATTACTTAAATCAAAATACCCAATTATCATATGAAAACCTAGTTTTCCTATTTCTTCAAGAACATCACATAATTCAATAAAATTTAATAATTCTCTACCCATAAATCATAAATTCATGGTTATTATCATCTCCAACATTTACTACATGCAAGTCCTATCCCAATTATGACTTTAAACCTTTCAAATCCCTTCAATTTCTATTTTTCATGATAAATCTTCAAATCTATAAAAACATGTAAACTATATGCTTTGAATCTTTGTAAGATAAACCACTTTCCTGTAAATATGATGTTCTGATCTGTTGTTGTTGTTCAAGGGCTGGTCCTCTCTTCTTTTCGGTCACAATTCCGTCCAAATTGGTGGTGTTGGGTGGTGGTTTTGGTTTGGGGACTTTTTATAACCTCTCCTCTAACTCACGTAACCCCCCTATTTGTTTTTGGCTGATAATGGCCCTAATGGAATTTCCAATAAAACATAATTAAACACTAAAATTCGTTACTCTTAATTCCTTACTTTTTAAAATGACCGAAATACCCTTTCGGGTTGCCGGTTTGGCCTAAAAATGCCCCGGGACCCAAACTAAACCCCCGGCTAGTGTTTTCTGACTATCTCGACCCTTTCAGACACGTTGGCGCATTCAAAAAGCTTATACGGATGACATAAAAATAAAATACTTTTAAATCCATTAAATTGGGTCCTGACACGACTGGCACGCGCGTCTTAACTAAATTATCGAAACTGTCGTATTTTTAACTCACGACAATTTTAATAAATTCAATGATCACATATTACCATAATCACTCAGTAATATTCAACATCATAATAATAACCAAATACTAACTCTCGTCTCGCTAGCATTTAGATCCGAGTTAATTTTCCAATTAATTATCCCAAATTAATTTTAATTAATCCCATAATTAAAAGCATTTATATTTAATTAACCTCATAATGAAAAGCCATAAAAATATGGGGTATTACATAGAGCCAATGTTATTATGTCCAATGGTCCACGACCAATGAAGATCGGGCCTTCGAGGCCAGTTTTAGTAGGACCGACCATAGAGATAGGGTCAATAGGGCCACCAGTAGAGCCATCGTTTTGATGTTTCCTTTAGATGAAATTTTTGACATTAGTGGAAAGTTAGACCACTTATTTAGTATATGCCTTAGGTCAACCAGTCTTAATGGACTAGGATATTGTTACATTTACGTTTATGGCTCACGCGCACGAATCTTAATTTGACTATATTTTATTAGCAGTACATTTACTATGATTCTACGAGATATATACTTTTATCACTGACATTTATATATATATGGATACCCCGATGGGCAGGGGTGTTGCCTTACGTCGTGATTTTGGAGATGTGACAATGTGTTTGGCCTACTTGGTGTTTAACCGCTTTATTATTTTAGACATGTGGCCTTTCGATTTCATTATTTGAGTCGGTTTGGATATCCATGTATTATGCTTATATCGACTACTATGAGCAGGCTTTTATGTATGACTATTTTGGGCAGGGGTTGTTTCTTAGTTACGTATAGACTCAGGAAAAGGTCTAGTGTGTCAAAATATTTTAGAGATGCGAGTACATCAGAGGGGATTATGTTTTCTTAGAAATGTTATCGGCATTCCTATATTCTTCAAGTTTTATTCGAAGAGGTACCGAGTTATGACCTACATCAGAGAGAGATTTTATCCTTAGTGTTGTCCCTAGTATTTGGCACATTACGAGGGCACCTTATTAGTTGGATCCATTGGAGATGGAAGAGTTTTGTGAGAGTAAATACCATAGTGTTGAACTAAGTGTTTGTCCAGAGGAGTAAGGCACCATGGGAAATCTCCAAACCTATTTGTTAAGGGATGGATGGTTCACCGAGTTTTATATGCACCGCCGGGAGTGGGGAAGGGTCACAATACGGAGCGAGTTGGTTGGTTGAGAGGAGTGTATTCCTGTTAAAGATAGAATGGTCAATTGACAGGAGTGTATTCCCGTTGAAGATGGAATGACACTTGAGTTATTGCCAGTTTTAGAATCGGAAGGAGGATACCCAAAGGCAATTTTCTACACAATATGGAGCATGCATGCTTGGGTCATTCTAGTGGGTTAATGTTCTCACTTGAACTAAACCTATTTCTCGAGCTAATATTTTTTTTTTGGGTATAATTAACTTCCTTTGTCAATTTTCATGACAAAAGAGGGGGAGAAGTTATGGGAAAGATAATATTACATTAAAGGGGAGCTTTAATTTAAAGAAAGATATGTAATTTCGAATGAACATATCTTAGGAAGTGTATAGGCTTTTTGGGATGAAGTACAATGCATTAATCTGATATTTTTGGATGCATGTTTGTTTAGACTTTGATATACTTTTTGTAAGTTAGATGTATCATGCTTTAATTAACATATCTTTTGGGCATCATAATTATAACTAGTTAAATTTTTTCATTTACATTGGTATAGTTATATTGTTTCTAGTGTATAACAAGTTAATTGGTTGCAAGAGGTAAAATGGATTCTTATTGATTATAGGTTGATAGGGTGATGCATTCCTTTGGCTAAGTTTGTGTCATTATTGTCATTGGGTTTAGTTTTGCTTCTATTTTCTAGTAATATTTTGTTTGTATATATGGCCACAGAATAGACAAAGGGGAGAATGTAAGAGTAATTGTATACTCATGTTCCCCACACATAACTAAATTATCGTATTCGCGTACACAATAAATTTTGTGTCTTTTCTTTGACCTTGAGATCATTAAAGCATAGTACAATTGTGGTACATTTGCTTCGAAGTTGCTTTTATTTCTCAACTCGACACCCACTTGATCTCATATTAGTGTATCCACTTGGTTGTGGTATTTTGACTTCCTAAAGACTTTTTCACACTTTGTCACATTCAAATTAAATCATTGTGTGTACGTGTGTTTGGTTTGAATTTTTGGTTTAGATTATTAACTTATGCAAGTATACTATTCTTATAAAGAAGCATATTTTTTGAAGTTACTTTTTGACGTAAGTATATCAGATGATTGTTTATGTAATGGTTAAACAATTCATGGCTTGTTTTTTCCCTGAAATTTGTAACTAGATTTCTTATTTGGTGACTCGATACATCGAAGTATGCTTTCACTAATGCGAAAACATTCCTCTCTAGTCCCAGTATTACCCAGAGGTTTTCTACCAGTTTTGCCAAAGCCCCTAGTGACTTCCTTCGCTAGTCTATCGCCGTAGCAAGAAATTTCTTCACATCAGTGAAGAGAATCTTTATTGGTATAGCGCCTATGGCCTACGACCTAGATATTTATGAAATATCTTTTTGAAAAATGTGAAAACTTTTATAGAAGCCAAATATTCTCTAGACTTATGTACTTTGATTTCCTTGTGATGTCATCTTCCACTTAACTTAAGCTTGTCTTCCACACTTGAAAGAGCTTAGGTTAAATGGGTCTTTGACTTAATAACTTATCCATGTTTTGCCAAAAACTCTAATAAAAATTATTCAGAAAATATTTTTGAGATCAAAAACACTTGATCAAGAGGAATTTTTTTACGATATTTGTTTTGGAGTTTTATTAATCTAGAAACCATTGTTTCTCTTCCTCACATTTCTCTCAGTTTTATTGAAGTATATGATTTTCAAACTTTAGTCACAAATCATATTGAAGCTTTAAAACTTTTACCTTTGTTCTTAAGCTAGAATACTTATATTATTGTTCTTGAAGACTTGTGTGCATACTTTAAAAACATATTTTTAGGTTTGAGCATGTTAAAATCATTTTTAACACTTTCAAAACCTTTAGAAAAAAATCACATCCTAGAAAGTGGTAACTAAGATTTGGAAGCTTCTCAAAAAAGTTCATCGTCTACTTCAACAAGATTATGATTCTTGGCGTAGCTTCAAAAGATGTTGGATGAGTCCAAAACTGGTCTCGTTTTGTAGCGTTTTCCAGCTGTTGGTGTTTTTTTCTGAAAATATGACGAGAAAGATTATGTAGTCCGTCAATTCATTATAGTATCATAAGTCATTGTCTTCTATTTGTAATACTCTATCATAGTGAATTTGGCATTCCGATCGGTCTGAGGTTTTTTCTGTTGTGGGGTTTTCCTCGTATGACCCTATTTTCACATTTAGATTAACTAATCTAACTTAAGATAAAATTCGGTGTTATCTAATTGGTAAAATTTTCATCATATAAAGCTAGGTTGTCTTTTTTGTACCTAAAAGGAATAAAATGAAAATATCATTCATATTACGATGATAATTTTAATTGGGTAATTTTATTCCATTCATGGTTTCGAGCACACAAAACTCTAACATATTTTAGACAAATTTGGGGGGGGGGGGGGGGGTGATGGGGGATGTGCCAAGAGGATATATCATTGATGGTTATTATACTATGGATTTCAAGAATTATCGCTTATTTATTTTGGAGTGTTCTCTGATGGAAGCCCTGATCATTGAGGTTCATGGTGAAACTGATCCAATTCGGAGTTGTTGATGTTTATACCGATCGATCATAGAAGAAAAATTCTGATTCATTCCGATTAAGCTTCCTTAGAAGATATAAAACTACTTTGTTTTTTAAGGGAATTTTTATTGGTCCAAAATGGTAAGTGAAGTTACTCGCCACTTTAATATATGTATAACTTGTCACATTACAAATAATTATGATGAAAACACAAGGTGGTACACTATATTTTAGTACCACAAGGTCATTGGGAATGTGTGATTTTGAAATTTATCATTAGGTTCCCTTTAGCTCAAAGAGAACAACCATTCTATAATCGTGGTTATTTATCAATTCTCTAAATGGGCCATCTTTTTTCATGAAATAATATTTTAATCATGTCTAATTAATGATCCTTATTTTGATGAATTTTTAAGATTTTTAGTGTTCCTATAGACACATAAAATTTCAACAACACCTCATCTTCAATGGTATGTGCATCCAACTTGCTTAACTGACATACATAAATCTCCTAAGATTTTTTAACTATCAATTGTTCATTACGCACCAGGTTGCACTATGCACAACTAACATACAGAACATTCGGTCTATAATAACATATAAGACGAAATCCTAAAATTCCTTAGGAAACACATGAAGAACACGCATAAATCTCCTAAGATTTCTAAACTACCAGGTGTTGATTCCTTTCCTCGTTTTGATATGCACAACTAACATGTGCAACATCCGATCTCGTAGAATAGCTAGGACGAACTCCTAAAAATCCTCGGGTAACACCCAAAGAACATATTTATATATTCAAATATTTTTAAACGGCCGATTGTCCATTCTGCACTAGGTTTTGGTATGCGCAACCAACCCGCTCCACATTCAGTCCCCCAAAACAGCTTGGGACGAACTCCTTAAAATTCGCGGGCAACCCTTAGTGACTACCCATAAATTTCCCATTGATTTTGTATAATTTTGGCACATTGTTCATATCCAATTATCATTCACGTGTCTAAGATACTCAATATTTAGTCTCTCAAAGAGTCTAGGGGCTCCAACTGGATAACACCTAGGGATCACCCGAAAACCCCTCGACATCTCCATATGTCTGGGAGGGATTCTCACTGATTTTGCAAGAACACACATGTACAACCCCAACATACTCCGAGTCTGTCGTCTGACTGAAAATACCTTGAAAATCCAATATTTTGAAGTTCGGTCAGAATAAAAGCCCTCAAAGTATGAGAAAAATGAACAAAAATAATTGATCAATAATTAATCATAAAAGCACTTGCTTATTTGTTTAGCCAATTAGTCAAACATCATAATCAACGATTTGTTTAATGTCACCATCAACCGTTCATTTAATTGTTTGTGTAACAAATCTGTTAAATAGATCAGACGGAGTTTTCTTATAAAAAAATACCCCACCCATTTCAGTATGTGTCCAAAAACCTAACAATGATTAGGTTTTCTAAAAAGGAAGTTCCTAAAATCCAACATCGATTAGATTTTTTGAAAATTCTTCTCCACAAATATTGTCCCGAGCATTTGGAGCAAAAGTCACTTTTGAAGAAACGAATTATGAAGTTCGAGAAAACATCGTTCCCCTAAGGGAATCTGGTCATCGAAAGTTCCTAGTGTAGAGGGGTACCCCTTAATCTCACAAAAAGGTATAATTGGGCACGAGTGGGGGGCAAGAAAATGGGTGCCAAGAAATGAGGTACCGAGAAATAAGGTGCCAAACGAAGGGTAGCCATCACAATGGACCCAAGTCAAAAGAGAAGGTGCTCTAGGAGCAACCCCAAGATAGTAGGGGGGTGCTCTGCGAGCAACCCCAAGCCCAGGTTACAAGGAGAAGTAAGAAAAACCCCAAAGTCAACGAGAGGATGCGATCACAATGGACTCAAGTCAAATGAGGAAGTGCTCTAGGAGCATCCCAAGATAGAGAGGGGGTGATCTGCAAGCATCCCCAAGCCCAAGTTACAAGGGGAACTTAAAAAAAGCCCAAAGTCAACGAGAGAGTTCCATCACAATTAGGCCTATAAATTTAGCTGAGCAAGCCCGAAGCCCGCCCGTTCGACCCCTATTTTTTAGCCGATCTTTATTTAAGTTTGAGACGAGCTGAGCTTGAGACAAAACTTCAAACATGAATGAATTTTGGGCCGAGCATGAGCCAAACTTTACCAAGCTCGAATTGGGCCCGAAGCTCGAACTTTGAAAAACAAAATATATAATTAATTTTATATAATATAACATATTTATGTTAATTAATTTTATTTGTAAGAAATTTAATTGGCATTTGCAGGTTTTCACTCTTACTTCCCTTGTTTTAATTTAATATATTTCATAATTAAATATTTTATTTTTTGAAATATCAATTATATTTTAGTGTGTACATTTTGTCTGTTATGGAAATACAAGGAAAAAACACTAATTCAAACTTTTTTAACAAAAAAATGAAATTGGGTGAGCCCGAAATTGGGCCCAAAGCCCATAATATTTATGCACCGAGTGCAGGCTTAGGTTGAAAAATTAGTTCGGGCTAAGCTCGAGCTGATCATGGGTAAGGTAGTTCGAGCCGAGGCTGAGCAACCCCATGCCCAACTTACCCAGCTTAATTTACATACCTAATCACAATATACCCAAGCCAAATGAGGAGATGCTCTAGGAGCAACCCCAAGATTATGAGGGGGTGCTCTGCAAGCAGTTTTAAGCCCAGGTTACAAGGGGAAGTAAAAACAACCCCAACGTTAACAAAAGGTTGTCATCATAATGGACCCAAGTCAAATGAGGGGGTGCTCTAGGGGCAACCCCAAGATAGCGAGGGGATGCTCTACAAGTAACCCTAAGCCTAGGACACAAATAAGTTTATTTAAACTATTTGTTGAAATTTTGTTATTTCTTATACACAAGAACGCTTAGCAAGAAGCCTTAGTCGAGTAAGCAGGGCTCAAGCAGATGGCTAGTTGGGATCCCTTATCCCTTGGGAGTTTTGGTTTGCAAGCTAAGAGGCAAGTCTTATTGGGTAAGCTAAGGCTTAACCACTTCAGTACCTTAAGAAAGAGATAATATTAATAGGAAGGGCCTAAGAGGCCACTCACACACTTACACATTTCACACTTAGTCAAATAGGTAAGCAACCAAGGCACTATTCAATAAGCATTTTTAAGATAATCATTGGCGAGAGGACTTTGTAAGGACATATTTTATAAGTCCCTTATCAATTTATTATGTCGTATACCGTTACAACCGTCAAAGAAGTTCAAGATAAATCTACATCAAGACGGATCCGAATTTATTAAGGTTCTTCATCAAAAAGACTCCGCAAAATTTACTTTGGTAAGATTATGTTTTAAATACCTAAACTTTGCACTTAGAGCTTTGGGATATTTTTTCAAAATATTTTCAAAGTGTTGGAGCGGGCTGTTTTCATCAAATTTTGAGAATGAGTAATTTTTCCAAGTCCCGTAGCGTACCTCATTTTTTACGCCAGGTCGTTCAAGCGAGATGTCATCTCATTTGAGCGACATGTTGATGTCGCGCGATGTCGTTCAAACGACACGTGTATGTCGTTCGAGCGAGATCCCTATTTCGTTCGAGCGACTGGGGCGGCACATTTTTCTATAAATTCTCATTAAATGGTTTCGATTTCATTAAGAAGTCCCAGCGTTTTGAAAGACAAAAAATTGCGAAACTGTAGTATCCTTTTGACTTCTTCTTTTAGGGTTTAATCCCTTTTTGTTTTCAATTCACAAAAATCCCATATGCTTTGGTGAATTATTTTGGTGTTCAAGAACACATTTTGATTATGTTCATTCTTTATGGGGAGAACTCTACAACCGGAGAGCTGCGTGCTATTGTGGAGGGAGTCTTTGTGAAGATTGGACTGCATGTCCATGTGGATTTGCTGCGTGTGGATTCATTGCTGAAGATAGAACTGCGTGTTATTGTGGAGTAGCTGCGGTTGTTCCATTGCTGACTCCGCCGATCGACACCTGCGGGTATTCGTGTGTCACCCTATTTCATTGTAATCCGTGTAAGTTTTTATTTACAAATTATAGTGAAATAAAAAGGTTTTTCCCTTCGAGGATTTTTCCTAAATTTGGTGCTCCTAATATTTGATCTTGTGATTGTTTGATTTTCATATGTAAGTCAATCACTTAGATGCATGTTTCGGGGTTTAACTAAAATTGGATTTTATTTTTGAATTTGCGATATTCCACTGTAGCAATTCTATAAATTGGTATCAGAGCGGGTTGCGCTAATTTATCGCGTATTCCTATTTTTCGCAAAATTGTGTGATATTGATTTTTTTTAAATCAGTTTTGTGAAAAATTGCAATTTTTCCAATGGAACACCCATTTAATGAGGAGCCCGTTATTGAAAAAGTTCACGACAGTGCTGAAAAATTAAATCTTTTGAATTTGAAACTTTGTAAAAGAATTAGAGTTTTGGAAAAAGAAAATTCTTGTTTTAATAGTAATATTGAATATTTTCAAACGTTTCAAACTCAAATAGATATTTTTCATAAACACTCTGGCAATTTTTGTAATGATTTTCATTTGTTAAAAGTTGTTAAAAAGCAGAGTGATGATAGGGTCCTATTTTTAGAAAAATAATTAGAGGACCTTAAACATTTAATGGTTTGTGTTTGTGCCAAAGAGGACAAAATTATTTTAATCAATGAGTTTTTGGCACGTGAAGAGACTCTTAGGGAAAAGTTTGCTTTAATTGAGGGGGAGAGAGATACCCTTTTAGGAATTGTTGAAAATTTGAAAAAGAAATCCCTGTTTTTGGAAGAGTCTAATTTGTTGCTTGAATAAAATATTTTGAAGTTGAAAAATGATTTAAACGATTCAAGTAGGTTTGATAGTGATGGTAATGGCTCATCTTGTTCTCATGCTGGTAGTGCTAAATCTAAAACCATTATTTGTTTTAGAGGGTCAATTAATCCCAAGGACGTTAGAAAAGCTCACACTTTAAGTAACATTCCTCCCGTTTACACATGTTCACATTTTGGTAGGAAAGGTCACCTTAGGAGACTTTGTTTTGATCTTGGAAGATGTCCTAGGAAGTCAAAGTCTAGTATTTTATTGGTTTCCAAAACCCCATGTCGACGTGTTACATCCGCTTGGGTTAGGAAATCACTTTTGGATACGCTAGATTTTAGAATAGTTGATTCTCATTTGCTTGCACATGACTCTTCTCTTGCCATATCACATAGATGATTGTGTTCGCATGTTTGTCATACGCTAGTTTTTTTTTGTTTCATTATATTTATGTTTGCTAGCATTGTGACATGTACTTTTTGTATTAGATTTTTATTTTTGAAAATTTCAAAAAATGCAAAAAGATTTTATTTTGATAAAATTTGTGAGAAAATGAAAAAAGATTTTGTATTTTGTTTGCACGTTTTATAGATACACACTTAGGATGACCGAGTCACGACATCATTCCATTTTTCATGTGACTATTTGATAGTGTTTTGAAACAATATATCATGTCATCTTTGTACTTTATAATGTGTGGAGTCATTAAGATTTAATTACGTGTTACTTCCTACATGTTTGACTCATGATTTCCTTTATTGCACATATGCACGAATTTGTTTGATTATTGTGCTTGTCTTATCACATGTTGGTTGGGTGTTTTCACTTCAATGCTGTCCTTAAAACGAATCAAGCACGATAAAAAAGACAATAAAAAGTGTGCACCTTTGAACCATGTTTGTGAGGATTTGTGTGTTTTGTTTGAAAATGGTGAAGGGCTACGAAAGGTTATCATTTATCCTTTGCGATTAAGCCGCCGTTTAATTGGACCTAAAAAACTGAGGAATTTTATTATCCAGGGTCCAAAGAGGTTTAAAAGAGCCCGAATTGTTTTTAAAGGCAATAAAAAGAAATTCATGCCAAAAAGGGGCCATTTAGGTTTTTGCACTAATTCTCAAAAGTTTGAGAATTTAGTTTATACACCTCTAAAAGAAAATATGCATGAGGGAGTTTGGATGGAGAATTAAAATGGGTTTGAACGTCCTTGAAAGTCTTGAAAAAGCGTTAAATAGTTTTGGACATTATTGGTGTGGAAATCACTTTGACTTTGATTTGTTGATTTGCAGAAGACGATGTCATCTAAATTCAACAATTTTTACACCTAAGGATACTTTTGATGTTCATTTGTTAGGAGTACACGTATTCATCATGCACATATGATTGGTTGAGTTGATTTTCCCATCGAATGTGTTCACACCCATACATTCCATTTCCATGACTTAGTTGTTTTAGTTAAATCCATGGTGTGATTTTTGTATCTTATTTTTGCTTTGAAAAAATTGAAAAATCCAAAACTAGTTTGTGGATGTTTTTGAGATATACCTTTTCATGCGCGTAGTTTGATCCATGTTTGCTATGCTTTTGTCAGTACACTCCATGTTTTGATTGTTTCTTCTTATATGTCTATTTGTGGACATCATAAAAAGGGGGAGAAAGAATTATCATGTTATGGGGGAGTTTTTGCATTATGGGGGAGAATTTGATTTATTAATGCTTTATTCTTATATCATTTCAAACTTGATACGTCACGAAGGTATTTTTCTTTATCTCATGTGTACAGGTACAAAGATTGAAGATCATTATGTTGCACACCATGATGAGAAAAGCTTTGAGATTTGATGAAGACTTTTTGAAGAACAGTTTGAGATCTTGCAAATTTAATCATGGGAGGGTAGATTTGTATAGGCAATTTGGTATTTGATAATTCGAATGTTTTTTTATGTATGCACCGGCATAATCATATGGGGAGATTCGTAAGGTCATATTTTATAAGTCCGTTATCAATTTATTATGTCGTATACCGTTACAACTGTTAAAGAAGTTCAAGGAAATCTACATCAAGACGGATCCGAATTTATCAAGGTTCTTTATCAAAAAGAGTTCACAAAGTTTAATTTGGTAAGGTTATGTTTTAAATACCTTAACTTTGCACTTAGACTTTGGGATATTTTTTCAAAATATTTTTTAAGTGTTGGACCGGACTGTTTTCGTCAAATTTTGAGAATGAGTAATTTTTCTAAGTCCTGTAGCGTACCTCGTTTTTTATGCCAGGTCGTTCAAGCGAGATGTCATCTCGTTAGAGCAATATGTTGATGTCGCGCGATGTCGTTGAAACGACACGTGTACGTCGTTCGAGTGAGATCCCTATTTCGTTCGAGCGACTGAGGTGACACGTTTTTATATAAATACTCATTAAATGGTTTCGTTTTCATTAAGAAGGCCCAGCATTTTGAAAGACAGAAGACTGCGAAACTGCAGAATCCTTTTGAGTTATTCTTTTAGGGTTTAATCCCTTTTTTTTCTATTCACAAAAATCCCACATGCTTTGGTGAATTGTTTTGGTGTTCAAGAACACAATTTGCTTCTGTTCATTCTTTGTGGGGTGAACTCTACAATCGGAGAGCTACGTGCTATTGTGGAGGGAGTCTCTGTAAAGATTGGACTGCGTGTCTATGTGGATTAACTGCGTGTGGATTCATTGCTGAAGATAGAACTGCGTGTTATTGTGGAGTAGCTGCGTTTGTTCCATTGCTGACGACACCGACCGACACCTGCGGGTATTCGTGTGTCACCCTATTTCATTGTAATCCATGTAAGTTGTTATTTACAAATTATAGTGAAGTAAAAAGGTTTTTCCCTTCGAGGATTTTTCCTGAATTTGGTGTTCCTAATATTTTATCTTGTGATTGTTTGATTTTCATATGTAATTCAGTCACTTAGATGCATGTTTATGGGTTTAACTAAAATTGGATTTTATTTTCGAATTTGCATTATTCTGCTATAGCAATTCTATACACCTCAAGGCCACTCGCAAGTTTTCAAAAAGATTATTTACCAAGTTGCCGTTTGAGAACATATTCACCAAATCGTACCTTTTGGCACTACGCCGGTCATATTTACCTTTTGACTTTGGATTGCACCAGATGTTGTCTGTCAGAGTGGACAAACGACACGCAATAAAATAGGACAAAAAGTACATCTCAAATATTGTCTCAAAGAATATCCTTTTGGTGCGCACATGCCAAATCAACCCTAGTAGTTACCTATAAATAGAGCCCTTGGGCATGGTCAAAATATAACATAAATGAAGTATTTTAACTCTGCACAAATAGACCCAGAAAGTATTCTTCCCTGCTCCCTCCTTGGCACTTGAAGTGCTTGTCTCTTTACTCCCAAGAATCATCACTTCCAAGTGATCCGTTTTCTCTTTTGTTATTACTCAAAAGTTTATAGTTAACTATTTTCTTCCTCACTCAGCAATCATAAAATCACCATTTTACCAGAATATTTAGTTTTCATTTGTTTGCTACGCTTGAAGCCTTGAACTACTTGAAGGCAGCTTCCATTAGAGTGGGTCATGCCTCACCAGATTCAGTATATTCATTGACTCCAGTACCATTTGCCTCCTATATTTGGCGACTCCGCTGGGAAGATATTCTCACTACCATGGATAAATAAGGTTACACTGTTTTGAAGCCACTAGTTTATTAAGATACTTTGAATGCTAATGGAGCTTAAAGTGATCAGATGACAATTGAAGAGGTCATAGTTACTAGGAAAAGAGCTCTATAGGGAAGGCAAGTGCAATAGCGGCTCCACCATTGAATAGGATGAACTTGATGAACATGTTTTTTGAGTTTTTGAGAGAACACAATGTGGATATGACCAACTTAGGCCAAGCTTGTGTGACACCTATGGTGTCTCCTGCTGGAGGGGTAGCTGCAACAGAGACGGATGCAGCTAATAAGGTGACTATGGAGCAAGTGGCGACTTCGGTGAGCTCACCATCTACGAAGAAGACGGGGATGAAGGAATCCCCTACAAAGCTGTCATGATAAAAAGAAGTGAAAAAGTTGATATCCTCCCAGAAGGAGTTACCCTTGTATATGAGGAGCTACAGAACCCATACCTAAATAGTATCAATGAAAACCATACCCTGAGGGGTACATTCCTCCCAAGTTCATAAAGTTCAAAGGGAAAGGTGAAAATCCTAGAGAGCATGTTAAGAGGTTCATGGAGTACGTTGGCGTGCATGGTAATGACAAGGAGTTTAAATTGCGGGATTTCTCTAAAAGTATCACTAAAAAGCCATGCACGTCGTGCTCTCATCTAGCGCCAATGAACATCCCCACTTGGGAGGAAATGCACAAGCAATTTTTATAGAAAATTTTCTTGGATAAGGAATGAGTTCATGTTGAGACACTCAGACCAAGAAGTGCATAAGTTAGGTGAGGTTTTGATGTTATATATCAAGCGTTTTAGTGAGAGGGCGCTAGATGTGCATGAAGAAGTTGTCGAGGCAAGGTTGTTGCAGATCTACATGGAGCTGCTGGTTGAGGACTACAAAATCCACCTGATTAATGAGACCCAAGAGGGTACCTTAAGAGAATTCACGCGAGCAGCTAGTAATATTGCCATGATAATCAAACTAAGACCCTAAGGATGAAGGAAACATATGTTGTTTCCAGGTGATAGGTTTCAAATTTCACGACGGCAAGCAGTGAACTACATTGAAGGAAGCCCCATAGGAAATAAAAGGGGCCAAAGGTACAAAAATAACAACGCCGCTAGAAAAAGAAAGTCTAGAGATGATGTCCTACCACCGTTGCCATGCACCATGGTGGAAGCAATGGGATGTTATGAACATTATTCCATGAAGGGGTGACAAGTCCCCTTCACTCAAATGGCCAAGTGCCCACAATAACGAATAAGGGGGACGCAAAGTTTTGTGAGTTGCAATAGAGAGTGCAACATGCCACCACAAATTATTATTACTTACGCAAGATAATTGGGAGAAATTCACTAATGGCACCCTGCAGATCCCACTAATGGATGTTAATGAATACCCATTACCTGCTTACCACTATAGCACAACAAATATGGTGGCGGAATGTGATAAGGAAAAAATGCTCGGGTTTGAAGAGTGGTCGAGCAATGATGATGAGTGAGAAGAGTGTTCAGTTAACTTAGTAAAGGAAGGTCACAAGGATGTGTAGGGTGAGCAGGTGAGCTCCTGAGAAGGAAGTGTGGATGCAGTCCTTGCCCTAGATGAGGGAGGGACTTCAGAAACTGAGTACGTGTGTAATACACAAACATATGAAGTTGAAATAGACTCAGAATGTGAGACTATTGCAAGGAGCCCCAAGTTCAAGTGGTTCTTTGAGCAGATTGGGGTGAAGCATGACATGCGAACGGTGATCACCAAGAAGATTTTCGAAATGGTCCAGGAGTGAGGGGATCCCTCTCTTAACTGGCATGGTCCCATTGGGACGTAATCAATAGGTAAACATCAGAGGTGGTATTTTCAGAAGTGAATAGGTAGGTACACTTATTCAACAATAGACCTTTATAAGTTACAACTTGGGTAAATGGAATTAATTTTCCAAAATCGCTCCTAGATGGAGGGGATCAATAAATAATATGCCCATCAGTTGTTGGAGTGAAAGGACCCCCAATTTTAAAAAAAATCAAAATGAATTTCCTAACACGTGCGAAATAAAGATGGTTCAACTAAACAACAACATAAACAAGAATAAATTTCTTCACAAATTAAAACTAAAGTAAACCAAATTTTAATTTTCTCAAAATTAAAATTATACTAAAAAACAAATTTGTGAATTTTTACTTTAAGCCCAAAAATCAATTTAATCCCAAGTCCTAGAAATATTCCTAACAATAAATATTCATTTTGCAAATTCAGGCCAAACCAAATTTTATCCAATAAAATTAATGACTTGAATTAAATTAATATTTACCCAAATTAAATTAGCACCAAATTAAATATACCGATTTTATCTTTTTACCTTAGCATGCATCTAATGTGATATTACAAAAAATAAAATAAGTAAACAACCACTACGCCGCGATGTATGAGGAAAAACTCACAACGGGAAAAAACCTCGAACGACCCTAGCCGTAAGTCCACTAAGTATGGTTTTATGATTACAAGACAGATGACTTACACAACTCGACCTGACTCCGTCCAAGCCCCTGACGGGTCTTCTTGCAACTACCTCCGCCTAGTCGACAATCCTGGAATCCACCGGAACCTTGGAATCCACCAATAAGGCCTTTGGACCAACCGTCAACCCGCACCCGAAGCCTTTCTCCGAGTGGGAACGCCGCAGCAATAAATAAGTCTTCTTCCTTGTGGGATGTACAAGCAAACCCAAAATTCTCTTCTTTGAGGTGTAGATAAAAACCCGGTGCCAAGCACTCCAAGCAAAGATATATATGAAGAAACTTGGAATAAACAAACTATGGGTGTATAAACCTTGATTTTGTTCTAAGGATCAAAATAATTTAACACAAATCAAGGGGACTTTTTCTTGGAAGAATTTTCTCTCAAAAACTTTAAGTGAAGAAAAGGTTATGAAAGATTCTTCTAAAAAATGTTGCTCCCGCACTAGTTAAATCTGTCAAAAAGTTAGTGGAGAAAAAGTAGTGGGAACATGGAAAAAACTGCTAAAACTGCCAAAAAAACTGTTCCCGCCAAAGTCGTTCGAACGACATTCTCGTTCGAACGACTTTACTAATGATGTTCCGGTGAAAAAAAGGAAATCTCGTTAGAAGTCTTGTTCAAACGACCTGGGAATCTCGTTCGAACGGGATTCCAGTTCGTTTGAACAACGTATCAGAAAATGCAATATTCTTTTTAAGCCCAAAACTTTTTATGAACAGTTCTAAAAAATTATTTTCTGAGTAAAACAAAGTCGTTAAAATTATTTATAAAAAATTTATAAAATGCACCCAATAAATTTCCAAGCTCCTATATATATATAAAATGCATTCATACCTTAGGAGCATTGGAACCAATGTTGTTGATGTAGAAACGAGGCATAATAAACCCAACATATGATGAAGCTTTATAATCTTGGCCGCTACGTCTTCAACTAACACGTCATAGGATTGGATGGATACACTTGAACACTATCCTATGACTCAAATGTTTTTGTCCGAAATTGACCAAACACTACATTAAGACTCAATCAGAGACTTGTATCCTTACAAATCTCCCCCTTTGGCTATTCCGGGACAAAAACAAAACAAAAATTCTAAAGGGCCGTCAAGCTCTACTAGACTTAAAAAAATATTCCACCCAAAATAAAAATTATATAGCTCGACTCAAAACCCATGGATCAATATCTTTGCCGATGAAAGATGCCATTTAGAAGAATTCCTGCACACTTAAGCAAACTATCAAACGCATAGGGAATAAGAATATTAAATGCAAAATAAATACTCCCCCTAAATTAATTCTCCCCTTTATCAAATAAATTACCTACTTAGAAAGACGTCTCCCCCTAAGGCAAATCTTCCAAACTAAGATACGATTACAATAGGATTAGATACCATTTCTCCACTATCATTCTCCCCCTTTTTGTTCAGGAATAGACAAAGGATAAAAACTAATTTAAACACGAAGAAGCTTAGAGTGATAAGAACATGAAAGCATATGGGCAACAAAATCGAAACTAATCCATACAAAGAATAACGGATACCAACGAATATGCAAAAACAATTATATTAATGTGATACATGAGATACTAAGCATTGATATCAACAAAAATAGCCAACACGATAGATACCAATTATGAATTTGAAGCATAGATGGATTAGAAAGCAAGGCAAAGAAAAAAATGCCATATATATGTAGACATAATGAATATCACTAATGTACATGCACACATATATATAGGTATAGACACCACAAATGACACAAAATACAATAAGCTTTTCACACTCGTATGGAAAAAATGTGTCATATGGAAACAGAAGTGTAGGGGTGTGAACTAGTAACAATTAAATTTAGACCCAATCACTTAAAACATGTTCATGAAGTTCTCATTTGATTGCAAACTTGATCACATTTGAATATAACCTCATGTGACAATATAGATTTAACTCAATGAACAAACATACACAATGCATACAAGCCTAGAATTTTGATGATTCTATAAACCAATAGAGTCATGACATTGAAAGTACAACTGGAATAAATGGACATTGTGCAAACCATTGATATACCATCCAAACTCTCTAAAAATATACATATAGAGTTTAATATTTTGAATGAATAAATCAACTAAACAAAATATCCCTTGGCAAATATTTTCTTTTAATGCCATTATTCTTTTAGGCCTTTGGACCACGTATTTCTTTTAGGTCCAAGCAAATGGTGGCTTACTCGCAAAGGATGATATTTCCTTTCGGAGCCCTTCCAGGTGCAATATATATATATATATATATATATATATATATAATCTTTTATCGCTCAATTCTCGCGTGCAACAGATTTTAACATGCACTGGTCCTCCTAGGTCACATAGCATGTAGATGACTAGATTTTAAGGATTGACAATCTTAACCAAAAGTTCTAGCCACATGGGAGCAAAAAATAAGGGATTCAAACACAAGTATATGCCACATAGAGTGTGTCAAACAAAAATACACAAAAAAAAAATCTTTTTGAGTTTTTTGAAATTTTTAACCAAACAAAAAAAAAAATTTACTCAAAAGATAAACAAAAATCATTTGTGTTTTTCATTAAGCCTAAATTACTAAAAGGTGAAACACAAATGATAAAAAAATATCATTTTTGTATTTTTAATTTAATGCAAAAAAACTAAATATAATACAAAAGATAAATAAAGTCATGATTTATAGCGTGAGATATGAAATAAAGCAATTATTAGAAAATGACTAAACATACATACACCTAGCAATGCTATACGATATGAAGCACAAAAATCTAGAGTATGCAAACAACTTAAACATTCAATTTTTAAATTTAGCAAGGGAGGTTTCATGTGAAAGCAAATGAGAATCAACAAATCTAATATATAGCACGTCTAAAAATGATTTCCTAACCCATATAGATGTATATTTAAAATGATGGGATTTGAGAACTAATGAAATGCTAGACATAGACTTCCTAGGACTTCTTTTAAGATAAAAAAATGGCCTAAGGTTACCTTTCCTACCATAATACAAGAATGTGAAAACACGAAGAATGATACCTAAGGTGTGACCTTTTCTAAAGTCCTTGGATAAAGTTGACCCTTTAAAACAAACAATGGTCTTAGCTTTAGCAACAAAAATATTTGAGCAAGATGAGCTCGAACCATTACAACAGCTACTCGAGTCTTGTAAATCATTTTTCATTTTTAAATTTTTTGACTCAAGTAATAAATTAAACTCCTCAATTTTACGGGACTCCTTCTTTAAATTTTTTATAACTCCTAGAAGGTTATCACTCTCCCCCTCAATGTGAACAAACTTGTCCCTAAGAGTCTTTTCTCGACTATCACTCTCTTTCTTGGACATATTGAAAATATTAAAATTATAATTTATGTTCATGATCTTTTCACGAAAAATATCTTTTTGAGATAGCGAGGTTTGCAAAAGTTCAATTCTAGATTTAAAACATAAATTTTCATTTTTAAGAAACTTAATTCTTTTTGCAAATCTCACATTTAATTCTCTTAAATTTTCATTACACTTATTAAGCCCATTAAATTCCTCTCGAATATCAAAAACTTCATTATCATTAGAAATGGACAAATTATCATTAAGACGTCCCATCGAGAGATACAAAGCACAAATGACAGTAAGTAAAAAATGAACCACCTAAAAATACAAGGAGAACAAAAATTATAAAAGTAAAAAAATGGACCTTTGATGCGATAAATTAGTGCTCTGGCTCTGATACCACATGTTGGAGTGCAAGGACCCCCAATTTTAAAAAATTTCAAAATGAATTTCCTAACACGTGCGGAATAAAGATGGTTCAGCTAAACAACAACATAAACAAGAATAAATTTCTTCACAAATTAAAACTAAAGTAAACCAAATTTTAATTTTCTCAGAATTAAAATTATACTAAAAAACAAATTTGTGAATTTTTACTTTAAGCCCAAAAATCAATTTAATCCCAAGTCCTAGAAATTTGCCTAACAAAAAATATTCATTTTGCAAATTTAGGCCAAACCAAATTTTATCCAATAAAATTAATGACTTGAATTAAATTAATATTTACTCAAATTAAATTAGCACCAAATTAAATATACCAATTTTATCTTTTTACCTAAGTATGCATTTAATGTGATATTACAAAAAATAAAATAAGTAAACAACCACTACGCCGCGATGTATGAGGAAAAACTCACAACAGGAAAAAACCTCGGACGACCTTAGCCTTAAGTCCACTAAGTATGGTTTTATGATTACAAGACAGATGACTTACACAACTCGACTTGACTCCGTCCAAGCCCCTGACGCGTTTTCTTGCAACTACCTCCGCCTAGTCGACAATCCCGAAATCCACCGGAACCTTGGAATCCACCAATGAGGCCTTTGGACCAACCGCCAACCCGCACCCGAAGCCTTTCTCCGAGTGGGAATGCCGCAGCAACAAATAAGTCTTCTTCTTTGTGGGATGTACAAGAAAACCCAAAATTCTCTTCTTTGAGGTGTAGAGAAAAATCCGGTGCCAAGCACTCCAAGCAAAGAAATATATGAAGAAACTTGGAATAAACAAACTATGGGTGTATAAACCTTGATTTTGTTCTAAGGATTAAAATAGTTTAACACAAATCAAGGGGACTTTTCTTGGAAGAATTTTCTCTCAAAAACTCTAAGTGAAGAAAAGGTTATGAAAGAGTCTTCTAAAAAATGTTTCTCCCGCACTAGTTAAATCTGTCAAAAAGTTAGTGGAGAAAAAGTAGTGGGAACATGGAAAAAACTGCTAAAACTGCCAAAAAAACTGTTCCCGCCAAAGTCGTTCAAACGACATTCTCGTTCGAACGACTTTACTAACGATGTTCCAGTGAGAAAAAGGAAATCTCGTTAGAAGTCTCGTTCGAACGACCTGGGAATCTCGTTCGAACGAGATTCCAGTTTGTTCGAACGACGTGTCAGAAAATGCAATATTCTTTTTAAGCCCAAAACTTTTTATGAACAGTTCTAAAAAATTATTTTCTGAGTAAAACAAAGTCGTTAAAATTATTTATAAAAAATTTATAAAATACACTCAATAAATTTCCAAGCACACACACACACACACATATATATATATATATATATAATGCATTCATACCTTAGGAGAATTAGAACCAATGTTATTGACGTAGAAACGAGGCACAATAAACCCGGCATATGATGAAGCTTTATAATATTTGCCGCTATGTCTTCAACTAACACGTCATAGGCTTGGATGGATACACTTGAATACTATCCTATGACTCAAATTTTTTTATCCGGAATTGAGCCAACACTACATTAAGACTCAATCGGAGACTTGTGTCCTTACATCAGTACTTTATATGAAACTTGAATTTCTCAAATGAAGATTGTGTCGGTGCCAATCGTGATCTCTACCTTCGATAACGCGGGGATGTCGTCACTTGGCTATGTTAATGTGGAGATTAAGTTTGGAAACTTTACATCCCATATCAAATTTCATATCATCAATGCTAATACGAGAGAGAAACTCCTGATAGACCGGGTGTGGATGCACACACATGAAACTGTGTCGCTAACATTCCATTAATGTGTAAAATCTAACATTCGTGGGACGGAGATTGTAATGAAAGCTATAGAATAACCATTTTCAGTGGAAGAGCCCGACTTGGTGGATGCAATATTCTACATAGAATTAGATGAAGAAAAAAGAAGTCTGGTCACGCGAGCAGGGGATTCTCTCACGGCCCAAGAGGATGATAAATCCAAGATGACAACGCATGAAAGGCAAGGCCCAAAAATGGTCCCCTCTGAAAGTAAGGGAAAAGATAAGCTTTGTGTAATACCCCGTACTTTTATAGATATTTAAATTACATAAGAGGCGTAATTGGGTAATTAGAGGAAATTATCGTGAATAGTAACTTTGGAACTTGTGAGTGTAATTAAATAAATTTGGAATATAAAGTGAATAGTAAATATTAGATTGCAAGTGTCGGATTAATATTTACATGGATTATATTTTCTTACGGGACTAAGTATATGAGTTGGATTATCTTAATTACTTGTCGCAGTTGGTTAAAGCGACGAAGAATAATATTTTATTTGGAAAACACGCGTATTGAGATGTGTTGGGTTGATTTAGTGAATTTTAGTTACGTGACTCGAATGGAGATTTTGAGTGCACGATTGGGTTCGGAATGGCCGAGATAGTCAGAATAGAGTATCCGGGGGTAGTGTTTAGGTTCCGGAGATTTTTGGACTAGTAGGGACTCGCATTTGAGTATACAAGGCAATTTTGAGTATAATAAGGGATAAGCTTTATAAACCCTCATAACCCTCACTTCTCTCACAATTCATCCCAAGGAGAGAGAAAATGGAGAAGAGAAGAGAGGAAGGAAGAAAAGGGGATTCCGGGCCAAACTCCACGAGATTTAACTTGAGGTTGTCGAATTTGATCCACGAGGCAAGTGTTTACTTGCTTTATTCTTTTGAGTGTTTATCTCATAATATAGTTGGTGTTTTGGGTTGGGTTTTTGTGAATCAAAACGGGGGTTTTGGAAGTTAGACCGAGCAAAACCCGGATAATATTCGATTTAAGAAACTTAGAAATTAATTGAAATTGATTGTTGGTTATTGGTTCTAGGATGATTAGAACCCTTTTTATGTATGTATATATTGTTGGTTGAGTTTGGATGATGATAAGAGAGGATATAAAAACTTAAGGGTATTTTAATGGTCGAAACAGAGTCTCAGAGAAGAATCTGACCTATTCGATCGATCGATCGACGGCCAAGGGATGATCGATCGACCCTTCAGGATTTTTGAAAGTTTCGGCTTGTTAGGTTTAAATGGGTTAAATTACTAAATTAATTATTCCTATCTTATTTATTTGAGGAAATAAATATCCAACTAAGGGAAATTCATACCTAGCTATTTCAGGGAATTAATTAGGACTAGGAGGGTGCAAAGTTGTGTGGCACTCAATGTGTATTTTTGGGGAAAATAAATTATGAAGTTAGACATTTGGGGCTCCTAAAAATAGTGTGAGGACTCCAAAATTATCAATTGAGTGAGATGTATACCTTGGGTTAGTTGAAGGTAAAATCCAAGACTTACTAGTTTAGGGGTGTTTGGGATGAGTAACACTCGGGGTGGTATTTCGGCGGGCGATTATATTTATAATTGTGCGCATAGAAAAAGTATTTATATGTCGACTATATGTTTGAGTAAATCCTACGAGGCGACTAGGATGGAATTTAGGATATAGTCTAAAGATGGTTGATCGGTTATCCGACACGTCTATTGAAGACTATTATTATAGAGGATGGGAAACCTATGGGATTGAGATAAGTGATTATATACTTATTTAATTATTATGAACTGGTATATTCGGGTTTATGTAAAATCCTTAAAAGTGATTAAGGTGTAAGGTAAACCTTAAGTAATAGAATACTTATCGGTTTAGTATATTAAGTGTATGAATACTTATATATTTTTACGAATGGGAACATTCGGGTTATTGGCTATTGCTATAAGAGTTCGGCAATTATAGCCAGAGCGTATTGAGGAATGATATATATATAATATATATACGAGTATTATTACTGTACATATATACACGTTTTGTTTATAAATATATTGGTATGCAAACGATATAGTTATGTATGTTTATATCTCCAGTGCTATCCAAGGAGGTTGCGCGATGTGGGTGAATCCCCTAGCTTACGGAGTAGGGAGAGTATATTCCCAGGTCATATTGTCCCGTATATGGGTGCAATATTATTTTATTCTACTTTCAGGAGGGAATACGACCGCCTCCACTGTTTATTGTTTCTACCATGATCATGAGAAAGTTTCACTTGGTGCCGGGGTTAAGTTGAGCAAACCCGGATGTGGATTGGCACTTTGAGACTGCATCCTCGAGTTATAACTCTGTGGGATGGTTATTATACTTATGATTGTAAAATAGGTATAAATATACTTATTGTCTGTAGGATATTGCGTGAATATGGTTATGAGATATCATATAACTTTATATTATGTAAAGTAAAATGAACAAGATGTTATTCTCCTTCCGGTAGTTTTATATCCAGAGTAAAATACAAAAGTAAGTTGTAGGTTCAAGTGAGAACTATTTATATAAGGGCTATTATATGTTGAAGTGACAATAGTATTTAAAACTAGTGAAAGTTATGGTATGTGAATAATAATTTTATAGAGAATCAAGGACTATATATATATATATATATATATATCACAATGATGATTATATCAACTAAAAGCTTATGTAATAGCTTACAGTATATCATATTTTATCACGTAAGGTAGGTGGTAGTTATGAGGACTTAGAAGATGGGTTAAAGAGATTAGTTAGGCGGGTAACATAACTAGGTTGTTAAAAAGGTATACGGTAGGTGTGCACTATTAGAAGAGGGGTGAGGTGTGTCTCATGAGAGTGCGATACCAGTTTAAATATGAGAGCTTTCATATTTTAAAATATGGCTTTTAAGCACTTGCTAAATATTTTCAAAACTCGGGCTCTGACCCGTTTCTCTATTTTCCCTCTCTTGCTATATATATATATATATATATATATATATATATATATATATATATATATATATATATATGTGTGTGTGTGTGTGTGTGTGTGTCCATAAAGAGGGATGCCTGGATGATGATTCCTTTGAGTCAGACGTTTGCTGCAGCAGCTGTGGATGCAAGCTGGTTTACTGTAGACACTTCTATTCTTGTAATCTAGATAAGAGGTACTGTAGAAACACTCTGGCCGATAGCCCAACTGTATTCATTTATTCTTTTATCGCCTTTTAGTGCGGCATTCGATTTGGTTGTATTATGTTGTACCTAGAGTTTGGTTACTTTATTTCATTTCAATTGTTGTATATAAACTGTGTGAATATTTTTCTTGTTTGGTTTGGTTAAAAAGATTAGTTAAATAAAATTTGACGCCAGCCTAATAAGTTATTAGTAATAAAAATTTGTTTTCGATAGTGAAGCTAAGAATGAACCATATGAGATTCCTGTTTTAATCTGGTATAGGATTGATCACCCGGTATTTTATTAGGCGGGGTGTCATAGATGGTATCAGAGCATCATGTTCTAATGTCCTTAGAAATCTTTGCGGACGTACTACGCTTTCAGCGTTGCTTTCTAATTGATATAGAGCCTTATGATTATGATTAGTGATTCCTATTATGAGATTTCGTTCTTCTACCATTATGTAAGATTATTGTAAATCTTTTGCGCACTCGTTTGAGATTCGTGTGCTGATCGATGAAGGGCGACCAGGGAAAGCCATTGTCAGGGTAGCAGGAGGTGGGGCTTAGTTGTCACGACCCCGTCCCAAAATAGTAGTGGGGAACGAATGTCTTGACATGCCACCTAGGCAACAAATATATTGACTTAAATTGTTTCCATAATTAAATTCAACGGAAATACAATTACATGGTTATGAATCGTAAAATACTGAAATTAAAGGAATTACGTCATCAGAGCTTTCTAAAAGGAAACTTCATTTATATTACAAGTAACAACGAGTTACAACTTAAAATGAAATTTAAAACTTATTACAAGAGAGCCAAACATGCTCTATATGATATAACAAACTTTTTACTTAAAATAACAAAAAGAGATCTAAAAGTTGAATCTTCCATATAGTCCTTTTACGTTACCTCCAAGCCTACTTATTTCCTGAAAAATGGTTAGTTATACAACATCAGCTAAAAGCCGAGTGAGGTTTAATCTCTAGACATTCCAAGGTTTTTCAAAAAATAGATACCTATTCAATTAAAAAGAGAAGGCTGTAACAACCCGCTCAAAATAATAACGGGTGGCCAGCCCTATACTACTCTAAATCGGGAATGTCAGATGGCTCATTCTCAGCATCAACCAAATATACTAAATAGTATAAGACTAACTACCCGATATCGTATAAGCGAGATGTTAAAATTAAATAAAACATAAAACAGACAACAAACCAACCCTATAAGCTACTAACAAAGGAAAGAAAGATGCATACAAGAACTATAATAAATTAAATGAATAACTACAAATGAATATGCCACAAAGAAAATAAACCCGAATAAGCTGTCGGGTCACAGCCAATACAATAACTGAAATGGAATAGATATAACATGTATGTAAATATCCCTTGGGTATAACCCGATATACAACATGAATCCTACCTAAATATTCAAAGAAGTAGGAAGCGACAACAATCTACATCCCGCAACAGTCCGCACCTGTCACGGCTCCCAAGACTCTGGATAGAAGGTCATCCGGCATCCATGCGGTAGGACACCTGTAGTAATATATATATATATATACAAGCAGGAGAGAAAAGTAAACGGGTGTAACACCCCGCCTAATTAAATACCGGGTGGCCAGTCCCATACCAAATTAAAATAGAATATACAGTTGGCTCATTCTTAGCATCACTGTCGAAAACATTTACAAGTCACCCAATACTCAAATAAGCTGGTGTTAAAAACTTTCCAAATTTAAATTTCAACAAAACCATTTTTCATTTTTAAGGATAACACAACACATTTATTCTACAAAACTGGTAACACAATAAATAACACAAAAGAATTTAAATGCAACTGGAATAAACATTCCCAAGTAATATAAATCCTTTACAATGATCCCAACAATGTTAAATGTATTAAAAAGTCCCGAATACAATAGAATTTGACCTCGATAGAAAAGATAACTGAAATCCTTTGGGCAACATGCCCTAACTAAGAATACTGTGAATCAAAAGATGATAAACGTCTAAACAATACTTCCATAGCTCCATAGCTCGTCATAATCAACTATGGTCGGCGTCCCTGTTGCTGGACACCTGATATAGAGATACAATAGAAGAGAAAATATGCAAGGAAACGGGTCAGAGCCCGAATGTGTAGATGATTTTTAAAACAGCAAGTATTTAACAAGTGCAATAAAGCATTTATTATGTACATGTTAGATCCAACTCTCACTTGCAATTCTCACCTCTCAACTAGAGTGCACACTTAACGTTTCCTATTAACCTCCTAGTTAATTGTTCCTCTTTTATAGTCTCCTTATAATAATTCCATTCCCTTATTATAATCCCCGTATGTCCCATACCATACGTCACATTATTATTCATTTACATTTCACCATTATGATTTAGTTTCTCATTAACATGAATCATTATTCATTAAACTGAATCATTTCTCATTAATATGAATCGTTTCTCATTAACATGAGTTAAGCTTTTCAATTCTATAAGCATACCCATTTATTAACTTAATTCCATTATCTTACTCTATTCACCGTTATCTACAATTATCACCGTAGATAGATTTAACCACAATATATAACCATACAATCATTTAATCCATTATATATATATATATTCATATATAATACGGTACCCCGAGTTACAGCTGTGGTGCAATGCATTACTCTGCTATCATGTCCCATCATCGCATGTCGCTGAATAGGGGACTACAGGTTCGGTAAGATTCCACGAACCACAAACAACAAATAAATTGGAGGCGAACATAGTTCTCGTATCCATGGGTCACGCACATACCTACGTACCCACAGTCAGCGGACTTATCAACGCCCCGATAAGTCTTTCATAGACCTATGTTCTCGAGCGACAAATCAAAGATCCCATGGATTCATCAGGATATGACTGCCCTCACGCGTAAACCTCCCCCCCCCCCCCCGATAGAAAGTAAGCTAGGTATGTCATACACATAATCATCAATCAATCAAATAGGTATTATCATACCTATAATATAATATCAATAAGGTAATTATCACTACCCTAAGATATTTCCCATACGTAGCATTTTAACTCTTTTAAAATATCATAACTATGCTTCATTAATCATCCTCGCATCCTATAACATCTCTCCACTACCGACGTCGTTAAGGTTCATGCGCGGAGTGTCTCGCAAAGCGAAATCCAAACAAGGAACCCCTCCAATACACTACTACTTAACTTTGTCGATCGAGGAGGTCCGAAAACTTAAACTATGCGATCGGGATAACCTCATATCTACTTTCAACCAAATGTGTTCCAACTCCCATTTCTATCTAGGAGCCATACCACTACGCTCTTATAATTTAATTATTCTCGTATCCTAACATCACTCCACTCCCGACGTCGTTAAGGTTCATGCGCGGAGCGTCTCGCAAAGCGAAATCCAAACAAGGAACCCCTCCATTACACTACTACTTAACTTTGTCGAGCGAGGAGGTTTGTCAACTTTAAATACGTGATTGGGATAACCTCATACCCTAAGGCTACCCTCTCTCAATGTACAAGATTCAAATAAGATTTTCCTCAACATATATTCAGTAAGAAGTCACTAATATCCTACTGGTCCATAACATTATTTCTCCCGAATTACTACGAGTTTAGTTCTCCTTTTTAATTACGGTTAAAACCGATAGTTTCAAATCTCTTATAAACACATATTCTTACACTTAGGATTAAACTCTCTTGTAAACTTAAGGATACCCAGGTGTTATATAAAATCACCCCTACTGGTCCTATCTTAAAACCTCATATATCACCATTTAGATTTTAACAAATGAATCTAGCAACCGAAATTCCATTCGATATAATTTTCATCCTTTTTAATCACTTGAATCCAAATCAAATTAATTCAAATCTTATCAAGGGTTTACTGATATTTTCTAAGTCCCATAATCTCCAAATAATAATCACCAAAGATCCAAAAAAGGTTTGGGATAAGAATCAACATAAAAAAAAAACTTTACTTAAACTGGGGAGGTCGATCGATCGAAGGTAGGGGTCGATCGATCGATCCCTCAGGTCCAGGCCTGGTTTTCTGCATTTTCTGCAACTACGGGTTTAGCAACTTTTGATCATTTAAACCTTCACCTAAACATCCCAAATGACTTATAATATTTACTACATGATATATCAACATATATGAACGATTTCCAATACTCTAAACATCCTAAAATCATCAAAGGATTGGATTAAAAAGCATGTTTATCTCCTTATTTCCAGAAATTTATTATCATAACATCTTCAAGAACATATCAATGGTTTTCACAATTTCTACAACTGATTCATGACTATTTCGTGGATTATTATCATCCTAACACATGAGTTAAATTCCTATATCATTTCAGTTTTTCCAGAACTCTATTTAATACTCCATTATTTCTTCCAAACATGAATAATCTTCTCTTTTCATATAATTATAACATGGACAATATACAAACTTAATTTGCCATTATCAAACACTTGCCTTTCTTGTAGGTCTGATCCTTTGGTGTAGTATAACTCAGTTGGTTGTCCCTTCTCCGGTCAAACTCCGGTGGTGGTTGGTGCTGGTGAACCTTGGTTCTTGTTCTTCTCCTTCCCAAGTGACTTTTCCTTTCCCAAGCACTCTCACACTCTCTCTAGGAAGATGGCTGCTCTTATTTGTGAAGAGGAGATGAATAACTCCCATACACTTAATCTACCAACTCTTATAATAGTGCCAAATCCGAATCACTATTCATCCCCCCTAGAAAAATGACCAAAATGCCCTTTCGGGTTGTCTATTCATTCCCAAATGACCCGAGACTCAAAATTGACATCCAAATAGACTTTTCTGACTATTTCGAACCTTCCGGACGCAACTACGCAGTCGAATTGAGTATAAGGTCGAAAGAAAATAAAATTCCTTTTTAATTTAATAAACTAGTCCCGACACGTCCCATACCGCGTCTGACTAAAAAATATAAATTACCGAATTTATATCATACGGTCATCTCAATGACATCACATTCATATATTACCTAAATATCTTTAAGTAATATTCAAAATCATCCATATTCATATCCACAGTCCGGATAAAACCCAAATGAATTAATTAATAATAAAATCCAATTAATCCATTTATTTAAAATATAACCCATTTTAAAAGTCATTTAAAATTACGGGTATTACATACTTCCCCCCTTATAACCGAATTTCGTCCCGAAATTCAGGAATATAAGTCATACAGGTAAGGTCAACTCCGAGTATAATTCTCATATCGCAACAAACCCAAGATGTACCGCCCATACAGTACATTAACAAAATTCCTATCGATGTTATACGCCAAGCCTCACCATATAGTCTCAACTGAATCAAATTTAGACTTTTCCTAATTTTCCCTATACCGTCCTCGTGACAAACTTTGGGAAAAACTGAGCCTCACACATTGAACAAATAAATCCTGAAGTTCCAACTACTTACCTTTTCACAATTTGAAAATTACTACAATCCAATCTTCCAGGGCGCCCATACACCCTGTCGTACCACTTTCATTATAATATTTGTCGCAAAGGTTAGAAACTCATATACTAAAGACCTAACTTATTTCGACTCCCAACGGTTATTAGTTTCGTGCGTGGAGTGTCTCGCAAGCGAAATCCAAATAAGGAACCACCCCGATACACTACTTCCTAAAGTAGTCGGTCCTCGAAACTCCTAAGGTCCTTAGTCAATAATATATAAAAAAAAAATTGGTTTAAAAAAAAAAATGTCAGGTTTATCGATTTTGAAAACAAAAAATTTGGTTTTAACGATTTCAAATAGGGTCTACGCATCTACTCTCTTATAGAAGACAAGATGCAGACATATGCTCTCATATACCACAAGTCAATGCACGCCGATAGTCAAATCACACTCGGACATGCTCTAGGTAAGTAATCCCATGATAAAAATCAAACCCACGTGATAACATATAATATATATAGGTGTCCCACACCCCTCAGTGAGTCTACGTAAATAACGATGCCATAGGCTAAGTTTAACAACCCTTTTTTTTCCCTCACAATATCAATCACTACAAAAATCAATACGCTTCATACTTCCTTAGATAGGAAAACATACCCTCATTTGCGGGTGATGGTTGCTGAATCCTTATAACTTTTCTCGATGAGTCAAGAAAAATTTTACCCCAAATTTTCAGTTCTAGTTAAATCACACTCCACTATATACCCAAGTCTTTCAATATATTGCCTTCATTAGGGAACATACACAATTCATGCATTTCAAGAACTTCTACTGATAACTCTTCATCAATTTTTCCATAATAGGGGTGACCTCGACTACGGTCATCATACTCGAACATACTTCATAACCTCCTAAGTACGATCTCTACTATCCATCCAATAGCCCTCATCTGCCATACTTCTTTGTTGGATCACTCCCGAACGAAAATAAGATTCACTGATATATACGGAATCTTACCAAAGAGATCAACAATCCTAAACATAGGGCTCTACATCAAAGAACGCTAAGCTGAAAACACAGTAAGCCGTACAGATCCTAAAGGACAATAGAACCTGATGCTCTGATACCACCTGTAACACCCCGCCTAATTAAATACCGGGTGGCCAGTCCCATACCGAATTAAAACAGAATATACAGTTGGCTCATTCTTAGCATCACTGTCGAAAACATTTACAAGTCACCCAATACTCAAATAAGCTGGTGTTAAAAACTTTCCAAATTTAAATTTCAACAAAACCATTTTTCATTTTTAAGGATAACACAACACATTTATTCTACAAAACTGGTAACACAATAAATAAAACAAAAGAATTTAAATGCAACTGGAATAAACATTCCCAAGTAATATAAATCCTTTACAATGATCCCAACAATGTTAAATGTATTAAAAAGTCCCGAATACAATAGAATTTGACCTCGATAGAAAAGATAACTGAAATCCTTTGGGCGACATGCCCTAACTAAGAATACTGTGAATCAAAAGATGATAAGCGTCTAAACAATACTTCCATAGCTCCATAGCTCGTCATAATCAACTATGGTTGGCGTCCCTGTTGCTGGACACCTGATATAGAGATACAATAGAAGAGAAAATATGCAAGGAAACGGGTCAGAGCCCGAATGTGTAGATGATTTTTAAAACAGCAAGTATTTAACAAGTGCAATAAAGCATTTATTATGTACATGTTAGATCCAACTCTCACTTGCAATTCTCACCTCTCAACTAGAGTGCACACTTAACGTTTCCTATTAACCTCCTAGTTAATGGTTCCTCTTTTCTAGTCTCCATATAATAATTCCATTCCCTTATTATAATCCCCGTATGTCCCATACCATACGTCACATTATTATTCATTTACATTTCTCCATTATGATTTAGTTTCTCATTAACATGAATCATTACTCATTAAACTAAATCATTTCTCATTAATATGAATCGTTGCTCATTAATATGAATCGTTTCTCATTAACATGAGTTAAGTGTAATACCCCGTACTTTTGGCTATATTTATTTTTGGGATTAATTAATTAATGCGTATTATTTGGAAATTAATCCGGGTTAAAATACTAGCGAGATGCGAGTTGGTATTTGATTATATGTACATATATATGATTATATATGAATTTGGAATTATGAAATTTGTCGTGAGATTTATATACGGCAATTTGGGAATTCTGTTGAGACGCGTGTGACCGCCACGTCATGGTATATTATGTTAAATATAAAAGTGATTTTTATTTCTATTATCCGTATGGTCGTTTTGAGTGCACCAACGCGTCCGGAAGGGTCGACATAGTCAGAAAACACTAGCCGGGGGTGTAGTTTGGGTCTCGGGGTATTTTTAGGCCATACCGGCAATATAAAGGGTATTTTGGTAATTTCGTAATTTGGGAAATTAAAAGTGACGAAAATTGGTTAATTACATCTGATGTGAATTTGACCCACTAAGCCACTAACCAACCCATATTAACCTAGAGGGCTACGTAGGTTATTAGAATTAGGTTTTCTAATATTTTCCCAAAGAAAACCCTAACCACCATAGCCACCTTTGGAGAAGAAGCATGGAGAAAGAGAGAGAGAGGGAATTCTGCAGAAATCTTCACCAAACCAACACCAAAATTAGAAATCGAATCAAGGCAAGTGATTTAAATTACATTCTTTATGCAATGAATGCTTCTTCCATGTTAGAAATCTTGATAATCTATCTTAATTAAGAGTTAAAGGAAAACCCATGAAATTGGAAGTTATTAGCTTAATTTTGGGTATAGGTTTCCATGTAGAAACATTGTTTGAAGATTGAATTCAGAGATTTCATATTTATGTAGTGTAAAAACGGATTAAATTCTGGGATTTGATGATGATAAAAATCTAGGGTTCATGTTCTTGAAAAATTGGGGAAAAGTATAGAATCTTGTGATTTAATGATGTTTAGGATGCATTAATGCCTTAAAAGATGTTAGTATATGACCTTAGCATGTTTTAGGATGATTAGAGAACTTAAAACATTGTTGGAACGAACTTTGGAGAAGATTGGAGGATTAAGAATGGTGAAAAACGAAATTTAGAGAAATCTGGGACGAAGCTGGTAGGTCGTTAGAAGCCCCTCCCCAGGTCGTTCGAACGAACTCGTTCGAACGAGCTTCTAACGAGTTGACATGTCACTTCTAACGAAAGGGAACTTCATTCGATAACTTCGTTCGAACGAGATCTCGTTAGAAGGAGCAGTTCGTTTGAATGAACTGGATCTCGTTTGAACAGTCTCGTTCGAACGAGACTTCTAACGAGCTGACAGTTCAATCTCGTTCGAACAGCCTCGTTCGAACGAGACTTCTAACGAGCTGGCAGTCTGGGCCTTTTTGGACTGTTTTTGATTGTTGGAGTCCCGTAAACTTGTTCGAGGATATAGATAACATTCCGATGATGATGTAATGATAGAATTGGGACATTTGGGAATTTATGAGAAGGAAATTATATACGAGAGTTAAATTAAATGGACGGTTTGGGTTGAGACGTGAGTGTCTACTACGACGTGAGAATAAATTATGGCGCGTATGATTATAAACCGGAATAGTATAAATTGTGATAATTATAAGTTGGTACGAGAATGCGATATGTACTACGATTAAACTACGGTGATTACTAAGATGCGTGTTTACTTAGTATTGATGTATGATTTGTGTGTATGACATACCTACCATACTTGCTATCACGGGAGGTTTACGTTCGCTTAGGGCCCTCTAATCCTTGTGTTTCCCGGATTTAGACTGGTTACCTTGATGAACATAGGTCATAGAAAGACTTATTGGGATATTAATAAGTCCGCTGATCGTGGGAGCGTAGGTATGTGCGTGACCCATGTGATGTGACTGTGTTCGCCTCCATTATTTGTGATGTTGTTATCTGTGAACTATTCCTGAGAGATTCGAAATATGTAATCCTTATGTACTTGATGTACCGGGATGGATAGCAGAGTATGTGTGCACCACAGCTTAGTTCTCGGGGTGCTTGTACTGTATATTTATGATGTGAATAATATACACTTAATTAATGGGAACCTTCATGTTAATGTTGTATAAATAATTACGGTTTTGTTTCGAGAAACATAACGAGTTAGCTGATAATGAAATATATTGCATATTGAGCATCTGAGTTTATGTTAAATCCCTATTTAATTACGAGCATTATAATGTTAATAGAACCGAGTAATAAGGGTAGGACTTATGACAGTCTAGCTAGATATGATGTCACTTAGCTAGTGGTTTGTGTCGTTGTAGATGGGTACTTACATTAGGAGTGCACAGTTAGACGAGAGGTGAGAATATCATGTGAGTGCACGTCCTAACATGTACTTTGCATTTAATGTTTTAAATGTTTTTAAAGCACTTGCAGGTTTTTAAAATATCTCCACATTCGGGCTCTGACCCGTTTGCTTTCAAATCTATTTTTCTTTGTAAAACCATTTTAGGTGCCTAGCCACAAGGACACCAAGCATAGGATTCTCACTCTGATGACGAGCTGTAGCTGTTTGTGGAAGCTACAAGGATTTGCTATTAGACGCTTCTATCGTTTGGATTCCAGTTTCAACATTTATCAGTTGTAGGGCATGTTGCCCATTTCTATTAGAGACATCTTTCCATTTCAGTTTTCAGACTTTGGCATGTATTACTTCAGTATTCAGTTTAGTTGTTTCAGTTGTGGGATTGTGGTGAGGAGTTTTCCTCCAGACTTTATTTACATTATTAGATGGTTATTCTATTTACTTCATTATGGTGAATGGTGTTATTATTCTTCTTTACACTTGTTGCATGTTAATCAGACTTTAATTAAAATTTGGCAACTTACTTTTTAAATACTAGGTGGTTAGTAATCATTAAAATGTTTTCAACAGTGATGCTATTAACTGGACCAACTTGGCATTTTGAATTAATTTAATAAAGGAGTAGCTACTCGGTATTTAATTAGTCGGGGTGTCACAGGTGGTATCAGAGCATCATGTTCTAGTGTCCTTTAGGATCTGCGGCTTATTATGTTTTTCGCTGAGCTTTCTTTGATATAGAGCCCTAAATATTAGGAATGTTGTATTCATCTCTGTACTTTGGGAATTCATACTTCCGCGGTTTGTTTATTTGAATGATGAACTCATCCAAATTTACTTAAATTTTCAGATGGACCGTCAAGAAGAACTAGATCGAACGGGTAAGGGAATAAACAGGCAAGATCGAATCACACCTTGGGTATCCCCGGTTAGAATATCAACCGCCGAGTTAGCGGGTATCGTGGCACAAGCAGTTACCACTGCAGTTTTACAATACCAAGAACGCAGCATACAACTTAAAGGAGGCAAAAGACCTAGAAAGGTTAGCCAAGTGCATGTAAATAAGGCTGACAAATGTGCGTGGACCCCGAAAATTCGACAACAGACTGCCCAAGACCGAGTCGGTTTAATCAACAACGTGGTACAATGGAGCATTTTCGAAAGAGGAATAAAGTTCCAAGTCTGCAAGGACGACATCGTCACTAGCAGAGTCAGAGGGGGAGTAACTTCAGAGGCCGATGTTTTGTGTGTGGAACGCACGGTCATAAACGCCAGGATTGCCCAGAGGGTGTCAGAGCTCCCCAGCAGTAGGATGCCCGTGATGATCCACAGGGGCCACTTTTTACAATCGCTCGCACAGCACCAGCTCAGGTGCTAGCCCTACCAACCTTTCCAGTAGCTCCAGTGCAGCAGGGATAAAATGGTCATCAACAGTTTCAACAGGGCCAGCAATGCCAGGGCAGAAATGATAACGGTCACCAGAGTCGTGGTCAACATGGACAGCGAGGGGGAAACTTCCGAAGGAAGTGTTTCATTTGTGGTAAGATTGGCCACAAATGTCAGGATTGTCCTGATAGGGGCAGGGCCCCACAGCAGCAGCAGCAGGGTGCTCGCCAGGAACCGCAGAGGCCCATGTTTCCCGCCGCTCTTCCCGCACCGCCACAGATGGCAGCATTTCCACCCATTCCAGCAGTCCCAGCTCAGCAGGGGCAGCTACAGTATGGACGTGTCTACAACGTCCACCAGGCAGCAGTTCCACAGGCACCGCCCGCGATTGAGGGTACGTTTCCTCTACATGGCACTATGGGTCGGGAGTTATTTGATACGGGTGCTACACATTGTTTTATAGCTACACACTTCGAGAAAGCTTTAGGATTGTTAGCCACGGCAGAGAGAAAAGTGACGTGTGTTGAATCACCATTGGGGAGTGGGTCACTTATTTTCTTTTTATGCCGGGGAGTGGGGGTAGAGATTGGTGGTTTGGTATTACCTGCAGACATGTTGGTATTAGATATGCATGTTCACGATGTGATTATCGGTATGGATTGGCTCGTAGCTTATAGGGCCATGATTGATTGCATCAGCGGGAGCATTGTTTTTGCCATTCTGGGGCAAGAGATGTTTGTAGTGGCGATGCCTCGCCCAGAGGGAGGATCGATCGCTCATTTGTATTACATAGAGGAGGATACCTCTAAGGAGGTTGTGATTCCTTTAGATTCTATCCCAGTTGTCAGGGAATATTCGGATGTGTTTCAGGAGATACCAGGCTTACCACCCAGTCGAGAGATAGACTTTGTTATAGACCTATTGCCAGATACGAGGCCTATAGCATGCGCACCGTACCGTATGGCTCCAGCTGAGATGCGAGAGCTACGAGACCAGATAGAGCAGCTGTTAGGTCAGGGCTTTATTCGCAGGAGTACCTCACCTTGGGGCGCTCCAGTTTTGTTTGTGAAGAAGAGGGACGATTCACTGAGATTGTGTGTGGACTACCGGGAGTTGAATAAGGTCACGATACGGAATAAGTATCCGTTGCCTCGAATCGATGACTTATTCGACCAGTTGAGAGGAGCTTCTTTCTTCTCAAAGATTGATTTGAGATCGGGATACCATCAGTTGCGTATCAGGGAGGAAGATGTCTCGAAGACTGCGTTCTTGTCGAGATTTGGTTCTTACGAGTTTCGGGTTATGCCTTTCGTCTTGACCAATGCTCCAGCAGTGTTTATGGACTTGATGAACATAGTGTTCAGGGATTTCCTAGATCAGTTTGTCATTGTCTTCATTAACGACATTCTGGTTTACTCCCAGACAGAGGAGGAGCACGCCGAGCATTTGCGGCAGGTTTTGCAGACACTTCGTCAGAACGAGTTGTATGCAAAATATGATAAATGCGGGTTTTGGTTGAAGGAGGTCTAGTTTTTGGGACATATCATTTCCGACCGGGGAATATCTGTTGATCCGGGGAAAGTATCATCGGTGAGGGAGTGGGGACAACCCACTACACCGACTAAAATTCGTAGTTTCTTAGGTCTAGCAGGATACTACAGGAGGTTTATTCGGGGTTTCTCCAAGATAGCAGGTCCTTTGACACATCTGACTTGTAAGGGTGTGCCATTCATCTGGAGTGATGCCTGTCAGTTGGCATTTGATGAGTTAAAGGATAAATTGACCTCAGCACCTGTGTTAGCATTGCCAAGACCGGGAGTTGAGTATTTGGTTTACACCGATGCGTCCTTGCAAGGGCTTGGAGGCGTATTGCAGCAGGAGAGACAGGCCATAGCTTATGCTTCCCGTAAGCTTAAGACTCACGAGAAGAATTACCCCACTCATGATTTGGAGTTGGCAGCAGTGGTATTTGCCCTACGGATTTGGAGGCACTATCTTTTGGGGGAGAAGTTCCAACTGTTCACGGACCACAAGTCCCTACAGTACCTGTTCACGCAGAAGGAGTTGAACATGCGGCAGCGTAGGTGGCTTGAGTTTGTGAAAGACTACCAGTTCGATATCCAGTATCACCCAGGGAAGGCTAACGTGGTAGCAGACGCGTTGAGCCGTAGGCCAGCGGATGAGGTGGAAGAGGTGTGGAAGGCAAAGTGGAAGGAATTGGGACACCAGGATGCAGTGGCCCGATCTTTCATGTCTGTGATGACCGTTACACCGCAGATTGTCACGAAGGTAGTACGGGCACAAGCTGATGACTCGTTCTGTCAGGAGCAGATAGTTCGATTACTAGCAGAGGGAGCCGAGTCCTATACCGTTAGCTCAGATGGGGGATTACGCTTCAATGGGAGATTGGTAGTTCCGAAAGGGGAAATGTTGCGACACGAGGTGATGGCAGAGTCGCACGGCTCACGGATCGCGGTACATCCCGGAGGGGACAAAATGTACCAAGACATGAGACGCCAGTATTGGTGGAGCGGTATGAAGAGAGATATCGCTGAGTTTGTTTCGAAATGCGCCACTTGTCAGCTTGTAAAAGTGGATCATCAGAGACCGGCAGGATTACTACAGCCGTTGGAGGTCCCGGTGTGGATGTGGGAGATCATATCCATGGACTTTATCACAGGGTTACCTACGTCGCAGAGGGGTCACGACTCCATTTGGGTAATTGTGGACAGGTTGTCCAAGGTCGCTCACTTTTTACCCGTAAGGACTGACTACACTACGGGACAGTATGCCCAGCTCTTCATTTCAGAGGTTGTGAGACTTCACGGTGTGCCCCTAAATATCGTGTCTGACAGAGACAAGATATTTGTTTCGCAGTTTTGGGAGAGTTTCCAGGAGGCAATGGGCACGGAATTGCGATTGAGTACGGCTTATCATCCGCAGACCGATGGGCAGACCGAGCGCACAAATCAGATGTTGGAGGACATGCTACGCGTGTGCATTATTGACTTTGGGGGTGGATGGGAGCAGTACCTACCACTGGTGGAGTTTGCTTACAACAACTCCTATCAGTTCACTATTGGCATGGCTCCGTTTGAGGAATTGTACGGTAGGCCTTGTCGTTCCCCAGCATGTTGGTTAGAGGTGGGGGACAACAAACTACTTGGGCCGAAAGTGATTCAGGATACTTCGGCAAGGATTGAGTTGATCAGGAGTCGCATTCGAGTAGCTCAAGACAGGCAAAAGAGTTATGCTGATGCGAAGAGATTTTTCAGGGAGTTCCAAGTGGGGGACCAGGTTCTGCTCAGAGTATCGCCTATGAAGGGGATTATGCGATTCGGGAAGAAGGGGAAGTTGGCACCAAGGTATGTGGGGCCGTTTCCTATTGTTGAGCGGATCAGACCGGTTGCGTATAGACTTGGGTTACCGGAGCATTTGCATCGGATTCACGATGTGTTCCATATTTCCTCGCTGAGGAAATACCTTAGAGATAATTTGGCTCATTCTCACATTGCTGTGGAGGACATCGATCTCCAGCCGGATAGCTCCTACGAGGAGGGGTCGATTGCTATTTTGGACCGAAGCAAGAGGAAACTGCGGTCAAAGATAGTACCGTTAGTGCGTGTTCAGTGGCGACATCACAATGTCGAGGAGTCCACATGGGAGCGCGAGGATGAAATGCGCGAACGTTATCCAGAGTTATTTTTAGCAGGTACTTTCTAGTTTCGAATTTCGGGACGAAATTCAGTTATTAGGGGGGAAGTATGTAATACCCCGTACTTTTGGCAATATTTATTTTTGGGATTAATTAATTAATGCGTATTATTTGGAAATTAATCCGGGTTAAAATACTAGCGAGATGCGAGTTGGTATTTGATTATATGTACATACATATGATTATATATGAATTTGGAATTATGAAATTTGTCGTGAGATTTATATACGGCAATTTGGGAATTTTGTTGAGACGCGTGTGACCGCCGCGTCATGGTATATTATGTTAAATATAAAAGTGATTTTTATTTATATTATCCGTATGGTCGTTTTGAGTGCGCCAACGCGTCCGGAAGGGTCAAGATGGTCAGAAAACACTAGCCGGGGGTGTAGTTTGGGTCCCGGGGTATTTTTAGGCCATACCGGCAATATAAAGGGTATTTTGGTAATTTCGTATTTTGGGAAATTAAAAGTGACGAAAATTGGTTAATTACATCTGATGTGAATTTGACCCACTAAGCCACTAACCAACCCATATTAACCTAGAGGGCTACGTAGGTTATTAGAATTAGGTTTTCTAATATTTTCCCAAAGAAAACCCTAACCACCATAGCCACCTTTGGAGAAGAAGCTTGGAGAAAGAGAGAGAGAGGGAATTCTGCAGAAATCTTCACCAAACCAACACCAAAATCAGAAATCGAATCAAGGCAAGTGATTTAAATTACATTCTTTATGCAATGAATGCTTCTTCCATGTTAGAAATCTTGATAATCTATCTTAATTAAGAGTTAAAGGAAAACCCATGAAATTGGAAGTTATTAGCTTAATTTTGGGTATAGGTTTGCATGTAGAAACGTTGTTTGAAGATTGAATTCAGAGATTTTATATTTATGTAGTGTAAAAACGGATTAAATTCTGGGATTTGATGATGATAAAAATCTAGGGTTCATGTTCTTGAAAAATTGGGGAAAAGTATAGAATCTTGTGATTTAATGATGTTTAGGATGCATTAATGCCTTAAAAGATGTTAGTATATGACCTTAGCATGTTTTAGGATGATTAGAGAACTTAAAACATTGTTGGAACGAACTTTGGAGAAGATTGGAGGAGTAAGAATGGTGAAAAATGAAATTTAGAGAAATCTGGGACGAAGCTGGTAGGTCGTTAGAAGCCCCTCCCCAGGTCGTTCGAACGAACTCGTTCGAACGAGCTTCTAACGAGTTGACCAGTCGCTTCTACCGAAAGGGAACTTCGATCGATAACTTCGTTCGAACGAGATCTCGTTAGAAGGAGCAGTTCGTTCGAACGAACTGGATCTCGTTCAAACAGTCTCGTTCGAACGAGACTTCTAACGAGCTGACAGTTCAATCTCGTTCGAACAGCCTCGTTCGAACGAGACTTCTAACGAGCTGGCAGTCTGGGCCTTTTTGGACTGTTTTTGATTGTTGGAGTCCCGTAAACTTGTTCGAGGATATAGATAACATTCCGATGATGATGTAATGATAGAATTGGGACATTTGGGAATTTATGAGAAGGAAATTATATACGAGAGTTAAATTAAATGGACGGTTTGGGTTGAGACGTGAGTGTCTACTACGACATGAGAATAAATTATGGCGCGTATCATTATAAACCGGAATAGTATAAATTGTGATAATTATAAGCTGGTACGAGAATGCGATATGTACTACGATTAAACTACGGTGATTACTAAGATGCGTGTTTACTTAGTATTGATGTATGATTTGAGTGTATGACATACCTACCATACTTGCTATCACGGGAGGTTTACGTTCGCTTAGGGCCCTCTAATCCTTGTGTTGCCCGGATTTACACTGGTTACCTTGATGAACATAGGTCATAGAAAGACTTATTGGGATATTAATAAGTCCGCTGATCGTGGGAGCGTAGGTATGTGCGTGACCCATGTGATGTGACTGTGTTCGCCTCCATTATTTGTGATGTTGTTATCTGTGAACTATTCCTGAGAGATTCGGAATATGTAATCCTTATGTACGTGATGTACCGGGATGGATAGCAGAGTATGTGTGCACCACAGCTTAGTTCTCGGGGTGCTTGTACTGTATATTTATGATGTGAATAATATACACTTAATTAATGGGAACCTTCATGTTAATGTTGTATAAATAATTACGGTTTTGTTTCGAGAAACATAACGAGTTAGCTGATAATGAAATATATTGCATATTGAGCATCTGAGTTTACGTTAAATCCCTATTTAATTACGAGCGTTATAATGTTAATAGAACCGAGTAATAAGGGTAGGACCTATGACAGTCTAGCTAGATATGATGTCACTTAGCTAGTGGTTTGTGTCGTTGTAGATGGGTACTTACGTTAGGAGTGCACAGTTAGACGAGAGGTGAGAATATCATGTGAGTGCACGTCCTAACATGTACTTTGCATTTAATGTTTTAAATGTTTTTAAAGCACTTGCAAGTTTTTAAAATATCTCCACATTCGGGCTCTGACCTGTTTGCTTTCAAATCTATTTTTCTTTGTAAAACCATTTTAGGTGCCCAGCCACAAGGACACCAAGCATAGGATTCTCACTCTGATGACGAGCTGTAGCTGTTTGTGGAAGCTACAGGGATTTGCTGTTAGACGCTTCTATCGTTTGGATTCCAGTTTCAGCATTTATCAGTTGTAGGGCATGTTGCCCATTTCTATTAGAGACATCTTTCCATTTCAGTTTTCAGACTTTGGCATGTATTACTTCAGTATTCAGTTTAGTTGTTTCAGTTGTGGGATTGTGGTGAGGAGTTTTCCTCCAGACTTTATTTACATTATGTGATGGTTATTCTATTTACTTCATTATGGTGAATGGTGTTATTATTCTTCTTTACACTTGTTGCATGTTAATCAGACTTTAATTAAAATTTGGCAACTTACTTTTTAAATACTAGGTGGTTAGTAATCATTAAAATGTTTTCGACAGTGATGCTATTAACTGGACCAACTTGGCATTTTGAATTAATTTAATAAAGGAGTAGCTACCCGGTATTTAATTAGCCGGGGTGTCACATTAAGCTTTTCAATTCTATAATCATAACCATTTATTAACTTAATTCCATTATCTTACTCTATTCACCGTTATCTACAATTATCACCGTAGATAGATTTAACCACAATATATATCCATACAATCATTTAATCCATTATATATATATATTCATATATAATACGGCACCCCGAGTTACAGCTGTGGTGCAATGCATTACTCTGCTATCATGTCCCATCATCGCATGTCGCTGAATAGGGGACTACAGGTTCGGTAAGATTCCACGAACCACAAACAACAAACAAATTGGAGGCGAACATAGTTCTCGTATCCATGGGTCACGCACATACCTACGTACCCACAGTCAGTGGACTTATCAACTCCCCGATAAGTCTATCATAGACCTATGTTCTCGAGCGACAAATCAAAGATCCCATGGATTCATCAGGATATGACTGCCCTCACGCGTAAACCTCCCCCCGATAGCAAGTAAGCTAGGTATGTCATACACATAATCATCAATCAATCAAATAGGTATTATCATACCTATAATATAATATCAATAAGGTAATTATCACTACCCTAAGATATTTCCCATACGTAGCATTTTAACTCTTTTAAAATATCATAACTATGCTTCATTAATCATCCTCGCATCCTATAACATCTCTCCACTACCGACGTCGTTAAGGTTCATGCGCGGAGTGTCTCGCAAAGCGAAATCCAAACAAGGAACCCCTCCAATACACTACTACTTAACTTTGTCGATCGAGGAGGTCCGAAAACTTAAACTATGCGATCGGGATAACCTCATATCTACTTTCAACCAAATGTGTTCCAACTCCCATTTCTATCTAGGAGCCATACCACTACGCTCTTATAATTTAATTATTCTCGTATCCTAACATCACTCCACTCCCGACGTCGTTAAGGTTCATGCGCGGAGCGTCTCGCAATGCGAAATCCAAACAAGGAACCCCTCCATTACACTACTACTTAACTTTGTCGAGCGAGGAGGTTTGTCAACTTTAAATACGTGATTGGGATAACCTCATACCCTAAGGCTACCCTCTCTCAATGTACAAGATTCAAATAAGATTTTCCTCAACATATATTCAGTAAGAAGTCACTAATATCCTACTGGTCCATAACATTATTTCTCCCGAATTACTACGAGTTTAGTTCTCCTTTTTAATTACGGTTAAAACCGATAGTTTCAAATCTCTTATAAACACATATTCTTACACTTAGGATTAAACTCTCTTGTAAACTTAAGGATACCCAGGTGTTATATAAAATCACCCCTACTGGTCCTATCTTAAAACCTCATATATCACCATTTAGATTTTAACAAATGAATCTAGCAACCGAAATTCCATTCGATATAATTTTCATCCTTTTTAATCACTTGAATCCAAATCAAATTAATTCAAATCTTATCAAGGGTTTACTGATATTTTCTAAGTCCCATAATCTCCAAATAATAATCACCAAATATCCAAAAAAGGTTTGGGATAAGAATCAACATAAAAAAAAAAAACTTTACTTAAACTGGGGAGGTCGATCGATCGAAGGTAGGGGTCGATCGATCGATCCCTCAAGTCCAGGCCTGGTTTTCTGCATTTTCTGCAACTACGGGTTTAGCAACTTTTGATCATTTAAACCTTCACCTAAACATCCCAAATGATTTATAATCTTTACTACATGATATATCAACATATATGAACGATTTCCAATACTCTAAACATCCTAGAATCATCAAAGGATTGGATTAAAAAGCATGTTTATCTCCTTATTTCCAGAAATTTATTATCATAACATCTTCAAGAACATATCAATGGTTTTCACAATTTCTACAACTGATTCATGACTATTTCATGGATTATTATCATCCTAACACATGAGTTAAATTCCTATATCATTTCAGTTTTTCCAGAACTCTATTTAATACTCCATTATTTCTTCCAAACATGAATAATCTTCTCTTTTCATATAATTATAACATGGACAATATACAAACTTAATTTGCCATTATCAAACACTTGCCTTTCTTGTAGGTCTGATCCTTTGGTGTAGTATAACTCAGTTGGTTGTCCCTTCTCCGGTCAAACTCCGGTGGTGGTTGGTGGTGGTGAACCTTGGTTCTTGTTCTTCTCCTTCCCAAGTGACTTTCCCTTTCCCAAGCACTCTCACACTCTCTCTAGGAAGATGGCTGCTCTTATTTGTGAAGAGGAGATGAATAACTCCCATACACTTAATCTACCAACTCTTATAATAGTGCCAAATCCGAATCACTATTCATCCCCCCTAGAAAAATGACCAAAATGCCCTTTCGGGTTGTATATTCATTCCCAAATGACCCGAGACTCAAAATTGACATCCAAATAGACTTTTCTGACTATTTCGAACCTTTCGGACGCAACTACGCAGTCGAAATGACTATAAGGTCGAAAGAAAATAAGATTCCTTTTTAATTTAATAAACTAGTCCCGACACGTCCCATACCGCGTCTGACTAAAAAATATAAATTACCGAATTTATATCATACGGTCATCTCAATGACATCACATTCATATATTACCTAAATATCTTTAAGCAATATTCAGAATCATCCATATTCATATCCACAGTCCGGATAAAACCCAAATGAATTAATTAATAATAAAATCCAATTAATCCATTTATTTAAAATATAACCCATTTTAAAAGTCATTTAAAATTACGGGGTATTACAACGGGTCAGAGCCCGAGTTATGAAAATATTTAGCAAGTGTGTTAACCGTGCATAATAAATATCGATGCACTTATTTCATAATTTAAAGTGGAATCGCACTCTCGTGAACCCCCAACTCACCTCTCCTCTAACGGCGCGCACCTATTCGCGTCCTGAAATTTTAGTTAAGTTACCCCACCTATATGGACAACCTAACTAAACATAGGCATAGCCTATACCTCCAGTACCCGCCTCCATAGCATACCCAAAAATCCACCCCTTACTAGTCATACTAGATTAGGTTTAAAATATATATGCCATACTAGGCTTAATGGATTCCAATTTATAATTTAATCAATTATATTTCTTAATACATCACCCATATATATTTGGGTTGAAACATAGAATTTAATTCTAAGTAACAAGCATACAAATTATTATTGACAGAACTTCTCTCCAATCTCAACATTGCACTATGTTTCGTGCGTGGGGAGTCTCGCAAAGCGAAATCCAAACAAGGAACCGCCCCGTTACACTACTCCTTGACAATGTCGATCCTAGAGATACATTATGCCATACATACAGTTCTACTAAATTTAGATTACCATATAAGAACAATTTAAAATCTCCAATAATATCCTTGGGATGATGTAACCGAAATATTCCTTAAATGCGATACATCAACCCCCAATAATCTAGTACGCCATAATCATCCAAGATGTACTCCAATAAACTTCCATATCCTTTCATCTATAGGATATATAAAAATATATATAGGCATTCATCCTTTCTTATATATATACCTTACAGTATACATCCGGATAAAATCCCCCGAACTGAGATTTACTAATTCAATTTCATTTATAAAACACATCCGGATCTACCTCCCGGACTGAGGATTCATATACAAGTATTTACCAATACTTATCAATTTTATTTCAAAACTTCCCATTTCCCTTCTCATATCTAGGAAATGCAATTAAAAGCCAGTTCATTAGCATGAATTGCTTGAACAGAACGTATACCTTTTTATAAGCCAATTTTATTATCATAAAAATGATTTTCCTTTTTAAAACATTCCATTTCCCTTCTCATATCCAGGAAATGCATTTAAAAGCCATTTTTATTATCATAAAAATGCTTTTACCATATCATATGCTTCCACATTCCCTTCTTCCATTCGGAAAGTGTTACCAAAGCCAACCATATAACCCATTTCCCTTCTTCCATCCGGGAAATGTAATTTAAAGCCAGTTTATTAGCATAAATTGCTTTAACCTATCTAAGACCTCCCCTCCGGGTTTCCCCACTGGACATGCCCCTAAATAGCTATCATCTTCTAGGGCCTATCAAACAAGGAAAACCTGGGAACCTAACAAATGTCGGGAAGCGGCCATATGCTTGCGGGAAAGTCATGACCACACCCGGAATCACCTAACCAGTGCAGTATAATAAACGCCATATGGCCTAGGGACTATATCCACCCTGCATTCATCAGTCAGGGGGCTTCCCCACACACGCGCAACTTCCCTTATGATAGCGATTTAGGGAGGTGTGTATCCATAAATTATTATTTATGAAAATCATTTATCGTTCCATTTTGAAAACATTCATTTTCACATTTTCAAAAGCCATTCACACCATATCTTATATATCCTCAACATAAATATATCTATATATTCATATCCATACAGATATATATACATATGCTCACATATTCGTACATCTATATATATACAAACTAATTCTCGTTCGTATGTATAAGATATATCATCCCGGCTATAAGTATACCTAATCCTCAATATACAAGCCGTCACCACAAACTCATTTATTTACTTCGATATGTGAATACAATCCCTCACTTGAAGCATATTCATCCATTTTTCCTAAGATGAATAGTCTCCCAAAATACATGTATATATCCGACATTAGGATTATCACCCAAAGTTTAGTGTAGGAAGCCATCACTACACATTTCATCTATATTCGAAAGTACATAATTATCTCTAGTACTATTCGACCATAAGGATTTGGCATTACCCTCGGCCTACAATTACGAGCCATGCCCTCGCAACTCTCTCTATAAGAGTTCTTAACTTCACCTCATAAATAGACTCATTCTCGTGATCTAACATTAGGATTTCCATCCTCAATGGGGTCTCTTACTATCCCTATGCACAACTCTAATGCATACATATAAACCTACTTTCCCAAATTGTCCCAAGAGGTCCCCAAAATCTCAATATGTGAGAAAACCCTTGTGTGTCTCCAAAAAGATATCTCTTATATCAAAAGAGAAGGCCCCAAATCAATGAACCCAACCAAAAAGGGCTAGACTTCATCCTAGAGAAAAATGCCTCAAAATGCCCTGTTTTCGAATCGATTCGGCCCCTCCGAATCGATTCGTCCCCAACAGCGAATCGATTCGGCCCATCCGAATCGATTCGGTCCAAAGGGACCTAAGAGTCTACTACATACCAAATCGATTCGCTAGGGGCAAATCGATTCGGCCCTAAGGATCTGAGGCTTCTGCAACATAGCGAATCGATTCGCTAGGGGCAAATCGATCCGTCTTGTGCAGCAAGCCACGAAAATGGCTGATTTATCCTAAACCCAAATTTTCCAAAATTCAATTTATACCTCTTCCGACCCTTAATCTTCAACCCCAACATGTTTTTAAACATAAAAACTCATCCTATATCTAATCTCATCAATTTATATCCCTTAAACCCAATTATAAACCTAAATTTCAAGATGTAAACCAAAAAAATAGGTTTTGATAAATATACCCAAAAATACAATTCTTATATCCACAAATTATGAAATCAAATACACAAATGACTTATTTAGCAAGATTAAACACTTGCCTCAATTTTGTAGAGGTTGAATCGTCCTCGTTGTCGCGTTTGGGCCGGAATCTCCAAGCTTTTCTTCCTCTCTCTCTTCTTTTTCTTCTTCTTTTCTCAAATGAGAAGGCTTCATCCGTAAGCCTTTAAATCCCTTAAAATAATAAACCCAATTTTAAATGTTAATACACACTTTAAATGACTCGTTTACTCCAATTCGAGTCAAACTGACTTAAAAATATTCCGGAGCCGAAATAAAACCCAATGACAGTCATTTTGACTATCTCGAACCTTCCGGGATCGATGGTACCCTCAAAATCATCATCCGAAATACTTTGAAATGTTCTCCATTTTTGGGCCTCAATTCCCAAGTTTTAAAATTCTCCAATCTAATTAAATTTTATTTTCCCAAAATTTAATTTCTTAGTCTCCAAAGTCAAGGGTTGTTACAAAGGCATATACACATATGGATAGGAACTTGCAGTATATAATTTGGAATGACAGTATATAGAAATGAATAGCTCAGAATAGAACGGATGCAACAAATCAAAGGCAATAACTTTTTCTTTAAATCATATCATTTTAATGGCCAAGTACACTCTAATATCGTATTCTTCTACCGTATTATTCCCCGGTAGTTGAGGGTCAATCGAACTTGTTCGTTATAACGCCTTATTTAGGGCACGCCAGCGATAACCCAGCTGGGAAGGTCAGTCAGTAAGAAAGGTCCCTTTGGTCGAATCTTATTTCCAATATTCAATATCATTTTCAAAACTCATTCTAATCGGTATGTCTATATGGACAAATATAAACATATCACAAGGAATCAATCATCGGTATCATATGTATTTTGAGGATGAAACATTTCACAAAATAGATATAGTTTGCATCATATAATTAAAATACGCAAGGAATGTCACAGAGTACTCACCTAAAACCGAAGTTCGAAATTATAGAAACAGAGTCTTGGATTGCTCGTTAATCTTGAGACGAAACTTCTTCTTAAACTTTCCCCGCACTTTCTCTCACTATTTCTTTGTAAGATTTTGGTATAATTTTGGGTAATGACTGATCCAAGGACTTTATTTATAGTTTTTCAAAGGTATTTAGGTGCTGACACGTGTCTGGGTGATAAGGCTTCATTTTGGTGAGTTGGCGTTCACGTGTCACGTAACGGAGTTGTCTTGCAGTCTTAATTCACCAGATGGCGACACATGTTTTAACTTTATCCAATTGCATGACATGTGTTTTCTCCCTTCCTTTAAAGGCTACATGTGTACGGTCGAGGTGTCAAAACTAAGCACGAGGTGTAAAGATATTAAGGGTATAAGGGTCATTTTACGCATTAAAGGGTATTTTAGTAATTTTACACCATAAAATTTCAATATTTCTTAGAAGTCTTTGAAAATATTTTATTTACAAAAATGGTCCTTTTCATATTTTTATTTTAGCCCCTAAAACTTTCTTTATTTAAAATCAAGTCCCTAAAGTTTCATAAATTTATATTTTCTACCCCAAAACTTATCATTTAGCTTAGGATATGCCATAAGACTTTGATTTAATAAATTTTGATGAAGAAGGATGTTATTTCAAAGTGTTTAAGTCGGTCAAACCAGCCTCCCCTTCAACCAATCAAAATATTACACATGGTATGGTAATAAGACAAAATATGACTTAAAGGATTGACAAATTTTCCTTTATTTCGTAATTTCGGTATAACTTCTTTCTCGGACCTCCGTTTAACACACCGTTTGTTGTGTTACAAACCTAATTCATATATATACAACTTTTTAGTTTTTACCTCAAGTCAACTGTTATATTATAATGGTCAAAACTAGTCTCTAATATGAACATTCCTATCGAAAACTTTAAAAATTTATGTTTGTAGCTAATTTGATATTTAATGATTTATGAAGGTAGGATTAGACTAAAATAATAAATTAACATTATCCATATCATATATGAAATAATACAACATTTAAAACTATATATGAACATATAAAAGTGGGGTCATTACATTAGTAGGAGCTGTAAGTTGAAGCGGGAATGAGGACCGCAGTAGAGGTCGCTCCCCTTGTGGCATTTCAAGGATTTTTGCAACGAATACTAAACAATAATAGTTATAATTATCTACGTACCGCTGTAGTGGAGAGTGGTGCTAAACTTGAAGTATCCAGTAAAGTTAAGTTGGGAAAAAGTTTATAAGGTCTTCGATAAGGACCACACGTTGAAGTTTAAGTTATACAGAGTTAGTGTCACGTTATTCAGTGGAAGTAGGAGGCTCCGAAGCTTTGGCTTGGAGAAGGGTATGGAAATGCCCAGATGTGAAAATTTGAGGAAAATTTTTCACTCGTAGGAGAAATGTTGAAATAGTGGGAATGGTTGTCACCATATTTGGGGGAGCAGGATGTTTTGCTCATAGAGGGATCTTACAGATGGTTTTAACTGTCATTTCCTTTGACTTATCAGGAATGAAGAGAATGCAGTTTCTCAATTATTCACATAAGGATCGGTTAGAGGTCGAGAGTGAATAAAGATTTATATGGTTAAGGAAACCTTGTACCGAAGTAAGGTAGGTACAATGAAGAAAGAGTCCTTCAGTGGAATTTATCAAAAATTTGATAAGATTTCATCACCTATAATCCTCTCATTATGGGGATGCCCCGCCAATTTCCCAATGTTTATTCCATGACCATTAGATACACGAAAGGATGGCCTGAAAGTCTCTAGGCCTAATGAACTGTAATTATTGAACACCCCAAGGCATCACAACAAGTCGATTTCTATTCCCAAAGATGCTAAACGCAATAGCTCCCAAGGATGCTCTAAGGACTTCCTTAAATCATATTCACACTGAAATCGCCTCGCGTTCAGCCATTACTTAGGCCGTTAAAAATGGGTTACGGTATTTAGATAAAGATCTTATTTCCCTTTTATTTGAAACTCTGGCATGGGCCTAGACTATGACCCTCTCCCAGAGACCTAATAAAGGTTCGAAGACTTCCTTCCAAACGACTGATGCCATGTACTACACATCAAATCACAGGCTGACACTTCTAAGGATTCTGGTAGGATATAGGACTTTGTATACAACTTTTAAGCCTCTAAATCCACACTACGAACGTCACAAGGGATCCTATTCCTAAATGTCACATCATATTATACAAAACCACATCATGGGAGACTATCGAGGGTTAGCTCCTATGTCACTTCGATTTATTCTTATTATACACACAGGGCGCCTACCATCAATGACTAGTAACCCATCTTCTGGCTTACAATATACACCTATCAATCGATAATTACTAAGGCACTCACCTACAATGATAGTATTTTATCAACTAAGGCCTGAGTACATATACCCAAGTAATCACCAACACGGGTCTACATGCTTGCCGAATTTACCAAATACTCACGACATGGCACTACCCCAAGGATCAAGTTATCCTAATCATACCACCATTATTAACTACCTATAAGTACCTAACGAAGGAAACTAATGTATCCTTATCACAAAATCAATACAACTTAAACATGACACTCTAGTATCCTAAACAACTCATGTCTCTAATTCGATGAATTCTATTCATCTTCATTAACATCTCATTAGGCCTCTCACATCATCACGGGTTGACACAAAGGAACCTCACACTAAAGAACGCGGTGTCGCCATTAATGGCCTATGGAGACACTCATAAATCACTAACACGTCTACATCAGAAGCACCGCGAACTATTACTCACGCTAAATTGGACACTAGCTACTTGGCAATAACTTGCCCATCGTGCTAATCTCCTTGACTTAATTATCGAGAACCCGAACCAAAACTGTCACCTATCTACCGTGACCGACCCAAAATCAACACCAGCATTAAAGATCCACTATTGACCTCTCAACGCCATTCCTAAAAGTAACCTTGATCCTAGAGCTCTGATACCATTTATAATGCCCAAGCCCAGATTTATGGGTTACTCGTGGGTCAATTTGGTCCGACCCGAACATTAGGTGTGAAGTGCAATAAGGAAACCTAAATAATGTTGCTAGTCAAATTTTATTTAATTAGCATTTCACTTATTTAGAATAAGATTCCAATTTACATCAAACTAGTGAAAGCCCTATGGGAAACGTCCTTGAAATCCAAGCATACAGAGCTAATAATGTAAAATATAAAAAAGACACTTACCCATACAATGCTCTCAAAATATGAAATCACATATAACCTGTTGTAATAAAGAAGAGGGAATGAACCGAATACCCAGTCGGATATACAAGAATGCAATATAGAATTGAACTACTAAAAGAGACTCTGACACGTTATACCTACGTTCACATGTAATTACCTTATGTATATACATATACTTACATTAAAGCATGAAACTGTTTTATTCCAAAAATGTTTCTATTTCGATCAAGTCTCATTAATCTTATAAATAATGCCATTTTACTTTACTTAACGTTTAATTACTAATTTAAAGCACCCGATTAAATACTTTAAATAAAATACTCTTTGTTTGGGGAAAAAAACTTTGTTCACAGAAATTATCCATTTACTCGTACTAAACTCACCTTAGTATTTTCCTTGAAAATCACCTTTCAACACACACACACACGCACTGTGTTAGAAAATACTTATTTTTCATTGAAAAGATTTCATAAACACACTATTGTGTTAATTATGGGTTAAACTTCTTAGATTGCTTAATTACCCATTTAATCACTTCACTTTACCATTCCTTTTATTTCGTGGACATTAGCCATTTCTTACATTACTTGTCCCCATTATCTTTCAACCGGAATATGTATTAATTTCATTCAAGCTAGGTTGTCTTTTCTTACATTCACCACACAAACCATTTTTTAACATGTTCCAATTTTCTTATTATCTTTTCTCAGAATCCTCCAAATAATCGCGTACTTTTACGGGCTCCACACCGTCGGCTACGTTACTATATGCTCTGGCCATTATTTTTGTGTCTTTCACCCTAGGGCTGTGGGACCTTCTTAATATTTTTCAAGAATCCATATCAATGTGATTTAACATTTTTTAAATGTCCACATTATTTCATTTTTTTTCCCGGCCAAAGCCAAAATTTCACACACCTTGTGTTACACTTTAAAAATCACCATTTCTTATCATTTACATACTTATGTTGATTTTATCTTAAAAATCACCTTCATTTAGGATCATTCATGTAACACCATTTCCAACATATTTATTTCATCAAAATGTTCCCTTTATGTAAAATTATCATTTTACCTTTGTGTTTCCAAACTTGCACTTTCCTCCATTTTCGCAACTGTTATTTTCCAAAAACATTAGCAAGTTATGAATACCAACTTCTTAAACATTTTACTACTTAAAACTTATTGTACACTTTGGAGTTAACACACCTTTCAAGTTGAAAGCCTGTTTATTTCAGTACTTTCTTTATTTACGAAATCATTGGACATTTTGAAGACTATTTTACAAGAAAAATGTCATTTTCCTTTATCAATGCATGTAGGCTTGAAAACATACACTTATAATATTTTTCACATTTATCAACATACTTTAAGGGCTAAAATTTCTATTTTCTTTATTTCATGTTAAAACTCATTAAAACCTTGACTAAACTTGTTTATATGTCATCATCAAAACACTCTAAGTTTGTACACGTTGGAAGAGGGATTTTAAGTCCAAAATCTAAATAATGAGTTCAACACATGATTTATTTAAGGGATTTCATAATACTTAACAAAACATGCTTTTCAAAACAACATAACAATCTTTATACGATTATAACATAGCCCTTTCATTGGAGTTGACTTGCATAAACGCCTCTTCGTAACCCTGCTATATTTTTCCAACCAATATCTGAGCCTCAACACCTCCAAAGGGCGACTATGGATAGGTGTTCCGACATTCATGAAAACAAGTGTGCACACTCTATTGACCCTGCTATTAGATAAGTCCCTTATAAAACAATCCTCTCCATAGTCACCATTCATGGATTACGATGATCCATAAAATGTTGCAGAAGGAGGCACTTGGGAGGGAAATGTTGTAAGATGAGATATTTGGAAGGAGAAACCTTGAGGTGTAAAGGGAAATTTTTTAATAGGCATTTGGGACGGGAAACCAAGCTGTAGACTAATTAGTTGGACCAACCCCTTGATTTCATTCGTCAGTAGCCTCAAAGTATTGGTAACATCATCCATGTTCTTCTTAATCTCTAACGCTTCCCCTTTTGTCCTGGTACGTTCTTCCGCCTAGCTCGTCTTTAACTCTTCACCGAAGAGATCTCGTATAATAGAGGTGCATTGTCTATAATTTGGAACTTGAAATATGTGGGCCCATTCCTCTTGTACTCCCCCTTTTCTATGTCATAGGGGTTAAACAAGGATTGATTGCTCATCATGCCTTATATCATTTCCTATACCATAATATTATATTTCGGACTATGACATCAACTTTATTTTATTATATCATGTATATATATAATAACTAGTAGTGACTCGTGCGATGCACGGTCGGGTGTATTGCGTTTTGAAATATTTTATTTAAATAAATAATTATTATCAGTATTTAAAATAAAAGATCGTATGCATAACCATGAGCATGTACATGTAAATAATGTGGTGAATAAATATTACGACTTAAATTGAATATGTGGTTTCATATGGTATTTTATTTATGTCATTGACACACTTTATTACTGGTTTAAAAATTAATTGCATGAAGTGTTGTAACTAATTGATCAGTAATTTCATTTAATAATTTTGTTCTTAATTTATTTCATTGTTATTTTTATTATATTTTAAATAAGTTTGGTATTTCATTTATGTCATTGACACATTTTATTATATGATTAGAAATTAATTGGTACGAGGTATTGTAAGTAATTGATCAAAAAGGGTATTTTGTGTACGAGCATATGTCAAGCATTTCGATCTCTTTGATTACATATCGTACAGTTCAAACTTTATGTATATAAGTATTTTTATTATTATTTTTTGTTTATAAGTATTGTTATTGCTAATTAATTTGATATTTTTCTAATATTTTTACACGTAAATTATTTCAATACATAAATTTTATTATAATATAAATAAGTATGGTACTTTACTTATGTTATTGACACACTTTATTATTTTAATTACAACATAAAATTATTTTTAGCAAAATAGTATACGATTTTTAGCAAAAAAGGGATTTGCGACATAAAAGTATTTCCAACTAAATTTATAATAAAAAATAAAAGAACAGAAAAGATACATACAAATTTTTTCCCAAACAATTATATAAAGATGATTTCCAGCAAATAAAAATTGATTTTTAGGAGTAATAAATTATTTCTAGAAAATAAAAATTATTTTCAGGATTAAAAAAAATGATTTTAAGCAATATACAATTATTTTCATCATATAAAAATGATTTTCATCAAATAAAAAATGATTTTAAGCAGCAGTAATAAATTATTTCTAGCAAATAAAATATGATTTAAAAAAAAATGAATTCCAGCAATAAAAAAATCGGCGACTTCCTTTGAAGTCTTAGCACCCACTTGGGATGAAGTCCCTGATTGATATGACTCAATTGTAGACAATTCTTGACTCTAATCAGATTGGTGTATCAAATTTTTCGGTATTCTGGGAAAAGATTCTTTTTCAATAACCATGTTTCCACCTGATCCGGTTCCCATCTTTGAGATATTAAAAATCTCTTTTGTTTGAAACCCGTTCCCGTCCAAAAACCTAGCTCCTTTTGGATTAACGACTGCTTGACTTTTATATTTTAGAAGACAATCGTGAGAAATAATTTTTTTACCTAATTCTTGAGAAGTAGAATGCATACTTACGATCAGCCTCACACCCCTGCAATCTCAAACCATTTTACTCAAAACATCCTCTACCGGACATGGAATCTCTCTCTTAGTCAAACATCACCAAGTCACCCTCTTTGTCAGACGTCAAAAATTCATTTCCATCCTCTACCGAACATGGAATCTCTCTCTCGATCAGCTTCACACCCCTACAATCTCAAACCCAAAACACCTTACAACAGGACCAAAATCAGCATACACTCTTCAGATATAAATACCCATAATCATGAAATTTGACCATAAAGAAGAATTTTTTTTTTGGTTTTAAACCGGGGTATCCACTAGCGACTTAGTAACTAATCCCTTCGCTGATTTGTAGACACCTCGAAACATCTCACACATGGAGAAACATATGATTAAAAAACTTTCTTGCATTAAATAAAAAAGTTGTTATATGTTGCTGAACATATAAATATTTGATATGGAATAACAGAGACAGAATTTGCAGATAAACAAATTGCTTCCAACTTGAAGAGGGGACCCAAGAGAGAAAACAAATATTTGCCTTTAGCACATGTAAGAGTCAGAGAACCCATATACTTAAATACCATATACACAAACACACACAAGAAGTTGTTGGCCATTTGAGTTGGATGGAGGAAGTTTATTATTTCATTATAACAGTGTTATAGAGAAAAAAGGAAGAAATCATACATGTTATATTGGAACACAGTAGAAGAGAACTCTATAAGGACATGCTATCATTAATTTCCTGATAGTACAAAGGAAAGAAAGTAAGTCTTAATTAAGAATTCCATTGGAAAAATAAGTGGAAAATAATACCCTTATTATTAGTATGAAGGAAGGGATCATCACTAATAATTTTTCGGAATATAATACCTTACTACACACCACACATAAACTTACATAATGGATTAAAACTCAATACCCGCTCAGTTGCACGCATAGTTGAGAAATAGAAACTTATACGTATTATGGTTGTAGGTTGTCAAACTAGTTATATGCTTAGTTTCCAAAATAGTTACACGTATAGTTGTCATTATCAACACAATTAAATGCATAGTTGTTAGCACATTAAATCTTACGTAATGGAGACAAAGAAACCTTAAAGCACATATAGACTTACATAATGGAAGCACAACCTTGTTATCTCCATAGACACAGAAACCTTAAACCACACGCAAACTTACATAATGGAGAGCCCTGTTATAAATACAAAATGAAGACAAAATCTAGGTATACCACCTTTCCCAAACAAAAACCCATTTACATATACATAAACACAAAATACTTAAACGTTAAACCACATAATGGAAGATAAACTTTCATAATGGAAAAACAAGAACTGTGAGACTTGTGAGTGGGACTTTGAGGCAGGTGGATTATGGAAGGGGGGAGAGATAGTAGAGGAGAGGCGAGATGTAAGATTGATTTTATGGGAGATAAGGTAGTTTTAGAATAAAACGTGTATGAGTGATTTAAGGGGCAATTATTCCATTTTTGGGAGAGAACTTGGAGGGATTTTGTGGGAGAGAGTTCATATTAAAAAAGGTACGTGCAGAGGGAAGTTAACCAAGTATGTAGGGAGTTTTTCTTTTGGACACGTGTATTTATTTGATTTTAAAAAGCAAAAAATCTGAAAATTTAGGATAAATTATTTGATGGATAGGGAGGCAAAAAGCTACATACGTATATATAATAAGATTAAATTCAAACTCATTAGAGTCGGAGTCAAATTGTCTGGGAATCTATTTTTCTCTTTATCCTGTTGGACATACAAGTACAAGTTGCCCCGATCAGAGGCTTTGCCTTTTTTCGAAGTGTGAAAATGTATATATTTTTTTTATTGATTAAGTTGTATAAGTTCCCATGACAAAACTTATTAGTCGTCGAGTCGATCAAGTCATATTGACTTGATTCGTTATGAGTGATGCATGTTCATTTATCTAGGATAAACCTAAATGAAACATAAAGATTGAAGATCATGCATGCCGCCCATCGAAGTATTTCATTATTGTACATTCATTGAAGTGAATATTATATCCTTTTATATGATTGAACAAACACTTGAATGCTATTTTATGAATTTGTTGCATTTTATTTTAATTGTGTGTGGGTTTTGAAAAAGTTGAACAAGTGACATGAAAAACAGGTTAACCGTTCGCACAACAGCCACATATTTTGAAAATTTCCCATTTAAAGGAGAATTTCCCTCCCATTTTTGGTGATCTGAAAAATATACAAACTAAACATCCTTTTGAGTGATTTTTGAAGTTTAAAGATACTTTTTCTCCCTTCCATTTCAAATCTCACTTATTCTTCCAAAAACTTTTGAAACTTTAATCTATGTTTGATCCAAAGTGTTTTTGAGAGAACTGAGAGTGGATTTAATTAGATTTATACATAGACTTTATAAAGTTTTTACACATTTGTTGAACTTCTATGATCAATCAATCCGCGATCTAAAATTGTAGGCTTTCATTTTATTGGAAAGATTAAAGTGTGGTGAGACTTTTAAGGAAGGTAATGGTCTTCATTTATTCAATGCAGGAAGCTTGCATTAGATTCTCATTGAATATTAGGAAGAGTTAAAAGGTTCATGTGTAACTATATGATATGGATTGTGTAAGAGGTGTCACACCCCACCTAATTCTGGTGTCGGCCGCCACCAAAACTAAGCTGGGCGTGAACTAAATAAATACCATTCTTAGCATGAGACAGATATGAGACATAAATAAACCAGTCCATAAGATAAAAAAAATTGAGTCAATCTCAAATGATCATAAATAGCTAAGCGATAAAAGATCCATCACATGCTAACTCCAAAAAATTCATACTCCAATAATGATTAAATAAAATCTGAATAATCCCAACATAAATCCTCTAAACAACTTTGGAACCGAATGGCCCAATAAAACTCCAATGAAGTCTCATAATACGACTGGAAAAGAAAGTCAAACAAAACTATGCCATAAAGTAAATAACTCCAGCTGCACCTCCAATGATAACTCCGATAAACTGATGCAGTTTCTCCAAATTAAATCCAGAAAAAATTAGTCAACGCATGGGTCAGAGCCAAAGCCCCGAGAAAGAATACGCACTACTCCTCTCAAATAGGATCCTTGAATCCAGACAGTAGCATTATACGCAATAAATATCACAATAGAGTATTTCAAATTAAACGGGATAATTAAACACGATAAATACAAATCACTAACTACCCGCAGAAATCCCCATTTATAAAGGCACACCAATATGATTTTAAATTCCCAAGTTCCGCGGAGTTAATCTTTTATTAATTAACCCAAATTATCTAATTTCTCAATTATTTATGTTCTTACTTCAATAATTATTAGGTATGGCGGTCCTCCCGCTTCGGGTGATAATTCACCAAAATTCATTATGGCGATCCTCCCGCCTCGGGTGATTTATCCACCAAAATACACATCCCCTTGTCAAAACGCCGGCTGACCCGTTTAAACTGTCGGCCCTCGCTGATTGACAAGGTTTCACCCACGACACGACATAAAACGCCGGCTGGCCCGTTTAAACTGTCGGCCCTCGCTGATTATGTCGCCAATATATTTTAATACCCGTCTTATTATCTTAGGTATTAGTTCTCAATTTCTCAATTCACAATTTATAAACACCCCACCCTTTAATCGATGTGAGATCCTCAAAATACCCCTTAGTCCCATACTTAAGGGTCCCCAAGTTATCAATATGTCCTAACCTATGTATAGGAGGATTTTCTAACATAAATCATAACCTAGTCTCATACCTAGACTAGCGTAACGACGATAAAGTAATAAAAATCATCCCACCCCCAACACAATAAAACCGTGATAATTTTCCCTCACTAGTCCCATTCCTAGAAGGCATTCTAAAATATAGGGAGAGCAATAATACCCAACAACCCGTCGTCAAAATGATATTTAATAATACAAACAAGTCATACCAACAAGAATAATTAGTCAACGTATAAAACTGCGCATGATAGTCCAATTCAATTAAATCTTTAATTAATTATCACAACATCAACAATACCCAAATAATCTTATTTAATTATTTTAAATTAAATATACCAAGTTTTCATCATATATACATCAAAACCCAAATTTCGTTATCTCTACATATATTACATGAGTTATACGCACCCAAAAGTTATTTATTGTAAAACTAGGATTTTTCTACATGCAACCTACACCAATAAAACTCAAAATCACTCATGAATCCTACGTACCCAAATGGTTATGAATATTATTCAGATTAAAAGATTTTATAAAAATAGCCCCATAATTAGTATCCACTTTTTCTAATTAAGTTACTAATTATTTTTAAGAAAACATGTAATTAAGTGTTTAGGCGACACTTACAACGCATAATACTAAAGAAAAAGAATAGAGTATTCATTCCTGTGAAGATTGTGTTGAAAATCTGATTAGAAATCTGAATTCCTCTCGAAAAATTAGCAAAGAAGTGTTTTTGGACCAATCTTGATTAAACCCCAAATAAACCTTCAAATCTAGTGGCAAAACCTTGATTATGTTGGAGGTTGATGATTATGGTTGAGAGAAAATATTTTTAGAGGTGTTCTCTGGAGAAAAACTTGAGAAAAAGTGATTATGAGAAGTCCTCCCACGAATTAGAGTCATTATATAGTCATTAAGAAACCTAATCCTAATAGAACTCTAATAAGATACACACATAAAATTTTTATTCTGGACGATCGGACCGTTGGAATTAGATGAAATTTTACAGAGAATTAGTTGAAGACGAGAGGAAGCTATAAAAAAAATTTTAGCTCGATCGGAAGATTCAATATTTTTAAATATTTTTTAGAGAGTTTTATGCACCAAGGACTCTTAGAGAGTTTTATGTTTTGAGGACTCTTCTATATAATAAAAATGTAATTAAAACTCCATTTTAATTCCGATTCCAATTCTGTTTGAAAATTTATTTTTCAAATATAAAAACCAACAGTTTTAATTATAAAATTTATAAAATTCAAAATTTTATTTTTCTCTGATTATTCCAATTAATTAATTAAATTAATTATCAAAAATACGGGGTGTTACATACTTCCCCACTAGCAAAGAATTTTGTCCGCAAAATTAGACAAAGCATACACATCAACACGTAAATCTCGCAAAAAGAAAATAAGGCTCATATATGCCTACCCGTAGAATGCCATAATTGGGCCCCCATACACCCAATCCTACGCGCACTTCCCCACAAATAACAAAATAATATATATGCCTATATGCATACGCATAACTATGAAAATAACGGCGTACCACACGCTCTCACAAATCCCCCACTCGATCCTATCTCCGAAAGTCATCAAAATGCTAACATCCTCAAATTAAATCTCAACAACAAAAATCAATACATACGATACCTAACATCTGTACTAAAATCTCCAAAATAATTATCGTCTCCAAAATCCATTTTAAGGATCCTCACATCAAGCTTACTAATTCTAAACTCAATGCCTACAACGTCCTTAACTCAAAACTTCACATCTCCAAGAAACACATCTAACACGTATGCTAGACCCTCTACCTTAAGGAGTACGAATCAATCAAACAAAATCAAAGATCGGCAGCACGGAAGCTAAATGGACTCATAACCTACGAGACCTAAGACCATGCTCTGATACCATCTGTCATACCCCGCCTAATTCTGGCGTCGGCCGCCACCAAAACTAAGTCGGACGTGAACTAAATAAATACCATTCTTAGCATGAGACAGATATGAGACATAAATAAACCAGTCCATAAGATATAAAAAAATTGAGTCAATCTCAAATGATCATAAACAGCTAAGCGATAAAAGGTTTATCACATGTCAACTCCAAAAAATCCATACTCCAATAATGATTAAATAAAATCTGAATAATCCCAACAGAAATCCTCTAAACAACTTTGGAACCGAATGGACCAATAAAACTCCAATGAAGTCTCATAATACGACTCGAAAAGAAAGTCTAACTAAACTATGCCCTAAAGTAAATAACTCCAGCTGCACCTCCAATGATAACTCCGATAAACTTATGCAGCTTATCCAAATTAAATCCTGAAACATATTAGTCAACGCATGCGTTAGAGCCAAAGCCCCGGGCAAGAATACACACTACTCCCCTCAAATAGGATCCTTGAATCCAGACAGTAGCATTATACGCAATAAATATCACAATAGAGTATTTTAAATTAAACGGGATAATTAAAAGCGATAAATATAAATCACTAACTACCCGCAGAAATCCCCATTTATAAAGGCACACCAATATGATTTTAAATTCCCAAGTCCGGCGGAGTTAATCTTTTATTAATTAATCCAAATTATCAAATTTCTCAATTATTTATGTTCTTACTTCAATAATTATTAGGTATGGCGGTCCTCCCGCCTCGGGTGATAATTCACCAAAATTCATTATGGCGGTCCTCCCGCCTCGGGTGATTTTTCCACCAAAATACACATCCCCTTGTCAAGACGCCGACTGTCCCGTTTAAACTGTCGGCCCTCGCTGATTGACAATGTTCCACACCCGACACGACATAAAACGCCGGCTGGCCCGTTTAAAATGTCGGCCCTCGCTGATTATGTCGGCAATATATTTTAATACCCGTCTTATTATCTTAGGTATTAGTTCTCAATTTCGCAATTCACAATTTATAAACACCCCACCCTTTAATCGATGTGAGATCTTCAAAATACCCCTTAGTCCCATACCTAAGGGTCCCCAAATTATCAATATGTCCTAACCTATGTATAGGAGGATTTTCTAACATAAATCATAACCTAGTCTCATACCTAGACTAGCGTAACGACGATAAAGTAATAAAAATCATCCCACCCCCAACACAATAAAACTGTGATAATTTTTCCTCACCAGTCCCATTCCTAAAAGGCATTCTAAAATATAGGGAGAGCAATAATACCCAACAACTCGTCGTCACAATGATATTTAATAATACCAACAAGTCATACTAACAAGAATAATTAGTCAACGTATAAAACTGCGCATGATAGTCCAATTCAATTAAATCTTTAAATTAATTATAACAACGTCAACAATATCCAAATAATCTTATTTAATTATTTTAAATTAAATATACCAAGTTTTCATCATATATACATCAAAACCCAAATTTTGATATCTCTACATGTATTACATGAGTTATACGCACCCAAACGTTATTTATTGTAAAACTAGGATTTTTCTACATGCAACCTACACCAATAAAATCCAAAATCACTCATGAATCCTACGTACCCAAAGGGTTATGAATATTATTCAGATTAAAATATTTTATAAAAACATCCCCATAATTAGTATCCACTTTTTCTAAATAAGTTACTAATTATTTTTAAGAAAACTTGTAATTAAGTGTTTAGGCGACACTTACAACGAATAATACTAAAGGAAAAGAATAGAGTATTCATGCCTGTGAATATTGTGTTGAAAATCTGATTAGAAATCTGAATTCCTCTCGAAAAATTATCAAAGAAGTGTTCTTGGACCAATCTTGATTATACCCCAAATAAACCTTCAAATCTAGTGGCAAAACTTTGATTATGTTGGAGGTTGATGATTATGGTTGAGAAAATATTTTTAGAAGTGTTCTCTGGTGAAAAACTTGAGAAAAAGTGATTATGAGAAGTTCCCCCACGAATTAGAGTCATTATATAGTCATTAAGAAACCTAATCCTAATAGAACTCTAATAAGATACAAACACTAAAAAATTTATTCGGGACGATCGGACCGTTGGAATTAGATGAAATTTTACAAAGAATCAGCTGAAGACGAGAGGAAGCTACATACAAAAGTTTAGCTCGATCGGACCGTACAATATTTTTAAATATTTTTTTTAGAGAGTTTTATGCATCAAGGACTCTTAGAGAGTTTTAAGTTTTGAGGACTCTTCTATATAATAAAAATGCAATTAAAACTCCATTTTAATTCCGATTCCAATTCTGTTTGAAAATTTATTTTTCAAATATAAAAACCAACATTTTTAATTATAAAATTTATAAAATTCAAAATTTTATTTTTCTCGGATTATTCCAATTAATTAATTAAATTAATTATAAAAAATACGGGGTGTTACAAGAGGTACCTTCTTACCTTTTATAAATTATTTTTCAAGTGGAAATGAGAATTGGAGTGCGTCGAGGGTTTTTACCCCTAGGTGGTTTTTTCTTCATAAATTTTCTTATGCTGGCTTGTGTATGTTTTACATTTGTATGTACACAACTGATGACACTGTAATATCCCGCCCCAGTAAATTAATGAAATTATATATTGATTATTATTGAGGAGTGGTCAATTATAAATATGGAGGATTTGGGGTTAAAAGTTGGAAAAAAATAAAAAGGAAGAAAGACTCGGTCGTTCAAATGATAAAGGATGTCGTTCGAACGACAGTACAGTGGGTCATTAGAAGGGTCGTTAGAATAGGGCTTCTAACGACATGCTACTGGTTTACACTAGCAGGTCGTTAGAAATAACTTTGAATGACATGGGTTAAGTTTTTCGAACGACCTGGTTTAAGTCGTTCGAACTACCTCGATCGAGTTTTTAGATTAGATGCCCCTATGCGCTGTCACATTTTGGCGCATTGATTTGGTGTGTTGTTGAGCCCAGATTAGTTCAGCAAAGGGATGTTATATTAAGGGTTGTTTGAGGTTATTTGGGGTTATTGTGTTGGAATAAGGAGATAGAGAGTGAGACAGAAAGAGGGAGGTGGGAGGTCTTCCACCTCCACCCACCACCATTCCACCACCAAAACCACCACTCTTCCACCATTACCATAGTGTATTCAACCCAACAATACCCATTTCCACCATGGATAAAATAGAGCTATGAATTTTGGAGTTGTATTTGGAAATTTTTCTTGGAGAAGATGAAGTGGATCTTGTATTGAAGCTTAAGAGGATTCATTTGGTAACCCATTGAGTCAACCTTTAAAGGTGAGGGGTGTCTCATCCTACACCAACACCACCATTAGAGACACTTGAGGTGGGTAACCCTTACTCTTAGTATAAGAATGTTATTTTTGCATTACAGTTTTGTATTTAGGCTATTTGAGTAGGGTGTAATTAGTTAAATGGTATATTTATTGTGTAGATGACAATAAATATTTTTATGGAATAAAAATGTTGGGAAATTGTTATTTTGTTAAAAATAAATAATGGATAATTATTTCAAGGTTTTGAAATAACGAAAGTTGATGTTTTATGAAAATGGTGTATTTTCTAGTAATTTTTGATAAAAAAAACATTTTATGAAGTTAGATGTTTGCAAATAATGTGATTTTGTTTAAAAAATGGTATTTTGTTGAAATCATATAATAAGTAAATATTTCAAGATTTGGAATATTGAAAGATGACATTTTTATGATATGGGCATTTCTAGAAATATTAATGTTAAACATTTTATGAAATAAAATGTTTGAAGATAAATATATTTAAACTATATAGTAGGATTTTGGGTTTAAAATCCGTCTTCCATGTAAATAAACTTGTAGTATTTTGATATTAAATGTATAAAAAAGTTTAGAGAAGGTTTTGTTGAGTTTAAACATAAAATAGAATAAATAGAAAATTAGTCTTCAAGGTGTGTGAAATTGAGACTAAAGGGTATGATGAACTTGAAGTTACAAGACTACATATTGAATAAAAAGAAAGGGGAAAATTTCTTATAAAAGTAGTCTTAAGGGTGAATGTATTTCTTGAATGGAGAAGTAAATAAATATGTACTTTGGAATGATGATAAAAATGTATTAAATAAGTTTTAATGGGTAAACATGGGGTGGTTAGTGGGTGTGACCCCCAATGCTGTGAAATATTAACACTTATGGAATTAAGTAAGGTTTAAAAGTGTAAAAGGGTTTCCAATTAAGAAAGACAAGACTCCAAGTGTAAAAAGGTGTTAAAGGGTTAAAAACAATTTAAAAAGTTGGCATGAATAACTTAATAGTGTCTTTGGGTGAAATTAACACTTGTGAAAATGGAGAAAAGGTGACTTTGGAAACAAATGGGTAAAATGGTAATTTTACTTAAAATGAAATATTTTTATGAAATAAAAATGTTGGAAAGGGTGTTGCACAAAGTGGTCCTAAATGAATATGATTTTGGGAATTAAAATCAAGGTTAAAGGGTAAAGGACATGAAATGGTAAACTTTCAAAGTGTAACACAAGCTAGGGTGGTAAAATCTCGGGTTTTAGCTTCGGCCGGGTAAAAAGGATAAGTGTAGTAATGTGAACATTTGTAAAATGTTAAAACACATTAAGAAGGAGCTCGAATGACACCATGATAAATCAAGAAGGGCCTAGAGCTCTTGGGTGAAAAGCCCTAAATCTCTGTCCAAAGCATATGGTGTGCATAGTCGATAGTGTGAAGCCCGTGGAAGTATGCGGTATAGGAAGATTCCAAGAAAAGATAATGGAAATATGGAACATGTCAAGAAATGCGTTGTATGATAAAATATGTTAATACAACCACACTTGAAAGAATATAATAAATGTTTCGGTAAGGGTGAAATGGAAAAGTAAAAGCGTAAATCTATTAATGTCTTTGAGGCAAGGTAAAAAGGAAAAAGTAAGTGAGTAAATGGGTTAATAAGAAACCAAGTTGTTAAACCTATAATTCACATAAGTATGTATGGAAAAAGGTTTTCAAAAGACGAATAAGTATTTTCTATCACAGTGAATGCGTCTGTTGAAATGGCGACTTTCAATGAAAATACTAAAGTGTATTAAAATGAATGAAGGGTTAAATTCTGATAAAGGAAAGGATTCGAATAAATCAAGCGTAATGGTTTCAAGTGTTGAACTGGGTGTCTTAAATAACATGAGAATGCTAAGTATGAATAAAGAAATCAATTAATAATATTAATGTAAATTAATCTGGATAAGTAAGGTTTTCAAAATATAAAACGGTTAACGCATTGGAATATGTATTTTTTTCAAAGGTATATGTATGTAGATATGTACATGATATCGCATGCAAGTGGCTGTAGCGTGTGAGTATTCCTTTTTGCCGTTCGTTTCTATACCGTTTGTATAAATTCCACTAGGCATAGGCTCCCATCCCCACTTTGTTATGGCACGTTGGGAGCGGTTTCGTATTTTAAGGACGTTATACAGGTAAGTATATCTTATTTATGTTTATGTTAGTAGCTCTGTTTACTTGGACTTTAGGGTGCTTCCCACAGTTCCTTCGCGTATTTGACCTTGAAATTGGAATCTCATGCTAAACAAGTGGAACGTTAATTAAAATAAAACTGGATTAGCAACATTATATAGGTTGTTCCATTGCACTTCACACCTAACGCTCGGGTCGAACCAGGTTGACTCACGGGTAACCTATAAATCCAGGTTGGGGCATTACAAATAGTATTATAGCTCTAGGTTCAAGGTTCCTTTCGGGTGTGATCTAGTGAGGTCGATATTAGATCTTTTGTCGTCATTGTGGTTGGGCCGGTCATGATAGTTTGATGACCGTTTACTTCGAGTCTTCGATGGTAAAGTCTAAGAGGTTAGCACGACAAGTTAGATTAGTGCCAAGTGGCACACATTATTAATCGCTTTCGCATTTCTGATTAGGATTGTAATAATTTACGGGTGTCCATGCAAGCCTATAGTTGTGACACCTGGGTTGTTAGTGTGAGGTGCTTACGTTAAAATTTAGTGACATAGAATCAATTGAGATATCTATTGGCACGAGTTGCATATAGTCAACGTAGAGGTTGATGGGTCCGGTGTCTTGGCTAGACACTAATGAGTTGTGATTAAAAGGCATATATATCCCTTATTTACGGTGCTTATGGGTAGTTAACGCCGGTAATGTAATTAGGAAATTCGATCCTTGGATGATATCGCAATTGATAGTGTTTTGGTGAACACATAAAGTTGTGTAGGGAAATAGTGGCAACACCATAATCTTTTGTGTGAGAGGTGTCGTGGGATGACTTTGGTGATGAGAGTAGCCTCATAGTGGAAATAATGAGTAGTCCTTGCTATGACCTAGTGTAAAAGATTGTGCATCTCACGTATGGATACTAAATAGTTGAATATCATTCACAAGCATTGATTCTGTGGTGAAAACATATTACCCTTTTGATTAAGGACTTAGGTTGGCTATACCTTGGTGATGATATTGAGGAATAGGATCTCGTGCGGCATCCATGGTGAGGGCCTTGGTGTTCATAGGCAATACTCGACGTCCATATCCTGCCAAGATCAACATAGTTATGTTAACTCATGGATTGTCAAATGGTGATATTCACATAGCAAGGCAATTTAGTTATTATAGTTGTACATTGATTGAGAATTTGGGTGAGGTAGGCCTTGAGGTTTATAGACTGCAAGTGACGCCCTGTGTCCTTCCATGACTCGTAATAGCACTAATTATAGTTTATGCATGACTTATGGTCACATCCATTTAGAAGAAAGGTGAGATTAGTATCTAAGTGTTGGGGCGCATTCTAGCCGTCGAGGAGATGGATAGGTTCTAGGTGATCCTAGTGTATGAGTAGTTTATGAACATTGAAGTACCCATAAAATAGATTGTGTGTGGCATCATTTAAGATGAATATCGGATTTTGTGATGTCTTGAGGTGCTTGAGGATTGAGGTTCACCATGGCTAGAAGCTTGTGGACTAGTGTTCTTGCGAGCACCAAGTAATGTCGATGTGGGTATCCAAGGATTTGAAGAGTGAACCTAAGAAGATAAGAATGTAGATAATGAAATCTCGTTGAATTTGGGGATTTCACATGAAATGTGTTTGGGTGTTATTAGGAGACCAATTAAGTCTGATAAGAAGGGGCAGTAGCAGTCTAGTAACGACAGTGTTGAGGGTCAGGTGATGATCCCAGGTTAACAGTTGCATAGTGTACATGCCGAGTATACCTTTCCAATAGGCACAGAAGGATGGTGTAACCCCTAAGGTAGAATAATAGTTTTATCCCTTTTGAGTAGCGCTCGAATGTCATCGAATGACTAGTATGGGTGTGATAATACTCGGTTTGAGGATGTACTAAGAAATTTAGTCGAGACGTAGAGTGATGACACCATATGGAGACTTGAAAATGGCAACTAAGGCTCATAGCATCGAACATGATTATTATGTCGAGGTGTCGACAGTATATGCTAGAGTAGCCTTAGAAATGCAAGGATTAGTTATTGGCGCGTTTTGCTAAGATGACATGGGTTAGAAGATATGGCCCAGTGTGATATTAATTACTCACAGGGTGTCAATAACGACGGGTGTGGTCGTCGCGTGAATATTGAATGGGTGTAAGCCGAAGGTGAATCAGTGGCAATCTGTTGTGGTCCAAAGGACACGGTTAGGTGAATGCTTCTCTTGAGCCAACTAATGTCTATGGAATTTGGGACTCGATCAAGACATGTAAAGCATATAATAACCTAGGTGTGATAGGTTGGTGACGACATCACTAGTTATTAGATAAGGTCAATATAGACAAGGCGTGAGGCATCCGCCAATCAAAAAGATTCGTTAACACCGAGAGAGTGAAAGGTAGGGCCTTACTCCCAAGGAGGGAAGTCGGGCGTTGACTTCCTTAAGGAATACTGATTCTTAAATCGTGATCGCATTCGTATTATGAGAGTGAATGATTGAGATTCGATTCGTCATGGCTAGTGACCCAGACTAGGGTATGTTGATAGAAATAGCACTTGGTGAGAATGGTTGCCTATGGGCAAAATTCCTCGGGAAGGTTGCTTGTCCCTCTGACTCAAGTGTGTTCCTTCCGATTTCAGTAATCCGAAATCAGTATTCTCACCTATGTGGTGAATCAAATTGGTGCCATGACATGGTACACCGCGGTTGAGCTCGGGAGAGAGCGATGGACCGAGTTTGGTTAATGCATCTCGATAATTGGTTGTGCTCATCTGAGAGATTCCTATTATTGCATAAGATTTTGCGCGCGAGTGGCTATGCTTTTAACCACTCGGATTGTTCATAGTATCCATATCCTTTTGGACTACTAGAATCTCAACTGGATGGCTCGATAGTCAATGGCTCGAGTTGTAAAGATAAGGATAATGATTTGAGTATATAGTATAGTGTTAAAAATTCAGGGAACACTTAACACATGATGTTTCTTTACCATGGTGAGTGGATTAGAATTATACTCCGATGAGTACTCAAGGTTGAGACACCTAAGTTAATGCTAGTTTCATCAGAGTGACGCAGCGGAAGGTGTAAACAGGCCGTGCGCTAATGATTTAATGGGATTATTACCCCGTGGAGTGAGAGAATGACATGGTATGGTTATCGACAATTCATACGAATTATTTTATTAGGATAACCTGGGAATTTGGGGATCAAAGGATGTGTGGTCCTAAGCTAGAAATTGATTTTTTGTGGTATATACGACGGTTGATCGTATCACGAGTCGCTTTGGGTGAGCGTTGGTCGCTAGAAAATGATTTCCCGTAATGGCACCGGTATGCCTTAGATACTAGCATGGGTAGTGATAGGTATAATTTGGACTTGGTCATAAGGAGAGTGAAGAATCGGAGTCGATTATGTAGTGTCATATTTGATGAGATGGTGAGTATTAGGACATGTTACATGCTAAACATTTGATGACCTTAACACTAAGGAACTCGATAAATTATCTTGGAGGATCTCTAGGGCTTAGAATGAAAGTTGGTGGACCCCGTGAGTTTGAGGACTAATGGAGAGAGAATTTCAAGGATGAAATTCCCAAAGAGGGAAGTTTGTACTATCCCTCCCCAGTAAATTAATGAAATTATATATAAGTTATTATTAATGAGGGGTTAATTATAAATATGGAGGATTTGTGGGTTAAAAGTTGGAGAAAAATAAAAAGGAAGAAAGACTGGGTCGTTTAAAAGACAATGGATGTCATTCGAATGACACTATAGTGGGTCGTTATAAGGGTCATTAGAAAGGTCGTTAGAAGTAAGAATTCTAAAGACATGCTACTGCTTTACAGTATCAGGTCGTTAGAAGTAACTTTGAATGACATGGCTTAAGTAATTCAAACGACCTGGGTTAAGTCGTTCGAACGACCTCAATCGAGTTTTTAGATCAGATGCCCTTGTGTTCTATCACGTTTTGGAGCATTTATTTGGTGTGTTATCGAGCCCAGATTAGTTCAGCAAGGGTAAAATGGGTATTTGAGGCTTAAGGGGTGTTATATTAAGGGTTATTTGGGTTTATTGTGTTGAAAGAAGGATAGAGAGAGAGTGAGAGAGAAAGAGTGAGGTGGGTGGTCTTCCACCTCCACCCACCACCACCACCAAAACCACCACTCTTCCACCATTACCATAGTGTATTCAACCCAAAAATACCCATTTTCACCATGGACAAAATAGAGCTACAAATTTTGGAGTTGTATTTGGGATTTTTCATTGGATAAGATGAAGTGGGTCTTGCATTAAAGCTTAGGAGGAAGCATTTGGTAACCCTTTGAGGCCACCTTTGAAGGTAGGGGTCTCTCCTCCTACATCAACACCACTATTAGAGACAGTAGAGGTGGGTAACCCTTACTTTTAGTGTAAGAATGTTATTTTTGCATTATAGTCTTGTATTTAGGATATTTAAGTAGGGTGTAATTAGTTAAATGGTATATTTTTGTGTAGAAGATAATAAATATTTTTATGGAATAAAAATGTTAGAAAATTATTATTTTGTTAATAATAAAGAATGGGTAATTATTTCAAGGTTTTGAAATGATGAAAGTTGATGTCTTAAGAAAATGGTGTATTTTCTAGTAATTTTGATGAAAAACATATTATGAAGTAAGATGTTTGCAAATAGTATGATTTTTTTGGAAAAATGATATTTTGTTGAAATCAAAGAATAAGTAAATATTTCAAGATTTGGAATATTGAAAGATGGTATTTTTATGAAATGGGCATTTCTAGAAATATTAGGGTTAAACATTTTATGAAATGAATTGTTTGAAGATAAATATGTTTAAGCTATATAGTATGATTTTTGGGTCTAAATCCATCTTCTCATGTAAATAAACTTGTAGCATTTTGATATTAAATGTATGACCAAGTTTAGAAAAGTTTTTGTTGAGTTTAAACATAAAACAGAATAATTAGAAAATTAATCTTCAAGGTGTGTGAAATTGAGACTAAAGGGTATGATGCACATGAAGTTAAACGACTACATATTGAATAAAAAGAAAGGGGCAAATTTCTTATAAAAGTAGTCTTATGTATGAATGTATTTCTTTAATGGAGAAGTAAAGAAATATGTACTCGAGAATGTTGATAAAAAAAAGTATTAATTAAGTGTTAATGGGTAAACATAGGGTGGTTAATGGGTCTAACCCACCAACATTGTGAAATATTAATACTTACGGAATTAAGTTGGGTTTAAAAGAGTAAAAGTGTTTCCAATTAAGAAAGACATAAATCCAAGTGTAAAAAGGTGTTAAAGGGTTAAAAACACTTAAGAAGTTGGTATGAATAACTTAATAGTGTTTTTGGGTGAAATTAACACTTGTGAAAATGGAGAAAAGGTGACTTTGGAAATAAGTGGGTAAAATGGTAATTTTACGTAAAATGGAACATTTTTAAGAAATAAAAATCAATGTTAAAGAGTAAATGACATGAAATGATAAAATTTCAAAGTGTAACACAAGTTGGGGTGGTAAAGTCCCAGGTTTTGGCTTCGGCCGGATAAAAAGGATAAGTGCAATAATGTGGACATTTGTAAAATGTTTAAACACATTAAAAAGGAACTCGGATGACACCGTTATAAAGAAATAAGGGCTTGGAGTCCTTGGATGAAAAGTCCTAAATCACTGGCCAAAACATATGGTGCACATAGCCGGTGGTGTGGAACCTCTGGAAGTATGTGGTATAGGAAGATTCCGAGAAAAGATAAAGGAAATATGGAACATGTCAAGAAATGAGTTGTGTGGTAAAATGTTTTAATACAATCTAACTTGAAAGTGTATACTAAATGCTCAGGTAAGGGCGAAATGGATAAGTAAAAGCGTAAATCTATTAACGTCCATGAGGTAAGGTAAAAAGTGTAAAGTAAGTGGGTAAATGGGTTAATAAGCAACCAAGTTTGTAAACCCATAAATCACATAAGTATGTATGGAAAAAAAATTCAAAAGACAAATAAGCATTTTCAATCACGGTGAATGTGTGTGCTAAAATGACGACTTTCAATGAAAATACTAAAGTGTGTTGGAATGAATGAAAATGGTTAAATTTTGGTAAAGGAATGAGTTCGAATAAATCAAGCATAATGGTTGAACCGTGTGTTTTAAATAAAGTGAGAATGCTAAGTATGAAATTAGAAAGTCTTTAATAAGATTGAGGTAACTTAATCTGGACAAGTAAGTTTTTTGGAACATAAAACGGTTAATGCATTGGAATATGTATTTTTTTCAAAGGTATACATATGTAGATATGTACGTAATTTCGCATGCATGTGAGTTTAGCGTGTGAGTATTCCTTTCTGCCGTTCGTTTCTATACCGTTTGTATAAATTTCACTGGGCATAAGCTCACATCCCCACGTTGTTATGGTAGGTTGGGAGAGGTTTCGTATTTTGAGGGTGTTATACAGGTCAATATATCTTATTTATGTTTATGTTAGTAGCTCTGTTTAATTGGACTTAGGGGTGCTCCCCATGGGTCCCTCATGTAGTTTACATTGAAATTGGAATCTCATGCTAAAAAAATGGAACTTTAATTAAACTAAAATTGGATTTATATAGGTTGTTCCATTGCACTTCCTACCTAACGCTCGGGTCGGCCCGGATTGACTCACGGGTAACCCATAAATTCGGGTCGGGGAGTTACAAACACACATCACATATATCATGTTTACATCTTGTGAATTGAATTAAAATTTGATTAAGTATTTTAAATCTAGGTTCTACCACTAGATTCACTTAATATCATCTCATGTGAGTTTTTAAAGGCATTTAAAAAGCTTTTTACAAATTCAGTTGGTGTTAGATTCAAAATTTAGAACAATTTTATGCAAATGTGGAAAATTGACTTAGGATGTTATCAAACCGATTCATCCCCTTCTAAGTTTGTTGTTTATGCTTACTAGAGCATATCACACCAACATCTTCATAGTGGTAGACTGAACCTACTATGGACCCGCAGGTGATGAGAATTGAGATTGAGGTGTGGGAGAGGATTGAGTTAAAGGTGTTCCGTTATTTAGTTGATTATCTATGTTTTTGTTCGACATTTCCTACAACTAAATAGATAAAATTTAATAAAATTTGCACAACAATCATGTTTATGACTATATACATGTTCCATCCAATTGGTATTACTTTTTAAAAATTTATGAAAAGATACACATGGACAGCTAGGCATAAGCGTATTTATGTTTGATGTATAAATGTCCGTGACAGGAACTTGAAATCCTTTGTTCTTTAACTTATTTTCAATCTCATATTTAATGTGCATAAGTTGCGAGACATCACAATCTGGGTGAATTCTCTCTTTATAGAATCGTATCCCCTATGAATGAATGTTTTTTCTGTATATTCTAACAGTGTCACTAACGTCACTGCCCGATTGGGATTATGAAGGAAAAATATATTCCCTACTACCTCATCCCAGCTTTCCGATATGGAAAACAGAGTACGATTGATCATGTACGCTTCTGAGAATACGTTGACTCCACTATTTGTAAGGTAATTAAGTTGTTCAATTTTTATATTTCCACACTTGTAAATGAGGGTTCCCTTTATATGGCGCGCACTAATAAAAATGTTTTAGTGCGGTCCAATTACAACCTCACTTACTCTTGTTGAAAGTAATCATTACCATCCCTCATTTTTCCTGAGAAAATATGTAAAAGGAGGGTGTGAATATGAGTCCTAGAGGTAATGTCTATAATTAATCATTAACTAGTTATTATTTTCCAACCAATCTTTCATACACAATAAGTTCAGTTCAAGTTTATTTTAATTAAATTAATCCTAAAATTACTAATTGTCCACCAAATGTGCAAGCCCTTCCACCAATTTGTGTTCACCCAAACGATAACCACTTAAGAAAGGGGTGTACACGAACACAAGAGTTGACCAAAAGATATATGAATTAATATTCATCCACACAATATCAATAAGTCCAATTTAATTAAATTAATCCTAAAATTATTATGTGTCCACCAAATGTGCAAGCGTTTCCATTAATTTTTATTTACCCAAACAACAACCACTTAAGAAAGGGGTGAACACGGCCACAACAGTTGACCAAACAGATATATGCATTAATATTCATCCTCACAATATCAATAAGTCCAGTTTAAGTTCATTTTAATTAAATTAATCCTAAAATTACTATGTGTCCACCAAATGTTCAAGCCCTTCCACCAATTTTTGTTCAACTAAATAACCACCACTTAAGGAAGGGGTGGACACAACTACTACAATTAACCAAGAAGTTATAATTATATATGAGAATATGTTACATAAAAGAAACGATAAGTAAAATTACATGAATAAAGAAAGTACTTAGAATTTGAGCTTCAATAATTGTTCCCCAATAGTATACACACATGGAACGCGAAGAAAATATGTTAACATATTATTCAATCCAAAATGTCACCAAATTATTTTATTCTAAACATGTAATTTATGTATCTCATGTTACTCAAAACTTTCATTTAGGTAGACTATGTATTCTATATGTGTTATACGTGTGCACATATGTGCATATATATGTGTGCGTGTGAATATGTGTGTATGAGTGTATATGTGTGTATATATGTGCGATTATGCAAAAGTGCATATATATATGTGTGTGTGGGTGTGTATGTGTGTGCGTGTGAGTATATAAGGGACTTCATGTATATATAGGTGGTCATGTATTTATACATTCAATTTATCATGAATAATTTCCATTTCAGTTTTAGTATTATTTTTTTGCGAATGTAAGTGTGTGTATATGTATATGTGCCATTGTGTTAAAGTACATATATATATATATATATATATATATATATATATATTGTACTTGTGAACATATGTGTATATATATGTGCACGTGTGATCATATGTGTATAAGTGTGTGTATATATGTATATATGTGTGAAATTTTGTGTATATATATGTGCGATTGTGTAAAAGTATATATGTGTGCGGGTTTATATGTGTATGTGTGTGTGTGTGTGTGTGAGTATATGAGGGACTTCATGTATATATAGGAATTAATATATTCATATATTCATTTTATCACCAACCATTTCCTTTTTAGTTTTAGTATTGATTTGTATGTGTGTAAGTGTATGTATATATGGGTGCAATTGTGTTAAAGTACATCTATATACGTGCATGTGTTATAGTGTGAACGTATATATATATATATATATATATATATATATATATATATATATATATATATATATATATATATATATATATATATATATATATATATATATATGTATGTATGTACGAGTGTGATTATATATGTATGACTATGTGTATATATGTATATGAGTATATGTGTATTCCTACTCTTCCAATTCCATCCCCTAAATCTAACATAACTCATTAAGAGTAAAATTACACCAACATTATGCGATTATGCCCTTATCACAATCACATATATGGTTTTAGAATTCAATATACCCAATTGGGTATAAATAAAAAACGAATGTATAAAAATTACACAATGTTATACCCAATTTCAGATTTTAATTTCAGATTTACCCAATATTATACCCAATTTCAGATTTATACCTAATTTCAATTTCAATTTAAAATTTAAATAGCATTATACCCAATTTCATATTTCAATTTTATATTTACATAAGATTGTACCCAATTGAAATTTATACTCAATTTCAATTTCAATTTTAATTTCATATTTACACAATATTACACCCAGTTTTAAATATATACCCTAAATTTTTCTAACACACACACACACACACACACACACACACACACATATATATATATATATATATATATATATATAGAGAGAGAGAGAGAGAGAGAGAGAGAGGTCAAGCTCTCCAACATACCCCTAACAATATACCTATGAACACAACTATTTTTTAAAAATAGTAAAAACATGTATTTTTAACCAAATTTGGTATACATTATCTCAGTAATGAGAAAACCATCTAAAAAACATTACATCCAAAAATTCAACTTGGAAGAAGGTGAGATGATGCTCACAATTTTCCTCGGTTAAAAATGCACGTGTTCATCCAATTTTCAAATCACTTACTTCCAAGTTGTATTTGTGGATAATTTTTTTTTTGTAGGCAATCTTATCACTATGAAGATCATGTATACAAAATTTGGTTGAAAAATATAATTTTTTACCAATTTTAAAAAATGGGTATGCTAATAGGTATATTTTTAGGATGTATGTTGGAGAGCCTCACTGTATATATATATGCACACACACACACACACACATATACAAACACACATACATACATGTACGAGGAAGTTTTATAATTGCTTCTATTTTTATTTTTTATTGCGGCATATCCCATTACACAAACACTACACCTACACAACTACTCGGTATCCGATGACAATGGTGAATACTTTTGAAGAATGAAAAAAATGGTTTGTCTTACATACTTGGAATAAGTTATGATATTGACTGATAAAATGGTTTTTAATCATTCCTAGGGTATAATTTTTTTTAAGAGGTGATTTTATTTAGAAGGTGTTTGAATTGTTTTATAGAAAAATTATCGAATTTTTGATGCCTTGTTTGAACTAGATTGGCGTCATTTGAATGAGTTTGACATTTCGTTCGAATGAGTTTATTCAGAATTCAAACGACCTATTTTTCATCGTCATCTGGAATGTCATTCGAAGCCTTGTTCGAATTCGTTCTAATGAGACTGTATATGTCGTTCGAATGAGGCCCCGATTCCTTCGAAGTACCGGGTAAAATTTATTTTTAAAATGATATTTATCCCAAATATTTTGTGTTTATCCTTTCTATACAACCCTCTTATAATAAGCCTGAACGCGATTAGATATCTGAAGAACTCTTTTCATAAACTAAAACACCCTTTTGAGTTCTTCTTTTGTGATCAAACACCTCCACAATCATTCTAAACCCCTGATATAATTTATATCTCTTTATTAAGTCACCAAGAAGGTTTATATCATACAAACCTTTATAGAGATATTTCTCCTTTGCTGAATTATGAAATCGGGTTTCACTGCCGAAGAATAAGACGAGGATGATCGGTGAATACTGAGATATACAACTATATGTGGACGACTCTGGGTATGAGTCTTTTTCTTTTGACATTTTGAAGGCTCTGCGTATCTTACTTAGTGTATCTAAGTCCTTGTAAGCCAATTGTTGTTCAAAACTCTCAATAGTGCTGAAATAAAAGGTTTTTCCCTTTTTAGGGATTTTTTTCTCACATCGTGTGTTATTTGCATGCTTGGCTTGGAAATTGAAAATTGAAATCATCTTGCATGAACACCTTAGTTAATTGAAGATGAAATTTGTTAAAAATTGGATTGTGTGTGGCAATTAATTATACAAATCAGTCCATTAGATCAGTGACATTCTCAAATTGGTATCATAGATGGTTACACTAATTTACTGTGTGATCCTTTTCGCATAATTTTTTAAATCATTTTTTAAGTTGTTGATCTTTAAAATTTTGGATTTAATGGATAATTTATATAATTGAATGCCCATTTTTTATGGTTCAAATTATGCATATTCAAAAGGTAGGATCATGTCAACCTTAAAATCTATTGATGAACGTGTCTCGTTAGTTTGTGAAAGAGGGTGGATACCACCCACTGTGACTGTAGATAATGTAATTGGACTAAAACCTATCTCTTCATGGACATATGATGACTTTAAGTGGATTAATTTTAACTTGCTCAGTCTGAGTGCCATCTCAGGAGCCATCACCCCTGATGAGTTTCTCCACATTATGACTTTCACCACGTCTAAAGAAGCTTGGGTTACCCTTCAGCTCACTCACGAGGGAACCAATGTTGTTATGGCTTCTAAGCTACAAAATATCACTATACAGTTTGAGACGATTACCATGCTAGAGTCCGAGTCTTTCGATGAGATTTATGCACGTTTATTGAACATAGTTAATTTTAGTTTTAATTTGGGTGAGAAAATTCTAGAGACAAGATTTTGAATTCGTTGGGAATATTAGATACTCTTAGGTTAGAGAAACTCGTAAGATACCTTCAAACATATGAGATGGACATGTTTCTCAGAACTATAAAATATAAGGATATAAGGATTGTGTTGAAAACTCAAACTAAAAAGAAGAAGAAAGAAAAAGTTTGTGATTCTGAGTCTGACTTTGACTTTGAGTTTGATGACTTGGGAATTTTTGCAAAAAAATTCAAAAAATTCTCAAAATTTTTAAAGAAAATTTTTCTAAAGAAAAGATTTTTGAGAAAAAGAAAAATGGAAATGAGCGCGAGAAGATTTGTGAAAAAAGATACGATAAGATGCCATGAGTGTGAAGGCACAGGGTACAAGGCACATGAGTGTCCCACTAGGCTTAAGAAAGTGGGCAAGAAAGTTGCAAATAAGGTCACTCTTAGTGATAGTGAAGTTGAGTCGGTGAATTTTGGGGATAAATCACAACGTGAACCATATATTGCATTCATGTCTAGTCACGTCAGTACTTCTAGTTTGTTTCACGTCGATGAGGACATTTTTTAGAGATGCCTCGATAATGTTTCGATTCATTCGAGAGAGCATGAGAGTGAGGATGAGAATTTGAGTGAGGGAGAAGGTGGAATCCAAAAGTCTTTTAGTGATCTTTGCACCGAGACTTTAAAAACAAAAAAAAGCTTAATAAATATTTGTCTATTAGGGTGTGTGATTTAGAGAAGGAAGTGAAAATATTGAAACAGTTTGAGTCATCGGTGATCAACTCGAGAGGGTAAAAATTTCTTTATATGAGCAGTTGATTATTTTAGGTATGAAGAAGACCAATTTGACCAACACCGTGGATAGTCTTATATAACACCCAATCCCGTGACTTTGACCGTACCCATGTGGTTTGGTAACTTCGTAGGACCCATTTAGGCTTTAGACCGGGTAAGATGGACCTTGAATAATATTTAGTTAATATTTGGAAAATCTCTCGTTCGAATGACACTCGAAGTCATTCTAACAAGATTCAAATCTCCTTTAAACAGTCTTTTAACGACCATCGAACGAGGAACCTCAGTATAGGATTGACCAACCTCGTTAGAACTTCGTTGAAATAGGGTCAAACGAGATGTCTTTCTTATTCGAACAAGATAGAGCCTGATTCAAATGAAATGGTAGTTCTCATTTGAACGAGATTCATTCTCCTTCAAAGGAGACGTTAATAAATCAATTTCTGTGGTTTGGAAAGTTCTGTTGAAATATGGATCGTTAGATGAAGACACATGTCACGCTCCTGTAGCAGCAGATCAATTCATGAATTGGGTTTAAGGGCATTATAGGGAGTTTTCATCAAAGAGTTTTGGGATATTTAAGGAATGTTAGAGCCATTTGGGGCTTATTTTAATCAGATATTTCCCCTCTCCCTCTAGCTTTGAGGGCTTCCCCATCGCCAACCACCTCCGACAACCCTAACACCACCACCCCTCAACGCTAAACCACGACACTTTAATAACCCTTTTACACCATATTTAAGCCTATAAAACCCATTTACACTAAGGGTTAACAAAGATAAAGAATTTTGGAGATACTGTTGGGGGTTTTCGAAGAAGAAGTAGAAATTAATGGCGTTTGGGGGATCTTTCTTGGAGATTTCATGGATACAAACTTAGTGGAGCTAGGCCACCTCTTTAAGGCCACCTTAAGAGGTGGGAGGTTGCCATCTTATTCTACACCATTATTGAAGCTTCTTTTGAGGTGGGAAAACTCTACTCTTAGCTTAAGAACTCTATTTTTCCATAGTATTGGTCTTTGTAGTTAGAGTTTGTAAGAGTAGAATGCATGAATGATTTAAGAAGGTAATTCTTATGTTTTTGTGTAAAATGGTATACAAAGGATTTCAAGAATGTTTAGTAAAATTATATATTTCAAGTAAACTTGGTGTTAAACATTTATGGAATAAAATGTTTTGAGATAATATTTATCTTGTTAAAGATATTTTATGAAAAAATATTTTAAAGTTTTCTTCTAAATTTTAGGATTTTCTTCAAGATAGGCATTTATTCAAGTTTTGAAGAATAAAAAATATATATAGTCTTGAAAATCATGTCATTGTAAATATTATGAAATTTCTAGAATAAAACATGTGTTAAACTCACTTTCTTGAATTTTTTGGACTTAAAATCCTTTTTCCCATGTGTATAAACTTGTAAAATTTTGATAACAAATATATAAACAAGTTTAATAGAGGTTTTAATGAGTTTTAACTTGAAATAAAGAAAATAGAAATTTAAGCCCTTAAAGTGTGTGAAAAAGTGTTGAAATGAGTGTATTATCTTAAGACTATATGTGTTAATAAGGAAAAATGGTATTTTTCTTCTAAAGTAGTCTTCAAAATGTTCAACTTGTAAAGTATGTTACTCCAAAGTGTTAAAATAAGTGTTTTTGAGTTAAAACATTTGAGAAGTTGGTGTGTATCACTTAATAATGTTTTTGGAAAAATAACACTAGTGAAAATAAAGGAAAATACAAGTTTGGAAATAAATGCGTAAATTGGTAATTTTATATAAAGTGGAACATTTTTATGATAAAAAAATATTGAAAATAGTGTTATACAGATAGCCCTAAATCAGAGTGATTTTGGAATAAAATTAACATAAGTGTGTAAAGGATAAGAAATGATGATTTTAAAGCGTAACACAAGGTGGGGCAAAACCCAGGGTTTTGGCTTCGTCCTATAGAAAGTGGAGTTATGTGGACATTTAAAAAATGTTAAAATACATTAATATAGATTCGGATAACACTGGGAATAATTAAGAAGGGCCCAAAGCCCTGGGGTGAAAGACTCAAAGTCACTGGCCAAAGCATATGGTAGTATAATCATAGGTGTGAAGATCGTTAAATTATGCAGATTTTTGGAAAGATTTCGAGAAAATATAATGAGAAAAGTGGAACATGTCAAGAATGGGTTGTGTGGTGAATATATAAAAAAATAACCTAACTTGAATGAAATTGATAAATGTTCCGGTTAAAGAATAATGTGGACAAGTAATGTGAGAAATTAGTTAATGTCCATGAAATAAAAGGAATGTTAAAGTGAAGTAATTAAGTGGGTAATTAATCAACCTAAAGAGGTTTAACCCATAAATAACACGAGTATGTGTTCGTGAAAAGTGTTCAATGAAAATTGAGTATTTTCAAACACGGTGCTTGCGTGTGTTGAAAGGTGATTTTCAAGGAAAATACTATGGTAAATTTGTTATAAGTAAATGGGAAAAAATTCAATAAAAGAAGTGATTTTTTATTTAAAAATGGTATTTTTTTAAAGTATTTAATCGAATGCGTTAAATCTGGAAATAAATTTCGAGTCAAGTACAAGGAGGTTCTTTATAAGATTAATGTGATATAATAGAAACAAGTAATGTTTTTGGAATAAAACGGTTTCATTTACTAATATATATATATGTACGAAGTAATTGCTTGTGCGCGTAAGTAAACGTGTTAGACTTTCTTTTCTGCTGTTCGATTCTATATTGCATTGTTATATTTTCCCAGTGGGCAATCGGCTCATTCCCTCCTCTTGTGACGGCAGGTGGTATGCGGTTCCGTATTTTGAGGGCATTACTCATGTAAGCTTTGTTTTAATTTACGTAATTTGAATCCCATGCTAAACAAGTCAAGTGTCAATTAAATAAAACTAGATTCACAACACTATGTGGGTTATCTCATGGAACTTCACACCTAACGTTCGAGTCGGAATGGGTAACCCATAAATCTATGACGGAGCTTTAAAAATGGTATCATAGCTTTAGGTTCAAGGTTCCTTACGAGAGTGACGTTGTGAGGTTGGTAGTGGATCTTTGACATCAATGTTGGTTTTGGGCCAGTCACGCTAGATTGGTGACGATTTAGGTTAGCATTCTCGACGGCGGAGTGAGGAGATTTTGACGTCGAGAAATTCATTGCCAAGTAGTATGTGTCCAAGTTACTAGCCATAAATAGCTTCTGCGCCCCTGATTTAAAATGTTAGTAATTTACGAGTGTCTGTGAGAGCCAATAGTGCCAACACCACAATTTTTAGTGTGAGGTGCATATAATTTAACCCTTGTCTATGTAAGGGGTCTATTACGATGTTAATAAAGGTGAATAGTGTCCATAGAATTAGAGACATGAGTTGTTTAATGTGACAACCCGAATATAATTATGATAAATTATATTTAAATCATGCTTATCTTATGTGATATGAATAATGTTCTATTAGTATATATAATGTTAAGTGATTATGTTTATTATAATCCTACTTTCATAAATCATGAAAGGTCGAATTATTTACAAACACAAATTTTATTGTTTTCGGTAGAAATGTTCCTGTTAGAGACTAGTTTTGACCTTTATAACATTATAAATGACTTGAGGTGAAAACTAGTTAGTTGTAGACATGTGAGTTAAGCTTTTAACACAACAAATGGATCATCAAACGGATGCCCGAGTAAAGAGTTATACCGAATTTTCGAACAAAAGGCAAAGCTGTCCATTCCCTTTAAGTGGTAAATTGTCTTTTATTAAACCAAATGTTTTAAATTGATTGGTTGGCTTGGGAGGCAGCCTTGGCCGACTTAAAACCCTCCCTCTAACATATTTCTTCAGAAAAACAAACCCTAGGTTCAGTTTGATGATTGTTGTTAGCTTGAGGAAAGAGAAGGTAGAAGTTTAGGAAGAAAAGTGAGGAGAAAAAGTGTAGAAAAATCCGTAGAAATTACGTAAACGTCCCGAAGGTAATCCTAATTGCAAATCTTGTTATTTTTCATATATTTATGATTTATATGATATAAATCCTTGATTTTTTTATTGACCTTTCATTCTTGGGTGCATATGTATGAATATATGCAGGTTTAAGTTAAGTTGAATGCATAAACACTTAAAAATTGCTTTGTATTGAAACCCCTTGTATTCAAACTTTCATATATCTTTGTGTGCTTACTATAATTGAGAAATTCCAATTGGATATGAAAGTACACTCATATATTCATATCATATATGAAAATTAGACTTTATCTCCTTGTGTTTAGTCCGTAATGATGATTTCAAGTTGGTACATGGTTTCTGTTTTTTTACTTCATTTCGGTATGCCCTGAGTTTAGTCGAGCTTTTGAGATAGCAAATGAAGTCAAACAATTATGAAACTTTAATTATGTACTATTCAGTATGTGTACTGAAAATGGGTTGAAAATCATGGAATGTTATACTGCAGAAAAATTATGAAAATTCTTGGAAGTTTAAGGAACAATAGAGGAGCTTGTAGGGCAGATTTCTTGTGTTGTAAAGAAATGACCATAACTTGCTCTGGGAAGCTTGAAAAATTACACCGTCACTTGTACCGAAAAGTATATTCATATATGTTTTCATATTGATAAGGTTGGACCCCTATATTTGTACAATTTAGGAATATAGGATGGTCAGGTATGTAGGACAATAATTTCAGGCCATGCTGGATACCCCTTGAATGAATGTTTGTATTTCGTCCTTACAAAGGGTACTTTGAGTACATGTTTCATGTGTATATACATTGACAAGTATAATTTCATGTTTACTTGACTTTGGTTATAAATTACTTATAAGGTATTTCCTACAGTTGAATGTCCGTAACTTTATCAACATGTATATCATTGTTTTGCCTTTACCTATGTTTTATGGAATGTGACTTAATTGGAATTATATTGTTGATGTATAGTAATGGAAAGTTACGTAATTATGTTAGGATAATATTTATGATTGAGGTTCAGTACTGATATAGTTGGATTGACAGGTGTAAGGTCTAATCAACCCAGTTCAGCTCCACCAGAAGGAAACCTGCTAATCAACCCAGTTCAGCTCCACCAGAAGGAAACCTGAATACGTAGTTGACAACTCAAAGTGAGTGTACTCACTGGAATGATGTATTTGTATACTGTTACGAATGTGATCATAATGTTATGAATATAAAATTGTTCATTTCGGTTTACCGAAATGAGGGGTTACTCCTCGACCAGGAATGGGGGAGATTTGTCTATTAATGACAAGGGGTTACTCCTCGACCAGGAATGGGGGAGAATTGTCTATTTAGACAGGATATGTGAATCATGATTCAAAAAAATTGGTCATTCATTATGAATGAGCCGGATAAGTTAATACACAAGTATATGGACATGATTTATTGCATTTAAATTCATGCAGTAGTTTAGTAGTGATGCATTCACTGGGCTATTTTTGCTCATGGTTCTTATGTTCACATTTTTCAGGTAATGCGATGTCACTGCCAAATCTACGAAGTCGTGCTGGGTTAGCCAGGAATGGGAGAAACAAATATTTTGTTTAAATGTAAATGATGTAATTAAGTTAAATTATCCTTCAAGCAAGTTTGTATAAGTATAACTACTCTGGTGTTGTAAAAAGGATTTTCAGTTATATGGATTTACAATGATGACTCTGAAATTAAAACTCGTGTTTATGGTTTGGTTAGATTAATTATGGTTTGACTCACTTTAACTTTCAGACTTAATTATAAGTAACTGGGTTGGGGTGTGTCAGCTTTTGGTATCAGAGCCTAGGTTTTAGAGGTTCTGGAGTGAGAATAGTCTAGATTTAGCAGTGAATGTTAGAAATATATTTTATTTGATACTAACGATTATGTTAGGAAAGATATGTATATCTGCATGTTGTTATATCTTTGATTCATTTCAGATATAAGAGAATGGAACGAGGGAATGTAAATGTGAGATTAGAAGATGAGGCTTCAAATATTCCAGCAGAAGCGGAGGTTGAGCAACCTGTTCAGATAAATGGGGAACCCGAGCCAGAACAACTGACAGATATGCAAAAAATGGCACGTGTTATGACGCTAATGGCAGAGCAGCAAGCTACATTTATGGCTCAGATGGAAGAACAACAGACCAGGCAACTGGAGGCACAAGCCTTGGCTAGGGCTGAGGAGGTGATACACCGGGAAGAAAGAAGTACTTCACATGAGAAATTTATTAAGATGAACCCACCATCGTTCGAAGGAGCAGTTGATCCCGCAGAGGCAGAAGTCTGGGTTAAAGAGATTGAACTTATCTTTGGGGTGATGAGGATGCCTGAAAATCAACGAGTGACCTTGGCAACGTATATGCTGAAAGGAGAAGCTAAATATTGGTGGGATGCCACAAAACATTTGTTGATTACTCCAGAAGGTGGGAATGTTATCTCATAGGATGCTTTTGTCAAAGATTTATATGATTAGTATTTTCCCCCAATGTATCAAAAACAAAAGGAGAAGGAATATTTCATGTCGAATCAGGGGAGTATGACAGTTAGAGAATACAAAGCTAAACTGACAGCATTATCTCGATTTGCTTCGAGGTTTATACGGAATGAAGAAGATATGTGCAGCCGATTTCTCGATGGGCTTGAGTTAGTCATTAAATCTATATTATTGGCTTTAGAGACTTATAATTATATTGGTGAATAAAGCCATGCTAATAGGAAGGGACGTGAATGAAGCTAGAGGGAATCGAGAACAAAGTGTAAAGAGAAGAAGATTCGATTCAAGTTATCAAAAGGGTAGCGATACAGAATATTCGAGACTTGGAGTGCAGAAATTCCAACAGGGTAGAGGTGAGAGTATTCACAAAGGGGTGAAGCAAGTGGTGGAAGAGGTTCAAGAGTTTCATCGCAAGGAGATCCGAATGTTTGTTTCTTTTGTGGGACGTCGAGTCATGTAAAGAGAAATTGCCCAAAGCTACTGAATATAGAATATTTCAACTGTCACCAGAAGGGCCATCTGAGAAAGAATTGTGCGATGTTATCAAGAGCGGTTTCAGTCAGTAGTGTGGGGCCTCATAAAGGATCCTCTCCAGGAAGTGCCACCAGGGGGAGAGGTACAGAACAAGCAACTGGATCGAGGGTAGGAGGAAGAGTTTTTGTGATGATGCTGCAAGATGCCCATGCTACACCTGAAGTGGTTACAGGTAAACTCTCTATTGCGAACAAAGATTTATATGCACTCATTGATCCTGGATCTACGCATTCATTTGTGGCATTAGATATTGTTTCATATTTGGGTAGACCATGTTCATTTCTTAATTGTGCCTTATATATTTCTACCCCAATGGAAAGTGTAATTCTGGTTGAGCATGTTTATAAAGATTGTGTCTTACGAATGGGTGAACGAGATTTCTATGTTGACTTGATACCATTGGCCATTCGGGATTCTGATATTATACTGGGGATGGATTGGTTATCATCATACCATGCTTCCATTGATTTTTTCTTCAAAGAAGTTACATTTCATTTGCCTGGTGAACCCGAGTTCCAATTTACAGGGGAAAGGAATGTTGTCCCTAATTGTCTCATCTCAGCAATTAAGAGCAGAAAGTTATTGAGTAAGGGTTGTACCGGGTATTTAGCATATGTGGTTGATGTTATTAAGGAAGCACTTAAAGTTGAAGATATACCAGTGGTTAGAGAGTTTTATGATGTCTTCCCAAAAGAATTGCCAGGATTTCCACCCGATAGGGAAGTAGAGTTTTCTATTGAATTAATTACAGGTACTGGTCCAATTTCTCTTGCTCCATATAGAATGGCACCAGCGGAGTTGAAAGAATTAAAAATGCAATTACAAGATCTGATAAGCAGAGGCTTCATTCGGCCTAGTGTTTCGCCATGGAGAGCACCAGTGTTATTTGTGAAAAAGAAAGATGGGACAATGCGATTATGTATTGATTATCGACAGTTGAATAAGGTGACCATTAGAAATAAGTACCCTCTACCTCGTATCGATGATTTGTTTGACCAATTGCAAGGGGCCACAGTATTTTCGAAGATTGATTTGAGATCGGGTTACCACCAATTGAAGGTAAAGGATAGTGATATTTCCAAAACAGCTTTTCGAACTCGATATGGGCACTATGAGTTTTTGGTGATGCCATTTGGATTAACTAATGCTCCGGCAGTTTTTATTTATTTGATGAACTGGGTATTCCACCCTTTCATTGATTCATTCGTGCTTGTATTCATAGACGATGTGTTGATTTATTTTCATAGCATGGAGGAACATGAGAAACGTTTGAGACTTGTATTGCAGATTTTGAGAGAGAAGAAATTATTTGCTAAACTTAGCAAGTGTGAGTTTTGGTTGAATGAAATTGTGTTTTTAGGGAATGTTGTCTCGAGAAATGGGATATATGTTGATCCAAAGAAGGTGGGAGAAATTGTTGAATGGGAAAGTCCTAAGAATGTGACAAAATTAGGAGTTTCCTAGGATTGACAGGTTACTATCGCAGATTCATTAAGGGATTTTGAGCAATAGCATTACCATTGACAAAATTGACTCGTAAAGAAGTGAAGTTTGTATGGAATGAAGAATGTGAGAGGAGTTTTAAAGAATTAAAGAATCGATTGGTTTCAGCCCCTGTACTTACTATTCCACGTGGGAATGAGCCTTTTGTGATCTATACAGATGCTTTATTTCAGGGTTTAGGATGTGTTCTTATGCAGAATGGGAAGGTAATAGTATATGCTTCCAGACAATTAAAGACGCATTAATGAAACTACCCTACACACGATTTGGAGCTAGCGGCCACTGTTTTTGCTTTAAAGTTGTGGCGACATTACTTGTATGGAGAAACTTGTGAGATATTTACTGATCATCAAAGTTTGAAATATTTGTTTACACGGAAAGAATTAAATTTGAGACAGAGGCGTTGGATAGAGCTGATTAAAGACTATGACTGTACCATCCATCATCATCCTAGGAAGGCCAATGTAATAGCAGATGCTTTGAGTCGAAAATCATCAGGGATTCTTGGTTGCATACAGTGTGCCCGTGTTGGAAATATTCTTGACTTGGCATCGATGGGGATTGAAGTTTTTAAAAAGCGGAGGATTATTAGCACATGTCACAGTGAGGCCTTTATTGGCTGAACGCATACGAAATTTGCAGACGAGTAATCCATTCCTTGAGAATAAGAAACAAGATATCCTGGATGGTAAAGAGAGTGACTTTGAAATTAATAATGATGAATCGTTGTGTTATAAAAATAGGATTTGTGCACCGAATGATCCACCCTTAAAGAAAGATATATTAGAAGAGGCACATAGTTCTATTTACTCTACGCATCCGGGAGGTACCAAATTGTACAGAGATTTGAAAGAATATTACTGGTGGAACAATATGAAACGTGAGATTGCAGAGTTCGTAGCTAAATGTTTAGTATGCCAGCAAGTGAAAGCAGAGCATCAGAAGCCGACAGGATGATTGCAGTCTTTGCCTATTCCGGAATGGAAGTGGGAGCATATAACGATGGACTTTGTTACGGGATTACCCCGGTCACCAAAGGGGTATGATTCTATTTGGGTGATTGTAGATCGATTGACGAAGTCATCTCATTTTCTTCCAGTTAAGACCACCTACACTGTTGACAAGTATGCACATATGTACGTTGATGAGATTATCCGTTTACATGGGGCACCAGTATCAATTATATCAGATAGAGATCCAACATTCACTTCTAAGTTTTGGCCTCGTCTCCAGATTGCGATGGGCACAAGTTTGAAGTTCAGCACTGCATTTCATCAACAAACTGATGGACAATCAGAAAGAACGATTCAAATATTATAAGACATGTTACGAGCCTGTGTATTTGACTTCAAAGGTAGTTGGGATGATCATTCGCCATTGATGGAATTCTCGTATAACAATAGTTATCAGTCCACCATTGGTGTGGCTCCGTATGAAGCTTTATATGGGAGGAGATGTAGAACGCCTTTGTGTTGGGATGAAGTGGGTGAAAGGAAAATATTGGGTCCTAAATTAATAGATGTGACGACTGAAAAGATCAAAATTATTCGGGAACGGATAAAGATAGCACAAAGTAGGCAGAAATTTTATGCAGATAAGAGGAAGTATCCATTGGAATTTCAGAAGGGAGATTTTGTATTCCTGCGTATTTCACCGTGGAAAGGCGTTATGAGATTTGGCAAAAAGGGGAAACTAAGTCCAAGATACATTGGACCATTTGAAGTGTTGGAAAGAATTGGGCCCCTGACTTATAGATTAGATTTACCTCCATATTTACCCCGTTTACATGATGTGTTTAACGTATCGATGCTTTGTAAGTATTTGGCGGATCCATCTCATCAGTTGAAAACTCAACCAATTGAACTGAAGGAAGACTTGTCGCACATCGAGGAACCAATGGAAATTATTGATCGTAAGGATCAAGTATTGAGAAATAAAGTTATTCCCTTAGTTAAGGTTATGTGGATGAGCCATGGAGTTAAAGAAGAAACTTGGGAAACAGGGGATATCATGAGGAAACAGTATCCCCATTTTTTTGGTAAGTGACCTTTATATTAAATTTCGGGGACGAAATTTTCTAAGGGGGGAAATTGTGACAACCCGAATATAATTATGATAAATTATATTGAAATCATGCTTATCTTATGTGATATTAATAATGTTCTATTAGTATATATAATGTTAAGTGATTATGTTTATTATAATCCTACTTTCATAAATCATGAAAGGTCGAATTATTTACAAACACAAATTTTGTTGTTTTCGGTAGAAATGTTCCTGTTAGAGACTAGTTTTGACCTTTATAACATTATAAATGACTTGAGGTGAAAACTAGTTAGTTGTAGACATGTGAGTTAAGCTTTTAACACAACAAATGGATCATCAAACGGATGCCCGAGTAAAGAGTTATACCGAATTTTCGAACAAAAGGCAAAGCTGTCCATTCCCTTTAAGTGGTAAATTGTCTTTTATTAAACCAAATGTTTTAAATTGATTGGTTGGCTTGGGAGGCAGCCTTGGCCGACTTAAAACCCTCCCTCTAACATATTTATTCATCAAAACAAACCCTAGGTTCAGTTTGAAGAGTGTTGTTAGCTTGAGGAAAGAGAAGGTAGAAGTTTTGGAAGAAAAGTGAGGAGAAAAAGTGTAGAAAAATTCGTAGAAATTACGTAAACGTCCCGAAGGTAATCCTAATTGCAAATCTTGTTATTTTTCAAATATTTATGATTTATATGATATAAATCCTTGATTTTTTTATTGAACTTTCATGCTTGGGTGCATATGTATGAATATATGCAGGTTTAAGTTAAGTTGAATGCATAAAACCTCAAAAATTGCTTTGTATTGAAACCCCTTGTATTCAAACTTGCATATCTCTTTGTGTGCTTACTATAATTGAGAAATTCCAATTGGATATGAAATTATACTCATATATTCATATCATATATGAAAATCAGAATTTATCTCCTTGTGTTTAGGCCGTAATGATGATTTCAAGTTGGTACATGGTTTCTGTTTTTTTACTTCATTTCGGTATGCCCTGAGTTTAGTCAAGCTTTTGAGATAGCAAATGAAGTCAAACAATTATGAAACTTTAATTATGTACTATTCAGTATGTGTACTGAAAATGGGTTGAAAATTATGGAAAGTTATGCTGCAGAAAAATTATGAAAATTCTTTGAAGTTGAAGGAACAATAGAGGAGCTTGTAGGGCAGATTTCTTGTGTTGTAAAGAAATGACCATAACTTGCTCTGGGAAGCTTGAAAAATTACACCGTCACTTGTACCGGAAAGTATATTCATATATGTTTTCATATTGATAAGTTTGGACCCCTGTAATTGTACAATTTAGGAATATAGGATGGTCAGGTATGTAGGACAATAATTTCAGGCCATACTGGATACCCCTTGAATAAATGTTTGTATTTCGTCCTTACAAAGGGTACTTTGAGTACATGTTTCATGTGTATATACATTGACAAGTATTATTTCATCTTTAATTGACTTTGGTTATAAATTACTTATAAGGTATTTCCTACGGTTGAATGTCCGTAACTTTATCAACATGTATATCATTGTTTTGCCTTTACCTATGTTTTATGGAATGTGACTTAATTGGAATTATATTGTTGATGTATAGTCATGGAAAGTTACATAATTATGTTAGGATAATATTTATGATTGAGGTTCAGTACTGATCTAGTTCGATTGACAGGTGTAAGGTCTAATCAACCCAGTTCAGCTACACCAGAAGGAAACCTGAATACGTAGTTGACAACTCAAAGTGAGTGTACTCACTGGAATGATGTATCTGTATACTGTTACGAATGTGATCATAATGTTATGAATATAAAATTATTCATTTCGGTTTAGCGAAATGAGGGGTTACTCCTCGACCAGGAATGGGGGAGATTTGTCTATTAATGACAAGGGGTTACTCCTCGACCAGAAATGGGGGAGAATTGTCTATTTAGACAGGATATGTGAATCATGATTCGAAAAAGTTGGTCATTCATTATGAATGATCCAGATAAGTAAATACATAAGTATATGGACATGATTTATTGCATTTAAATTCATGCAGTAGTTTAGTAGTGATGCATTCACTGGGCTATTTTTGCTCATGGTTCCTGTGTTCACATTTTTCAGGTAATGCGATCTCACTGCCAAATCTAGGAAGTCGGGCTGGGTTAGCCAGGAATGGGAGAAACAAAGATTTTCTTTAAAGGTAAATGATGTAATTAAGTTAAACTATCCTTCAAGCAAGTTTGTATAAGTATAACCACTCCGATGTTGTAAAAAGGTTTTTCAGTTATATGGATTTACAATGATGACTCTGAAATTAAAACTCGTGTTTATGGTTTGGTTAGATTAATTATGGTTTGACTCACTTTGACTTTTAGACTTAATTATAAGTAACTGGGTTGGGGTGTGTCATTTAAATTCAACAGTTGAGATTAGACGACTAGGGTTCCATGTCTAAACGATATTGATTTTGTAATGAGGACGCATTAAGTTCCTCGATTAAGTACTTACGGGTAGTTAGTAATAATGATATGATTAGGCGAACTTGACCCTAGGGGTAGTGTCTTGTCGTAGGCATTTGATAACTCGTTGGGAATGTAGAATCATGTCAGTTATTACTTGATCATGTGTGCTCAACATGAGTCAATAGGATAATATCATTATAAGTGAGTGCCTTGGTAATTTTTTTATTGAAAGTTGTATCTTGTCAGCTATAATGCGAGTTACAGACCATTGGTGGTAAGAGTGTTATATGTGTAACAATGATGAGTTAAAGTGATGTAGGATTGAACCCTAGATAGTTTTCCATATTATGGTTTTAGAGAGTGTGATGCAACTTTGAGGAATAGGATCCCTGGTGGTGTTGGTAGTGACCTAGAGACTCTCAGGTTGTACGCGACATCATATATCCTGACAGAATCCTTAGTAGTGTCAGTCTGCAATTTGGTATGTGGTTTATGGCACTAACCATTTGTAAGGGAGTTTTCGACCTGTATTGGATCTCAAAGAATGATTAGTCAGTTAAACCTATCCTAAAATTTTGAACAAAAGGGAAATGATATTTTTTTATCTAAAGGCCATATCCCGTTCTAGCGGTGTAAGCGATGACTGAATGCGAGGCAATTTAGGTGTACGTATGATTTAAGTAAGTCTTGTAGTGTCCGTGGGATTAGTTGTTTGTGGCATCATTAGGAACATAAATCGATTTTCTATGACCCCTTGAGGTGTTCAATGGTTCAAATTCTCCATGTGTAAAGACGTGTAGACTGGTATCTTTGCGAGCACCTAATAGTCATGATGTGGATATTAAGAATTCGTACAGTATACCTGCGATAAGAGAATCAATGGTGATGAAATCTTGTCAGGTTTTTAAGACTTTTACATGGAGTATGCTTGGTTTCCTTAGGGAACCAGTTAAGTCCGGTATTGTGAAGTGCTAGTGTTCTAGTGATGATTGTATTGGGGGTAGGTAATGATCTTAGGTTATTGGTCAAACTCAAAGGATTCGAATCGTAAAGTCCTTGGTGAGGTCATCCAATTTCATATATAGAAAGTAGCGTAGTTGATTGTGATGGGTACCAGTAGATGTACTAGGGACTTAGAGTGATGATGTCAAGTTAGGAACTTAAAATAGCACCCCAAGAGGGATATCCAAGCATGATTAGGATATCGACATGTCGAGAGTGTAAATTAAAATAGTCCTAAAAGGACATTGATTAGTTCTTAGCATGTGTTGCTAGACTAGTACGGATTAGGAAGCATAGACCAATATAGTACTTACTATCCTTATAGTGCTAATGACGACTAGTGTGGCCATTAAGTAAATTAAATTCGGGTAGAATTTGGAGATAGGCACAGTAACAGACTTGTGTTATTAGAGGTTATTATAAGGTGAATGTTTCACCTACTTGGGTACTGGATAAGGATATGTTTCGAATATGATCATGGTAAGATAAACCAAATAGTGACCCGGGTGTTTTAGGTTGTTCATAATGTTAAGTTAACTAGAGAAATGGATAATGTCGGTATTGATTAAGGCATTTGGCATTCATCGATCGGAGTGGTTCGCGTTCATTAAGGATAAAAGGAGGAAGCATTATTCTTAAGGATTGAAGTCCAGCGCTTGACTTCCCAAGGAACAATAGGTTCGAATGTTACTTTCATTTTGAGGAGATGAGTGGTTCATGATCCGATTCATCATAATTGGTGACTAAATCCGGGGCATACGACTATGATAGGATCGAGTGAGAACAATTGGGAAGAGTTATAGACTTCGAGAATATGGAATATGTTTGGCTTTATAAACCATAGCAGTTGCATGTGGAAGGGATTCCCTTAGAATGTTTATTTATCCATTCTAATTTATTGTATTCTTTCAGCTTTGATAATTGGGGAATGTGTCCCTTCGTCTCCAATGGTTGAGGGTAGTGTTGTTTCAATCTCGATGATCTGGTATTGTTACATGTTGATGGTTTGGTTATAGCATGGCGTGTCTCAATATGGGTGCGGATGGACCTGGCGTGGTCATTGCAGCTCGGTAACTAGGCGCGCTTTTGTTAAAGTATTCTTTATTTGCACAAGTTTCATGTACATGAGGTTGTGTGTTCCACCTCATGGTTTGCTCGTAATATCCGCTTTCCTTAGGATTAGTGATTTCATAAATTAGTCAGTATGGCGATTAGAGGCTCGAGTTGTAAAGACAAGAATTATGATTTGAGGACATAATAAAGTGTTAAAACTCAAGGAAACATAGCACTCAGAGACGTTTTGTCACAATGAGTGGATTGGTGTAATACTCGGGTGTGCGTTTAATATTTAGACGCCTAGAATGATCTTAGGATCTCGAAAGGATCTTGTGGAAGGCATTAGTCGGGCGCATGATTTGTGATTTGATTGGTGTGTCGCTCCATGGAGTGAGTGACTTGCGATGCGAGGTTAGTACTAATGTTAAGTTGATTATGAGGTTAGGATGACCCGAGAATTTGAGGAAACTCATAATGTGTAGTCCTAAGATTCAAAATGGCTTTTAGTGATGAATCAGAGTCATATGTCATTTTGCTCTTGGATGAGCATCAATCACTAGACAGTGTTGCTCGATAGAGACGCCGATGAGCAGGGAGCCTGAGGACTTGATTAAGCATGACCCTCAAGTACGTGGAGACTCGAGGACGGGTATGTGACTTTAATGGCTAGCTTGATAGTGAGCGTTAGTACATGTCACATGTCGAACTCTTTGGTAATAACCCTTTTGAAAGAGTGATGAATTCATGGTGATTGAGGACTTTGATGATCTACCGTTGAAAAATTACTATGACTTAGAATAAGAGCTGATAAACCCCAGTATCTTGAGGAATTGACGGTCAATAATTTTGAGGATGAAATTTCCTAAGGAGGGAAGAATGTAATACCCGCTCCCGAAACTTTGATCCTACCCATGTGATTTGGAAACTTGGTAGGACCCAATTGGGTATTAAAACTGTTAATATGGACCTTGAATCAGATTTGGTTAATATCTGGAAAATTTAGGGTCGTTCAAAGGACACTTGAAGTCATTCGAGCGAGATTCAAATCTCGTTCGAACAGTCCTTCAACAACCATCGAATGAGGCACCTCTGTATAGGATTCACCAACCTCATTAGAACTTGTTCAAAGTAGGTTCACACGAGATGTGTTATTCGTTCAAATGAGTTGCAGTTTGGTTCAAAAGAAATGGTAGTTCTTGTTCGAAAGAGACGTTCAAAAATTGATTTTTGTAGTTTGGAAAGTGTTGTGAAAATGTGGACTATTGAATGAAGACACGTGTCATGCTCCTGCAGCAGAAGATCAATTTATGAATAGGGTTTGGGGTGTTGTAGCGATTTTTCTCCAAAGGGTTTTGGGGTACTTAAGGAATGTTACGGCCATTTAGGGCTCATTTTAATCAGATTTTCCCCTCTCTCTATCTTTGAGAGCTTCCTAACCACCAACCACCTCCTACCACCCTAGCACCACCACCCCTCAACCCTAAACCAGCACACTTTAACTCATTTCCACCATATTTAAGCCCATAAACTGATATACACTGTGTTTTAATCAAGACAAAGATTTTTGGCAATATTATTTTGGCGGGGGAGGGGGGGGGGTGTTGAAGAAGGTGAAGTGGAAAGTAATGGAGTTTGAAGGGGGTGTTTCTTGAAGTTTTCATGGAGACAAGCTTAGTAGAGCTAGGCAACCTCTTTAAGGCCACCTTAGTAGATGGGAGGTTGTCATCTTCTTTTACATTTCATCTGCCACTGTTAAAGATTCTTTTGAGATGGTAAAACTCTACTTTTAGCTTAAAAACTCTATTTTTCCATAATATTGGTCTTTGTAGTTAGAGTTTTAAATAGTAGAATGCAGGAATGATTTAAGACGGTATTTCTTATGGTATACAAAGGATTTCAAGAATGTTGAGTAAAATGATATATTTCTATAAAACTTGGTGTTAGACATTTTATGCAATAAAATGTTTTGAAAAAAATATTTATCTTGTTAAAGATATTTTATGAACAAATGTTTCAAAGTTTTCTAGTAAAATTTGGGATTTTCATAAAAATAGGCATTTATTCAAGTTTTGAAGAATAAAAAAATGTCTCCAGTCTTGAAAAGCATGTTGTTGCAAATATTATAAAATTTCTTGAATAAAACATGTGTTGTACTCTGTTTCTTGGATTTTTGCATTTAAAATCCTTCTTCCCATGTGTATAAACTTGTACTATTTTGATGAGAGCCATATAAACAAGTTTAGTTGAGGTTTTATTGAGTTTTAGTTCAACTAGGACCATAATTCTTGAATTTCTATGCGAATCAAGATCGAGAAAAGGAAGTTTTCAATCACTGACTCAAACCCATTGTAAAATCCTACTCAGCGGAATATGGAGGTACTTATGGCAGAATGGGCCAATCTGGTCTTTCACAATAAAGTGATAGACGAAACTGCCATGAAACAACTTATTAGTAGATTAATAGAGCATTTCGGAATGCCATATACGTCACACATCCTGGATCAAGTAAAGACTCCGGGTTTCCAACAAGCTACTGCTACATCCATTTCATTAGGAATTGATGATCTTTTAACCTGCGCCTAGCGCCTAGGCACGAGGCTTTTTAGATACGCCAAGTTTTGGCCCTAGGCGGGGATCAAGGCATGGTCAACGATGGTTAACATTTTTTGGTGTAAGGCGTGAAAAAACGATCATTTTTTAGGGGTAAGGCGTGAAAAAACGTGAGTTTTTTATAAGTAAGGCGTGTAAAGACGCAATTTTTGTATTTTTTTTGTATTTTAAAAAAATTGTATTTTAATTTACAAATATTTAAACATATTTTTAAGGTATGTATCATTTTAGTATTTTTAATAGCCTTGTCATAGTCAAAAAATATTAAAATATATTTAAAAATGCCTAAACGCCTTTTCATGCCTTTTTACGCCTAAGGCCCGCCTAAGCTTCTAAGGATTAAGGCTTGGCGTCCACACCTTGGTCACGCCTCGCGTTTTTTAGAACCTTGGGTTTAACAATACCTTCTAAGAGATGGCTAGTCCTTTCCATAACTCCTAATTGAATTCGATTTCCTATCCGTCTATCCAATGGAATTCAAAACCCAGTCAGTAGACACTACATTAGTAGTAGAAGGGAATTGGGAAGTCTTGATAGCCCTTCCACTATTTGAATCTTTCCTTGACTCTTAGATCCAATGATTTACAAACTTTTAGAAAACCCCCAGACTAGATGCTTAGAAGCAAACAAGTATCAACAATCCGTTTCTTCTAGCTTTTGTTGGGGAATAATTTGGAGAGTTATATCAGCAGAATAGATAAAATAAAGAAAATAGAAATTTCAGCCCTTAAAGTATGTGAAAAATATTAAAAATGTGATAAGTGTTTGACCTTAAGACTACATGTGTTTATAAGGAAAAATAGTGTTTTTCTTCTAAAGTAGTCATCAAAATGTTCAATGATTTCTTAGAGAAAGAAAGTAATGAAATAAAAAGAATTCCAACTTGTAAAGTATGTTACTCCAAAGTGATAAAATAAGTGTTTATGAGTTAAAACATTTGAGAAGTTAGTGCATATAACTAAATAATGTCCTTGGGAAAATAACACTTGTGAAAATGGAGGAAAATGCATGTTTGGAAGTAAATGGTTAAATTGGTAATTTTAGATAAAGAGGAAATTTTTATTTAAAAATGGTGTTACACAAATAGGCCCAAATGAAAGTGATTCTGGAATAAAATCAATTTAAGTGTGTAACGGATAAGAAATGATCATTTTAAAGTGTAACACAAGGTGGGGTGAAACCCCAAATATTAGCCTCGGCCGAAGTAAGTGGAGTTATGTGGACATTTGAAAATTGTTAAAGCACGTTAATATGGACTCGGATGACACTGGGAATAATTTAGAAGGGTCAACAGCCCTAGGGTGAAAGATCTAAAATCAATGCGGGGGAGCATAGTCAGCAGTGTGGATCCCGTTTGAGTATGTGGATATTTGGAAGATTCGGAGAAAAGATAATAAGAAAAGTGGAACATGTCAAGAAATGGGTTGTGTGGTGAATATAACAAAAGATAACCTAACTTGAATGAAGTTGATAAATGTCTCGATTGAAGGATAATGTGGACAAGTAATGTGATAGACTGGTTAATGTCCATGAAATAAAAGGAATGTTAAAGTGAATTAATTAAGTGGGTAATTAATCAACCTAAAGAGGTTTAACCTATAAATAACACGAGTATGTGTTTATAAAAGGCGTTCATTGAACATTAAATATTTTTTAACATAGTGCTTGCATGTGTTAAAAGGTGATTTTCAAGGAAAATACTATGGTAAATTTGGTATAAGTAAATGGGAAAACTTCGATAAAAGAAGTGTTTTTTATAAACAAATGGTATTTTGTTAAAAGTATTTAACTGTGTGCGTTAAATCGGGAAATAAATATCAAATCATGTACAAAGGGGTTCTTTATAAAATTACGGTGAAATAATCGGAACAAGTAACGTTTATGGAATAAAATGATTTCATGCATTAATATATGTGTGTGTGTGTGTGTGTGTGTGTGTACACACACACACACACACACACACACATATGAAGTAATTTTATGCACATAGGTAAACGTGTTAGAGTTTCTTTTTTGCCGCTTGATTCTATATTGCATTGTTGTATTATTCTACTGGGCATTCGGCTCATTCCCTCCTGTTGTCATAGCAGATGGTATGCGGTTCCATATTTTGAGGACGTTACTCAGCTAAGCTTTCTTTTATATTACATTACTAGCTCTATATGCTTAGGCTCCGTCGATGCTTCCCACGGGTCCCTCACGTAGTTTGATTTAAATTGGAATTGCATGCTAAACAAGTGAAATGTTAATTAAATAAAACTACATTGCCAACATTATCTAAGTTTTCTCATGGCACTTCAAACCTAACATTCGTGTTGTACCGATTTGACCACGAGTAACCCATAAATTCAGGCCGGAGCATTACATATTACGAGAGATCTTCAATCATCATTGGAGACTCATGAGAAACTTAAATCCCATGTATCTCAACTTGAGATTGATCTTAAATGTACCCAACACGTCAAGGTCACTTTATAGAAGACACCTAAGAGGGTTGGAAAGATGTTCCTCAGTTCCACATTAGGTAATGTTTAGAGGCAAGTAATAGGATCCACTTCCAAAACCACACCCGAACCGGCTCCCGATTTTATGATGGATCCATATAGCCCTCGTCCTAACCCACCTAGGAGATCTCCTCCTAGACATTTCGTGAAAGGTGGACCCAATCTTGTTTATGTTTATTCCCATTTCAAACAAAGAGGTTACCTTAGAGTGTTTTGTTTTAAGTTAGGGAAAGTTTCTCATATGCGTGTTTCCCGGTATGTTCCCACTCGAGTACCTACACATGTTCCTCCACGTACTCTCACACATGTTACACCTTATGATCCCCCACATCACCATCGAGATTGTGAGAGTTTTCAAGAGCAAGTAGAGTACTTGGTCAAGACCTCCCAATGTTTAATGGAGGAATTTCATAAAACGTCTTCTTCTTTTTAGAATTCCTCCGGGCCTAATGATTGAGATTGAGACTTGTTTCTAGAATACATTATCTTCATATTGTATATCCTTATTGTTTGGTTATATTATCATTGTATTTATATGTTTTTCTTTTTATATATTTTAAAATTTTCCAAATAGAATTTTATTTTCTGAAAAAGTTTGAAAAATACCAAAAAAAATATGGTTTTTAAGAAAAAGATAACAAAGTCAAAAAGATTTTATTTTGATAAAAAAATTTAAAAAGATAAAAAAAAGTTTGCATTATCCTTTTCAACGTATATGGATGAACATTTAAGATTCGGATCACCCTCATTTCATCCATTTACGTGACTTTTTTGTAGTGTTTTAAGACATGACTTTGTATCGATAGTGTGCTTAATATTGTGTGGATATCATTATGCTGATCTTTGATGACTACTTTTTACATGTTTGACTCTCTGTCTCCTTTATTGCACACGTGCATTGTTGATGTAAAAAATTAGATTATCTCTAATTGTTTAATCACATATAAAAAATAAATAAGACAAAAGATTTTAAAGTGGTTCAACCTTGAACGAATGGCCTACATTCACTTTTTTGTTATTATTCACTGTTTGGGAATTCTCGAGGTAGGATTTATCTCCATATATTCCGATCCCCTTACAATAAGGATGATATAATGTATTTATAGCCCTGAGGCTTTACATGAGAAAGGATCATACAAAGCTGTCCAATAAGCGTATACATCTGTATGATAATAATCAGTATTTAATAAACATTTAATCCTCTTAATTATCTGATAATAAATGCTCTGATCGAGGTGCAGCTCGGACCGCCTAAGTATCTCGGTATCCATCTCGGAATGTCTGAGTTGGTCGGGGAAATTGAGTTGCTCGAAGTCAAGGTGTTGTTCAGTAGTGTTTGTTATTGCCACGCAGATTTCCGTGTGTCTCCACTTAATTGAGCCATGTCAGCAGATTAAATTTGATATCAACAGAAGCCCCCAATGTTTCACAATTCGAGAATGAGGAGTGTGGAACATTCTTCTCGAAATATGGCGGGATTAAATAGTCATCCTGAATTTTAGGAGTGTTTTCTTCGCATTTATTTTTTCTTTTCGAATTAATAGAATCAGACTTTTCGAATTTTCTTAACTGCTTCGATCTCCGCGCCCTTTTTGTCCTTTTAGCCGCCGGCAGAGTAAACGTCTCCCTTTATAATCATTATTTTTACCTTTTCCCAAGGTAAGGTATATAAGCGTGGCAGAAAATCATATCGTCTTCTACTTTTTCAAATCTGTATCTTTGAGTTTTCCATTTTCTCTCTTTCTTGTGCGTTCATCCCTTTCATCGTTCGTTGTCAACAGATCCATCTTTTTCCTGTAAGATCTTTTTATTTCTCTTTTATTTCCTTTATTCATCATGGTTTACCTTGTTGAGTCGCTTGATAAGTTTCGTTCTGATTTCTCTATTCCTTCATGGGTTGTTCTGGAGGAACTTTCTGAACCTTCAGATTATTTTTGTTTGGCTGAGGGACATTGGTTCCCCAGTCTCTTTGTAGCTGGATGTGGCTTTTCTTTTCCCCCATACCCTTTGTGTCTGGAATTCTATCAATATTTTGACGTGGTTCCTGCAAAAATAGCCCCCAATACATGGAGAATAGTTAATGGAGTTCATAAGTTAAATCAGATTCATGGAACTCGTATAGGAATTCCAGAAATTATGTTTTGTTATAGATGGGCTATTGGTGACAATACTTTTTATTTAAAAACTAGGTTTTTAAATAGGGCTCTAGTAGTCAATCTCCCAGATACAAATAGGGATTACTTCGAGCACGGTGTTGTTATGAAAAATTGGCAACACCCTCCACTAACTGAAAATGATGTGCACCAGGGTCCTAGATGCCCTCCCTATGGCAATGGGATAGGTTGTTTTTATATTATTTTATTTTCGAAATTATGCTTCCTTTGTGTTTGATAAAATATTTCACTGATATTTTAATTTTGATTTATTTGTAGTTGACAGCAAAAGAAAGTCTCCAAAAGAGACAGAAGTTAATTTAAAACATCTGAAACTTATCTGGGGTTTGCATCAGACTGTTGCCGATGAGCATATCATATCAGCTTCATATTTACTGCAGTATAAGAGTTACACCTCGTCTTTTACTGCTCGTCCGGTGATAAGTGACGTAGAACCAGTACCAGCTTCTCTAAGTTCTTCACCACATATTCCCCTGAGTGAAAGAATGAAGAAAAGAAGAGCTCTTGCCCTCTTCGAGAAATCTGCCTCTATTGCTGGAGAGGCAAAGAAAAGCAAACATGATATCCCAGAAGAAGGGAAAAGAAAAATTGATGCACCTCCTCCGGCTGCTACTGTGAAGGTTATTGAGAAGCCCCCAGTGGCTCCGAGCAAAGTCACTGCTCCAAGCGAGGTTATTGTCATATCTCCGACTAAGACTACATCCTTGGTCAAGACTATTGATGTTCCTTCGAGGAGTCTGAAGAAAAGCTCCTCGGTCAATTTTGATGAATCCATCTCTCAGCCTCTAACTACCGGAAGTGGTGTTCCTACTTTCGTTGCTCCGAGCTCTGCCATGAGGTCGGTGAAGTCTTGGATCATTCCCTAGATCCAAGGTATTGAAGAAAAACTTTCTTGGGATCGAGTTACCACTTTGGCAGCTCAGCACATTGCCTCAGTAAGTATGGTAAATCTAAACTTTCATTTTTCATGTTATGTGTTTGCACTGACTTACAGTTATTTTCTTTTTCCAGTTGGTAACTTGTTTCAATACAATCTTGAAGAAGGATGAAGCCATCAAGGTGTACATCTCCTCTAATGGTGTAGAGGAGGCTTTTGTAGGTTTGACGCAGTCTTTGAAAGATTCTCGTCAGAAGTATATTGATGATAAAGCTACCGGGGAGAAGCAGCTCAATTCGACCGAGTAGGAGAGGGATTCGGCGGTTGAGGTCTCCAAGGGATTGAAGAAGAAAATAAAAGAATTGGAAAGTAAGAATAATGAGCTCGAAGGGAAGCTCCAAAATGCTGGGGAGCTTGAAGGTAAGCTCAAGTCTACTGAGGAAGAGTTGTTCAAACTTCGTGAGGTGGATCGCCAGAGGGACGAGGCAGAAAAGAAATTGAAAGCTTCCGAGGAACTCATGACTGAGAAGATTTACTCAGAGAAAGTGAAAAGGAAAATGGCTATTAAGAAGTCCTTCAGCGCTGGCTGGGATAAAGGATGGAATAAGGGTCTGGCTGCCATGATGTCACAAGTGGAATATGGTAGCCTTAAGTACTTTAGGGACGGCTGGGTCGCTGCTTTGAAAGAGATGAATGTTAATGAAAATTCTGACCTATTTCAGCGACACGTCCCTGGCCCCCCTCCAACTCCCGAAGAAGAAGAAGAGGACGAAGCTGCCTCTGAGGAATCCTCTATGGTGAGGGAGATCAAATTTCTCATCCCCCAGTTATCCAGTCTTCCTGTGAGCAACTTCAACCATCCATTATTTTAACCGAGCAGCTTCCAGCACCCATCGAGCAACCATCTGTACCATCCGAGCAACCTACCTCCTCGTCCCAGCCTCCCGAGAAAGTTATGGGAGACAAGGAGAAGGTGTAGAGTTGTTCGGATTTTTCTCTCTGTTTATTTTTTCCAATTGTAACTCTGAACTATGTACTTCTCCTTTATGATGTAATAAAATTTGAAACTTTGACTATTCATACTGTTGATTCTCTTCCTCTTGCTCCTTATTGATTCTTGCTATCTCTTCTTTTTACTAGTTTATGGCCAGGATGAAATTATTATCTGCTCATGATACAAAATTGTTGAGACAATGCAATGATTACTTCAAAGCTGGTCATTCAAATATGACTGAAGCTCAAATCGTTGATATCCTCGGTCAAGATGCTTCAGAGCAAGCAGTTGAAGCCTACCAGTATTTAAAGTGTCTGCTCGACTGGGCAGTGGCTAACAATGTAGCGTATTATTAAATAATTGAAGACCTCCAGGGCACTCTCGAGGAGCTTCAACAACAATACAAGGAGTCTACAGCCCTTTTGTACCAGGGATATGAGAAGAAGTATCAGTAACTAAGTGATGATAAAGGATATGATAGATTGATTACTGCCTATGATGTGAGGGAGAGAACTTTGAAGATCGAGGTCGAAGAGCACAGGTAGATAGCTAAGTTGCTGGAGCAGGAAAATGATAACCTGCGATGAGAGATATCTCAGTTGAAGTCTGCAGCATCTTCCTCGAACGCCTTAGTCCCTGTCAGCGCCGAGGGTTTCTCTTTCTTAGAGGTCGAAAATGCCAATTTGAGAGACGAATTGGAGACTTTGAAGAGAACTGGAGCCTCTACTTCTTCTCGCGGTCGAGCAAGAGGTTCTCATAGAAGAGCAAGAGCTACTCAGCTTACTATTAAAGAGCAAAGAACTCAATCATCTTTGGAGAATCAGGCCTTTCAGCTAAAGGCGAAGAATCAAGCATTAGCAGAGATGTCCAAGAAAATTATGAATTTGGATGAGCAGCTTTCTACACAAAAGTCTGCCTTGGAGAATAAAGAACTTTTCGTAAAAAATCTTCACGAGAAGCTGGAAAGGTTGACTTATCAATTCCACAAGCAACCTAGAGAATTTTGGATGGCTGGCTATAATGAAGCCCTCAATCACCTCGATTACCGGATTCAGCAGTCGAACAACGAGGGGTATAAGCAAGGATGGTTAAATGCCTTGGGTGTGCTACAATTGGAACAAGGTCACTATTTCTGGGATTACTATAATCCTGGGTTGCTTGACCTGCCAGTGCCACCATTCAAACTCGACATGAGTTGGATTCCTGCTCGGGCAATCCCTCAGTGTTTGATTTACATATATCTTGGCTATTACAGTCTTCATTCCAATGTCGAGATATCTCGCCCAGAGCACCTAGTCGATCGGCCATCTATGATGAACATCAGTATGCTCAAAGACCTTAATTTCATAAATTCCCCTTATGCCTTAGACGATCCTCCTGCTGGCGAGGAACCTGTTTCAAAATCATAGGGGAAGAAACCAATAGAATAGGAACCTTAATGTAATAATTAAAATGTATTTCATTCTCAATGTATTTTGTTTTGGATTTAATGAAAAACTTCTATTTTTCTTTGAAATCTTGATTGCCATTGTCTTATTTACTAATGAATGTGTATGTATATCTGTTAAAAAGATAACATCATTGTGTTATTTGCCGACCAACTAAAGGTGGTGAAACTTATTATTGACTATCTTAAATAATCATTTGTCGACCAACTAGAGTTGATGATATTTTGTTTCTCGACCAATTTGGTAAAATGTTTCGAGTATTAAAATTTTGCTTGATCACTTTTTAATTCTAAGCCATTATTTGTTTAACCAACTATTTCCGACCAAAGAGAGTTGGTGTTTTTAATTCTTGACCAACCTTAGTTGGTAAAAAAATTTTATTCCCGACCAACTATAGTGAGTGAATCTTCTTCCCAACCAACCGGAGTTGGTATTTCTGAGAAATATTTTTTATTTCCGACCAACCGCGGTTGGTGGATTTTCTTGCCAACCAACCGGAGTTGGTATTTCTAAGAAATATTTTTCTTCCCGACCAACTGGAGTTGGTGGATTTTCTTCCCAACCAACCGGAGTTGGTATTTCTGGGAAATATTTTTCTTCCCGACCAACCGGAGTTGGTGGATTTTCTTCCCAACCAACCGGAGTTGGTATTTCTGGGAAATATTTTTTTTCCCGATCAATCGGAGTTGGTGGATTTTCTTCCCAACCAACCGGAGTTGGTATTTCGGGGAAATATTTTTTTTCCCGACCAACCGGAGTTGGTATTTCTGGGAAATATTTTTATTTCCGACCAACCGGAGTTGGTGGATTTTGCTGAGTAGTGTGTAGCACTAGTATTCCGCGAAAAAATTTCAACAAAAGGAGAGAATTGGGTAGAATATTCACATTTTATTTATACTGATGAAATTGCATTACATGAGGGTTTACATTACTGATAATATTTGCGCAGGTGCTCTGCATTCCATGCATTCTTAAACTCCTCCCCTTCTAAAGTTTCAATTCTATATGTCCCTGGTCGAACAACCTCTGTTACTCTGTAGGGTCCATGCCAGTTCGCTTCCAGTTTGTTGTGCTTTTGAATCACTTTCTTTAGCACATAGTCTCCTTCTTTCAGGTCGCACTTCTTCACTCTCTTGTTGTAGAACAAATTTGTTCGTTGCTGGTAAGCAGCATTCCTGATGGCTGCTTCTTCTCTAACTTCCTCGAGCATGTTCAAGTCTAACCTTCTCATTAAATCGCTGACAGGGGAGTTGAAGCTCAACACTCGGTGCGTTGGGAGGCCCAACTCAACAGGTATAACAGCTTCACTTACAAATGCCAGCATATATGGAGATTCTCCAGTTGCTGCTCGGGGAGTAGTACGATAAGCCCATAGTACTGAATGTAGCTCGTTGATCCAGTTTTCTTTCGCGTCATTCAGCCTTTTCTTTAAGCCATTTAGCAGCGTTCTGTTTGTCACTTCAGTTTGTCCATTGCTTTTGGGATGGCCTGGTGCCGAGTGGATTTTCAAGATATTTGACTGATGACAATAGGCAGCGAACTCCTCGTTGTCAAATTGTGTTCCATGGTCGGTGATGAATGCATGGGGAAGACCATATCTACAAATGATATTTTTCCAAATAAATTGGTACACCTTTTCGTACGTCATGTCGACAAGAGGCTCGACTTCAACCCACTTAGTAAAGTAATCCACTGTGACGATGAGATATTTAAATCATCCTCTGGTCGTTGGAAGTGGCCCAACCAAGTCAATTCCCCACATGGCAAATGGCCAAGGGGAAGTAATGGGTATCAACAACGCTTGGGGAGTTCTTCGGATAGTGGAGAAGCATTGACACTTGTCATATTTCTTGGCATAGGCTATACAATCAGCCCTCATCGTTGGTCAATAGTATCCTTGCATCATCACTCTTTGTAAAAGTGTCCGACATGCTACATGGGCTCCACAGGACCCTTCATGGACCTCTTCAATCAAATCGTTCACCTCGGAGGGATGCACACATCTTTGTAAACCTGCCATAATTCCTCATCTATATAGAACACCATTAGTCAATACATAACGAGCAGTTTTAAACTTTAATTTCTTAGCTGCGATTTTGTCAATTGGTAATTCTCCCTCCTCAATATATGCCCTGATGGGATCCATCCAAGATGGCCCCACATCAAGGGTAATAAAATTCATCGTCAGATCTTCATCTATGCTCCGGCCAGCTAAAACTTCAATTGGGATTGTTCTTCATAGCTCGGTACGAGTAGCCGATGCTAGTCGAGCTAAAGCATCTGCTCTTGCATTCTCCATTCTTGGTATTCTGACCAGTTAAACAGTAACAAATTTCGATACCAATTCCATTGCCTTTGCATGGTACTTAATCATCAATTCTCCTTTTGCTGTATATACACCAAGCATTTGGTTTACAATCAACTGTAAGTCACTGCATACGATTACCTGCTCTGCCTTCATGGTTTTTGCCAGACTAAGACCTACAATCATTGCTTCATATTCGGCCTCATTATTAGAAGCTTGAAATTGAAAGCGCAGAGTATATTCTATATCGACCTCATCTGGACTTTTCAATACAATCCCAGCTCCACTTCCTGAAGTGAATGATGAGCCATCCACATATAGGTTCCATACAGGTATTTCATCCTCAAACTTCTTATTGGACAAAGTTCCTCGATGGAATATTTGTTGCTCCTTTATTTCTATTTCTATTACACCTCGCTGCTCTTCGACCTTCTCCTCTTGCTCTCCAACCAACTTAAGTTGATCGGGGTTTAAATTTGATGATCCTGTAACATCCACAGGTTGGTCGATGTTCAGCTTTTGCTCCTCGGGGGTATCAGGATAGGTGAACTCTGCTATAAAATCTGCTACTGCTTTCCCTTTTAGTGACGATCTAGGCTCATAAATTATATCATATTCACCGAGTTCTATTGCCCAATACATCAATCTCCCTGATTTTTCTGGTTTATGAAGAGCTTTCCTCAACGGCATATCAGTATATACGACTATGGTATGAGCCTGGAAGTATGGTTTCATTCTTCTACTCGCTTCGATCAGCGCCAATGCTAACTTTTCCAGTTTTGGATATCTGATCTCTGCTCCTCGGAAGGCCTTAATAGTGTAATAAATTGGTTTTTGTACTCCATCCTCTACTCTTATTAATGCCGAGATAACTGTATTTTCTGAAACTGCCAAATATAAGTACAATCTTTCTCCCATCACTGGCCTGGACAACAGTGGAGGTACTCCCAAATATTTCTTCAATTCTTGAAAAGCTTTCTCGCATTCTTCATTCCATTCAAAAGTCTTTCGGAGCGTTTTGAAGAATGGGAGGCATCTATCAGTTGCTCGTGATACAAATCTATTAAGTGCTGTTACTCGCCCTATAAGACTTTGCACTTCTTTCTTCGTCGTTGGAGATCATAGTCCCAGTAGAGCTTTGATCTTTTCAGGGTTTGCTTCAATGCCTCGTTGATTGACAATATACCCGAGAAACATGCCTTCTCGTACTCCAAATTTGCACTTAGTCGGGTTCAACTTCATTTGATATTTATCTAATTGATCAAAGGTCTGAACTAGATGGTCAGTAGCTTTCTTGCTCTTTGTCAGCATATCATCAACATAAACTTCCATATTGTAACTAATTTGCTCTGCAAACACCTTGTTCATCAGCCGCTGATATGTTGCACCTGCATTTTTCAAACCAAAAGGCATAACATTATAACAATAAGTTCCCCTAGGGGTAATGAAATAAGTACTCTCCCTGTCTTCAGGTTTCATTTCAGAATAAGCATCCATGAAGCTCAACAGCTCGTGTCCCGAGGTAGCATCCACTAATTGATCAATTTGGGGCAAGGGAAAATGATCCTTTGGACATGCCTTGTTGAGGTCGGTGAAGTCTACACACATCCTCCATTTGTTGTTCTTCTTTTTCACCATCACTACATTTGCTAACCAGTCTGGATATTTAACATCTTCAATAAAGTAAGCTTTCTGGAGCTTCTTGACCTCCTCTGTATAGCTTGGTTCTTCTCGGGGCTGAACACTCTTCTTCTTTACTTCACTGGCTTGATCTCCTTATTCACATTGAGCTCGTGACATAAGAAATTTGGGTCTATTCCGGACATATCCTCATGACTCCAAGCAAAAGTTTATTTTCTACTTTTTAAGAAAACTATCAACTCCTGTTTTAGTGAGGCATCTAACGACGAACCTATCTGAGTTGTTCGTTCAGGATTCTCGTCGTCCAGAATGATATTTTCAGTAGCTTCCACCACCTGACCTTTCACGAGTTATGACCCGTCTCTAGGATCCAATGTTTCAATTTCTGCACCTTCATCCACCTGATAGGTAGTAGTCTTTTTCCTAGATTCCTTCAGTTCCTCCTACTCGGTAGATGAATAGTAGCATTCTCGAGCTACTTTTTTATCACCCTTAACAACTCCTACTCCAAAATTGGTTGGAAATTTTAGGCATTGATGTACCGTAGATGGTACTGTTTCGAACTTCTTCAATCCTAACCTTCCCATGATGATATTGTAGGCTAATTGAACATTCTTATCCATCAAGAAGAAGCGTACTCTTTCTGTTCACCAAGCAGGCCATATACCAATGAACATATCCAACTTGATCATCCCAAGTGGAAAAACTTTCTCGCCAGCAAAATCGAAAAGGGGCTTATGATAAGGCTCCAACTGAGATAACTTTAGATTTAAGCTATCGAAGCACGAGTAGAACATAATATCAGCCGAGCTACCATTATCAACCAGTACTCTCGAGATTATCACTTCTTTCATTCTCATTTTGATCACCAATGGGTCATCATGAGGATACATCACACCTGCGAGGTCGTTCTTTGAGAAACCAATGACCAGTTTTTCTATATTGACCTTCCTCGGGCGATCATCTTCAGCCAAGTTTACTCGTTGAATATATGAACAGGCTTGAGCCTCATTGAGGTAATCTTTTCTTTCTGCAGTAAGGTCTCCACCTCCTTCATCTCCACCTGTAATAACATTACAATCAAATGATCCAAAACGTATTGGAAATACCTCACGTTCTGGTTGCCTTGGTCTTTTGGGAAGATCGGGGTCATCTTCTGGATCATTATCATGGTCTATTTTTTTGTTCTCCTCTGCTCGATGAGGATATCTAGACCTCTCTCTTGCTCGGTCATTGTTTCTTCTTTAATTTCTACGATCAACATACTTTGCTAGTTTTACTCATCTAATGAGTGTTTCGATCTCATTCTGAAGAGCTATGCAATTCTTGGTCGTGTGACCATGATCTTTGTGGAACTCGCAATATTTGGCCTTAATCCTCTTGTCAGGATCTGACTTTATTTTCTCTGGCCAGTTTAACTCCTCGTTGTTCTTTATTTCTTTTAGAACATGGTTGATGTCTACCTTTAAAGGAGTATAATTTTCAAATTTCTTCAATACCTCCCATGATGGCTTTGTTTTTGAGTGTTTGTCACTACCATTGTTCTTATGCTCTTTCTTTTTGGCCTTATCAACCTCCACCTTGGTCTCTTTGGTATTCATATTCTTCTTTGCAGCCATAGCCTCCTCGGCATTCATGATCTTGGCCGCTTTTGCCATCAATTCTGACATGGTTCTGGGCGGATCTTTAGCCAAAGTGTAGTATAACTTGTTGGGCAACAACCCACTCATTAGAGCAGTAATCGCTGTCTTTTCCGCATAATCAAGTGTGCTACTCATTTAACCGATTTTGCTCTCACTTATTGAAACGAGTTATATAATCCCTGGTGCTCTCACCTGCCTTTTGTCTAACACTTAACAAGTGTGCTACTCGTTTAACCGATTTTGCTCCAAAACAGAAGTTTTCAATGAAGAGCTCGGCCAGTTGAAAGAAAGTTGAAATCTTACCCCGAGGAAGATTATTGTACCATATTTGAGCAGATCCTGTAAGAGTTCTCGAGAATGCCCTGCATCTCATCTCATCTGGCACAGCATAGATGTCGGCTGCAACTTGGTATTGCTCTATATGAAGGACAGGGTCAGTTTTTTCATCATATTTAGGAGTCACAACAGGTGCTTTGAACTTTGATGGTGTGGAAAAATCCACAATTTCTTGGACAAAAGGTGTCCCTTGGACAAAATTTCTTTGTAGAGGATTCTTATCCTTAGCCATTTCCCCTAATCTATCCTCCAACCTCCGAATAGAGCCTTTCCACGCATCATTTTCCTCCTCGATCCTATTGGTTTGAGCAATTGATCGTGTTGAAGTCGCTTCCTGGGATCTATCTTGTCAAGCAACTGGTTGTGATTGGGCAGAACCCTCTCTTAGATCAAATGGTCGTCGAAAGTTTCTTGACACAGCCTTAGGAGGACTTTTATTCTTCTTAGGGCCCAATCGATCAAAAGGATAGACTCTACTTAATCTTTCCAGTGCACTGGTCCTTTCTGGAGAGAGAGTGATGTGTTGTTCAGTATCTGTGGCTCGTACTGACGAAGTTCGACCCGGTTGATAAGAAAAATCTTCAGATTTCTCAGTGCGATATGAATCGCTTTGCCTAATGCGTGAAGAAAGTAAACGAGTATTTCTTTGAACACTTCATTGTCCTGAATAGGTTGATGCTTCACCCTGGATAGTTTGCATGAGTTGTTGCATTATTTCTTGCATGGCTGTCTGACCTTGAGCCAAACTGGCCATGATTCCAGCCAGATCTTGGACATTAGGAGGAGCGGATTGATTTGGGGGGTTTCCAGCGTTTCGATTGCTGGATTCAGGATTGTCAGCCATTGGTGATTAACTATTTTTGATGAAAAACGAAAATTACAGTCGTTTTCCACAGACGGCGCCAATCTGTTGATGTAAAAAATTATATTATCTCTAATTGTTTAATCACAGATAAAAAATAAATAAGACAAAAGATTTTAAAGTGGTTCAGCCTTGAACGAATGGCCTACGTCCACTGTTTTTGTTATTATTCACTGTTTGGCAATTCTCGAGGTAGGATTTATCTCCAGAAATTCCGGTCCCCTTACAATAAGGATGATACAATGTATTTATAGCCCTGAGGCTGTACATGAGAAAGGATCATACATAGCTGTCCAATAAGCGTATACATCTGTATGATAATAATCAGTATTTAATGTGCATTTAATCCTCTTACTTGTCTGATAATAAATGCTCTGATCGAGGTGCAGCTCAGACCGCCTAAGCTGCTCGGACCGCCTAAGTATCTCAGTATCCATCTCGGAGTGTCTGAGTTGGTCGGGGAAATTGACTTCCTCGAATTCAAGGTGTTGTTCAGTAGTGTTTGTTATTGCCATGCAGATTTCCATGTGTCTCCACTTAATTGAGCCATGTCAGCAGATTAAATTTGATATCAACATGCATGAACTTGTTTGAACATTTCACTTGCTTGTGACTTGTCGAATACAATGTTCTCGTCTCAATTTTGCTTAACAACAAACCAAATGGAAAAGAGATAAAGTTATGCATGTAAGAACCATTGCTCGAATTTAATTTATTTTTTCATGAAATATTGTTAAATGTTAAGCAATAGAAAAGTGCTATGAAAGATCAAAATGTTCTTTGCATTAAGATGCCATTTGCAATAAAAGAGCCTAAAAAGAGTAGAGGCACATAAAAACAGAAATGCCAAGCCAATTTTTGATTCATTGATGCTTCGGTACATATGAGCATTATTTTTTTCAAAAATATTTGAGAGTTTATCCTTAAATATATATGAGATTTTGAGGGAGTTGAAGTCAACGATCAATGGATTTGCACAATGGACTTTCTTGAAAAACATTACATAGTTTGGCATCATTGGTGTGAGAATCATTTATGCTCATGACATATTGATTAAATCAAGTTAATTTCATATTGATTTCAACATTTTTACACCTAAGGTAAACTTTGAGATCTTTCGTTAAAGGTGTCTCAAAACTTCGTGCGCCTATGTTATAAATGTTAATGTTGATTAAACTTTGAAAATTGTTCACACCCCCACATTCCGCATTCATGATTAGGATATTTTATTGTTAATCTATGGTGTGTTGGATTTGTATATTTTACTCCTTTTACTTGAAAAAATGAAATTTTTTCAAAACTAGTTGTTTGAAAGATGCCTTTTGAGATTTTCATTACTCGTGCTTCATGTGATGCTTATATTTCTTGTCTAGTTTCTACTTCTTTGTCTATTATGGATAAAAAAGGGAGAAAAAATTGAAAAGGAATATTATTTTCTATTTACAACTCGCATGCATCACGATATCTTGTTTGACTCATGTGTTTAGGACGTTCCGCTTGGACCCACACAGGATGATGACAAAGCTAGCCAAAGTAAAGATTCACTCCATTTAAAGACTTGCAAAAAATTACGTTCCATTTTTTGTAATTTAGGAAGGTAGTTAGTGTTTTTAGTCATTAGGATTCAATTTGGCTTAGGTTTGTGATTTGTACCGAAATAGCCAAAGGGGAATTTCTAAGAGAAGGTTTTATAATTGATCCTATTTTCATTTTTTATTTTAGCATATTCCGTTATACAAACACTGCCCTACACGACTGGTCGAGACTCGAAGACAATGTTGAAGATTTTTCAAGAATAAAAGAATGGTTTGTCTCAACACACTTGGAAGAAGTTGTGATATTGACTAGTAAAATCATTTATAATCATTTCTGGGGTTTAGAACTTTTTAAGAGGTTATTTTATTTAAAAGTCATTTGAATTGTTATATAGAAAAATTGTCAAATTTTTTACACCTCGTTCGAACGAGACCTGACGTCGTTCGAACGAGTTTATTCAAACTTCAAATGAACCATTTTTCATCGTCCTCTCGAATCTCGTTTAAAGTCTTCATTCAAACTTGTTCTAATGAGATCGTATATGTCATTCGAACGAGGTCCTGATTTATTCGAATAACCAGGTGAAATTTATTTTTCAAATGATATATATCCCAAATCTTTTGTGTTTATCGTTTTTATCCAACCTTATTTTAAAAAGGCTGAATGGGATTAGATCTCCAAAGAACTCTTTTCACAAACAAAAAACCTTTTTAAGTTTTCCTATTGATATAAAAACCTCCATAATTATTCCAAAACCTTTGTAGATATATTTCTCTACCGCTGAATTGTGAAACCGGGTTTCATTATTGAAGAAAAAAGCGAGGTTGATTGGTAAATATCGAGAAAAGACCGCTACCTATGGATGGCTTTGGATTTGAGTCGTGTTCTATTGAAGTTTTGAAGCCTCTACGCATCTCACTTAGTGTATCTAAGTCTTTGTGAGTCAATTACTGTTCAAAACTCTCAATAGTGCTGAAATAAAAGGTTTTGACCTTTTTAGGGATTTTTCCTCATATCGTGTGTTATTTGCATTCTTGTTTTGGAAATTGAAAATTGAAATCATTATGTATGCACACCTTAATTAATTGAAGATAAAATTTGTTAAAAATTTAATTTTGTATCTGGAAATTAATTATACAAACCAGTCAATTAGATCAATTGCTTTATTAAATACACATATATGTATACAGAGAAAGAGATATACCATGAGTGAGATAGATGATGGAGTATTGGTAGTGGAGAGAGAGAGTGAGTATCGAGAGAAAGAGACAGAAAGTTGTGGGTGGTGAATTGAAATACAAGATATAAGGTCAAGAATCAGGATGTGACGCCTACCTTAACAGATAAAAGTTTTCATGGTTCCCCTGTATGGTAATGATTCTCAAAAGTGACCCACGTTTGTCACCGTTACCTGGTCATGGTCCCAAATTGTGACCATAAATCTATATACATTTAAAATAAAATTCTCATAATTAGGAGCCCACGAGTCTGAATCGCGACAATGTTCACTTTACTTTATCGCGGTCTTGGACCGTGACCAACAACGTGACTAAACTGGCACCATAATTCATATTTTATGGGTTATGGTTGGGTTATGGTCTAAATCCATGATCATGGTTGTCACGATCAAGATCCGTGGCCAAAGTATTATCTATATCACTATTAAAAGGCGTCATAATATATTTAAGGTGGTCACAATTTTGGACATTGACCCATGTGGTCACGGATTTAGACCGTGACCCACCTTGTGTGACCATTATCGGTATATGGCGTAGTGTAGATCTCCAATATACGATAGTCTCAAATTGAAATGTAGATGAACATGAACCACCTCGATTTAATATAAAAGTATTAAATAGAAAATACTACAGGAATGTCAAATGAAATGAACCAGTAACTCCTACACTAAAGGTGATGAACTCGATCTATAATTACGGCAACTCTGACCCATACATGTAACTCTGACCGCTTAGTCCAACTCTGCCTACTCCATCATGTTATCCTTTGATAATAATAATAATAATAATAATAATAATAATAATAATAATAATAATAATAATAATAATAATAATAATAATAATAATAATAATAATAATAATAATAATAATAATAATAATAATAATAATAATAATAATAATAATAATAATAATAATAATAACAACTCGGGGGAAATGTTTTATAGATTTAGGTCAGGGACCGAACATTGCAAGAAATATCTATATTACTTAACAGTATTAAATGTGACTCATTTAGGCCTCATGTCATCAACCGTTGACACTCATGCAATATACATCCCATCCTTTCTCTAACATGATACATTTCTAACTAACCATACCCAATCCATATCTTACCATACTAAGTCTAACCATCCACATAAGTAACACACAAAGTAATAAACTAAGAGTCCTAGTGCCCAACTGTCTCTCAAGTCCCAACCCTTACTAGCTTTCGTGTGTGGGATATCTCAAAAGTAAAATCCAAATAAGGAACCCCCTCAGTACACTACTACTTAAGTTAACTAGTTATTAGGATCCATTATGAGGTAAGTCTGAAGGATCCTGTACCCAAAGATACTAAACTCTCGATCAAACTAAACTACATGTGTGGGACATCTCGTAAGTTAAATCCAAACATCGAACCCCCTCAATACATTTATGTCTAGCGGATTATTTATTCGAGACATTGATAAGAGACTCCCAAAGCAAATACCTATATCCAATATATGTATATACAATTTACTATACATATGTTACATCGACCCATAGAAATTAACCATCTCGGACCAACCCATAAAGGAGTATTCATCCATCCCATACCATCTATTGATATCAGGGATAGACCAAAATAAATAGTATTCACACTACTCAATCGTCTATAATCTATATAGATAGAGCAATATAAAAGAATCCAATGGATAAGCGATAACCCAACTCAGGCCTCACATATAATCCATATAAAGAGTGTCACTACTCTAATAAAATCCATCACTAAGTATATACCAATATCACACATTGTTAACCATTCTTTACTCATTATGATTAACCCATCCCTATTGTATTTTAATATTTTCACTAGTTATTTACACCTATATTGATTACATTTTTTTATAGTGGTAATATCCTATAGGTGATGATATTCAATGCGCATAAGCTAGGTAAGAATAATAATGATAGTAAATAATGATATCACACACAACACAAGATGTAAGTGGTTCGAAAGCGTACCTACATCTATGGGGTGCTAAGGTTTGTTCTTTATTACTTTAGCACTCAGGTCGGTAGAGTTGTAGTACTGCTTGATGTTATAATAATACATTCCCCTCTTTTGTGATGCATGTTTACATTTATAAGGAAACTCAGGAGAGTCTTGATCCCCATCCATAACTTTCCCTAAGATTTCAGACTTATCCTCTATCATGATCAACCATTACAAGCGATTGAGTTGAAGGATTCTATGTTGACTTGGAGTATTCTTTAATTATAGGCGCACATGGCATGAGCGCATGTCACCGAGCACGTCCCAATGTGATTCTTGATCCTAATTTCGCCTAAAGTCTAGGGGCTTTCTAAGGTCGTTAGGCTTTAAACCCACGTCGAGCGTGAAAATCAGACAAGTCTTTTTATTTTGTAGGAATAGTAGGATTCCTACTTTAGTAGGAAGTTGATAATTGTATGAAGTCTCTATGCATCGGTCGGGGGAAATTTTGTAAATGGCCCAAAAGCAAAAGAGTTTTATCAATTGAGTGCCCCAGATCCACGCTTGTAAATATAATGTCTTTTCCTTATCTATGGGGGAATGAAGTCATCACTTCGATAGCCGTCACACATATGCAATAATTACTTTTTGGGAATCACAAAGTCATTTTTCACCACAAAACAACCATTCTCTCTCTTTGCCTTTCATTTCAAGAGCTGCCTATTTTGAATAAATGGATTTCATTACTCCCATTTCATTATAATCACACTTGACTCTATTTATTTGGTTTCTGCATTTCTCAGTTTCTTTCCTTAATTCCTTTTCTGAGTTGCCATTATTCTTCAAAAAATTTATACTTTATTAACGAAAATACTATAGAAAAGTTCAAACATGACTATATTCCTCAATGGGTCACAGTAGAACTGGTAGAGGTCTCATGCAAGATTTGTAAACTTTTTGGACGCCATTGGCTGCCTTCGATATTCAGAGTTTTGTGTGGAGTTAGATTTCCCCCAAATTGGCTAATTATTGATTTATGTCAATACCTTGACCTAGTCCTGGTCTATGTCACTCCAAATACTTGAAGGATCGTTAATTGGGTTCATCGTATTAACGAGCTATATGGGACCAATCCAGATATCAATGAAATTATATATTGTTACTGTAATTGCAAGTTTTGTGATTACCCAACATTTTATGCAAGTTTTGGCATAGCATCATCATATACTTCCCAAAAACTTCACCTAGAAGACAAGTTAGTGACCGGGCAATAAATGAAGGATCACATCGGTTAAAATTATCACTACACTATCGAGGAGGTATATTGTATAAGGTTTTGAATTTAGACTTATATATTTTATTCTAGGATGTTTTTAAAATTTATTCGAGGAAATTTTTTATAAAACGATTTTTCAAAAATAAATTTATTTATTTTGGTCATTCGAGCGAAATTGGACTCTCGTTAGAACGAGATCTGCATCTCGTTTGAACGAGTTGGTTAGAATGAATTTAATAATTTGTTAGAACGAACATCAAACGAACTTCTAATTGGGATTCTCTGCCAAAAAGAATATCACCAGTTGGAAGGTCGTCTGAAGGAAATAACACATTCTTTCGAACGAGTCTAAAGCTCGTTTGAACGAAACTATTATTTCTTTCGAACTAAACCTTGTTTTTATTCGAACGAAGTCCACTACCTCAAATTTCTTGTTTTCTATAAAAAGGATGCCTGTGGGCTGATTGCCTCAGAAATTTTGGTAAAAAATTATTTTACATACCTGTCCGAAAAATCTCACAACCTTTATTTGTGAAAAAGACTTTTTTTCGAAATAAATCCCACAAAATGATTTTTAAGTTTACTTCAAAACCTAGATGCACCATCCATATTAAAACCTTTGTAGAGAGATGCTCTACGACTGACTTTTTGGATACTTATCTTTACTGCTGAAGAAAAAAAGAACTTTGATTCTTGAGGTTAATCGATGGATACCGAGGCAAGAATTGCTTGTTGTGGACGGTGCTGGATAGTGTCGTATTCTGTTGAAGATTCGAAGACACTACTGCATTAAACTTAAAGGAGGACTAAGTTGCTTAGAAGTCTGTATTGGTCTGTCGAGTCTAAAATAGTATTAAAAAAGGTTTTTCCCCAACGGGATTTTTTTCTCAAATCTTCTTTATGTTTGGTTTTTCATTTTAGCTTTGAAATTATCTTGCATGATCACTAAATCGTAATCAAGATAACATTTGACTAAAATGGAATCAGTTTTTGAGTGAGACCTACTAAACAGCGAATCCATATAACTCCAATTTCAAATTGGTATCAGAGCGGATTACAATAATTTATTGTGTTATATTAAGTTTGTGATTATATGGATAACTTGTATAATAGGGTACTGAGACTGTGGTGTGATATTGATTTAATGAAATTAGCAAATTTCTAATTTAAAACTTATTTAACTAGATGAAAATTTTTTATCCAAATTAATTGAACCCTTACACATGCATCTAGGTGTATATATCATGCCATCACAAAATAAATATAAATTGCTAACACATAGATTTTTAGGAAAAATCCCAAAAGGGAAACCCTTTTTATTTCAATAGGCAAAGGTAAATCGAAACTTACATACACAATGAGATCTGTAATGAATATCCGCAGATAGTCATATAGACACCTAGCCTAGACTAAGCAATGGATCAATCGTAGAAAACCCATAAGAACACACAACTCCAAATCAACCAAGAATACCCGCAAGTACTCCCAAAGACACTTAGTCGCCAACCGTATATTTACCCTCTCTACAAGAGAAACTTCAAAGTGGTATCTTGAGTTCCAAAATAATTCACTAAACTATTGGGATTTTTGTGAATTGAAAAACAAACTTTTAAACCCGAAATGAAGAAGACAAAATAGTTCTGCAGTTTGCAGTTTTAATGTATCTGAAAAATTCAGGTCTTCGTGAGAAAAATGACTCATTTAATCAAGTATTTATAAAAACAATTGATTCGATGCTCTCGTTCGAACGAATACAAATGTCGCTTGAAGTGACTTCTCGTGACACATCAAAGGAATTTAGAAGAATAAAACAGTTTGATGTCATTTGATAAAATGCTTCACGCGAGAATTAAACGAGCCTTCGCGCGACATTGCATGTCCCTTGACGACTTCGTTCGTGCGACTTTGTTGTCATTTGAACGACATCAGAGAACAACTAACTTTAATAAAACTTCGCCTCAACACTTACAAAAAAACATTTGTCGAAAAATGACACCTCAGATGTTTAAAAACATTTTAGAAAATTTATCCCAGTACTTTAAATGAACCATTAAGGGACTTAAACACTAACTTACAAATTTTTTTCTTACATAGGCTTTTCTGTTGAAGAATGTTGATATTCGTATCCATATTGATGCATGATTGAACTTGATCTTTTCGTCAACAGTTGTAGCGGTAAAACAGGACTATGTAAAATATATCCTTACAAATCTCCCCCTATGTCTATGCCGATACAAACTAAAAACCTCTGAATTATCAAATCAAATGTCCTATACAAATCTAAAACCCTCCCATGAACCCCAAACTGAAAAGGTACTAAAAATGCAAGTCTTGAACTTTCTTTCAAAAATCGTTTACTTGAAATCTTCAAATTTCCAACTTTTCTTTGTCATCATCAGGGTGTGAAAAATAATGATCTTTCATTTTGTACCTACACATATGAGACAAGAAATAAATACCTCCGTGACGTATTGAGTTTTAAATGAGATAAAACATAAATAAAAAAGATCAAATCTTAAATCTCAAATCTCCCCCATAATTCAAACTCCTCCATTAAATCATAATTCGTCCTCCCCCTTTTTATTTGTCCAAAATAGACAAGGAAAAGAATAAGCGAAATAAACATGGAGTTTCACGACAAGAAAAGCAAATCAACTACGATCATTCAAGGATAAACTTGAAATCATTCAACAACTAATTTTATTTTTTTAACTTTTTAAAACAATATCAAATTTTACAAAAAAAAAGTCACACACCATGAATTTACACTAAGATAACCAAATTGTAGAAACAGAATGGATGGGTGTGAACAAATTCGATAAGAAAATCAATGCAATCAAACATAACATATGTGCACGATAAATACGGATACTCTTAATGAATGATCTCAAAATCGTCCTTAGGTATCAGAATATGAATTCATATGATATCGACTCAACTTAATCGATGCATAAAAGTCTAAAATACTTTCCACACCAATAACGCCTAAACCTATGTAATGAAGAATTTATTAGAACGTGCAAACCCATTGATGAATTTTCCAACCAAACTCCCTCATCTATATATTTTTTTTTCAATCTCTTTTGAGGTTTTTATTTTTTCTCAACTTAGAGAAATCTTATTGTCCCCTTTTTGGCATCTGATTATTTTGATTGCCTTAATTTTTTCTCGGGCTCTTTTAAACGGTGGCTTTCATGATGTGATTATTATTTACTTTCTGCCTTTTCCCGTGTTCACTCATCATTTTTTCATATTTTAAACAAATCCTCACAGGCAACGGGTCTTAAATGCACAACTTTCATTGTCAAGTTTTATCGCATTTGGTTCGTTTTAAAGACATAATTGAGATGAAAACACTTTGATCAACATGTGATAGACAATTACAACAAGCAAACAAATCTGTGAAAGTTTGCATTAAAGGAAATCATGAGTCAAACATGTAGAAAGTAATCTCAATTCTCATCATAGTGACTCCAAACATTATAAAGAACATGGATGAAATGATGTATCGTCTTAAAACACCATCGAATAGTCACATGGATATGGAATGATGCTGTGACTTGGTCCTCCTAAATATCCATCCATAAATGATGTAAACAAAATACAAAACTCTTTTTATCTTTTTTCAAAATTTGATCAAAATAAAATATTTTTGGCATTTTCAATTTTTCTCAAAAACTAGAAAATCTTAATACAAAAATTACACATGTTATAACACTAAAAAAAATTATATTATGAATCACAACTAGCGTATGACAAACAAACCATGTAAGCAATCAATGATATGAAATAGCATGTGATGCATCATGTGCAAGCATGTGAGACTCAACCAATCTAACATTTAGCATCTCTAAAAGTGATTTCCTAACGTAAAACGGTGTGTAACTACTCAAGGGGTTATGGGAAAGACAGGACACTATCCTTATACTTTTTAGGACCTCTTTGAAGATTAAAAAAAGGCCTAAGGTGACCTTTCGTACCACATGTGAATATGTGAGAACTCGAGGAAAGTTACCTATGGATTGATATTTTCTAATGTCCATGGGTTTGGTTTACCCTCTAAAACAAACAATGGTCTTGCCTTTGACACTCGAAGAATAAGAACAAGATGAGCCATTATCATCATTACACAACCTACTAGAGTCTTTTAAATCATTTTTCAACTTCAAAATTTTTTACTTAAGCAAAGAATTATAGACACTTTCAATTTTTGGGACTCCTTCTTCATATGATCAATCATTCCAAGAACGTTATCTCTCGATCCCTCAATAAAAGCAAACTTTTCGTTAATAGTCTTCTCTCGTGCCTTATAATCAATTATCAAAGCACTATCCTCTTTGGTACAAACACAAACCCTTGAATTTTCAAAGTCCTCCAATACTTTTTCTAAATATAGGACTCTATCACCACTCTTTTTTATGGAAAATTTTATTTTTGTAAAATCATGGTCCAAGGCAAAAAATTTCTCACGATAAAAATCTCTTTGATTTTGAACCGTTTACAAAAGATCCATAGAAAAACGACAATTTTCTTCTTCCAAAACTTTAATTCTTTTCGCAAACGTCAAATTCAAACTATTTAGATCGTCAAAACTATGATTCGTGCCATCAAAAATAGGCATCCGATTATATAACTTCTCCATCGAAAAGTTGCAAAAAATTTTAAATCATATTTAAAAAAAATCAATATCACAAAAATTGGTGGAAAACATGAATCACTCAATAAATTAGACCTGCTCTTATACCAACTTGAGAATGCGGTGTGATATTGATTTAACTAAATTCATAAATTCCCAATTTTAAACTTATTTAACTAGATGTCAATTTTTTATCTAAATTAATTGAACCCTAACACATGCATCTAGGTGTATAAATCATGCCATCACAAAATAAGTATAAATAGCTGACATACAGATTTTAGAAAGAAAAGAAACAAAAGGGAAAACCTTTTTATTTCACTATGCAAAAGTAAATCGCAACTTACATACACAATGAAATCTGCAATGAATATCTGCAGACACTCACATAAGCACGCAGCCTAGAGTCAGCAATAGATCAACCGTAGCAAACCCATAAGAACACGCAGCTCCAAATCATCCAGGAACACCCGCAAGTACTCCCAATGACATGAAGTCGTTAGTCATAAATTTACCCTCTCTACAAGAGGAACTTCATCAAAGTTGTATCTTGGGTTCCAAAACAATTCACTAAACTATTGGGATTTCTGTGAATTGAAAAATAAATTTTTAAATCCTAAATGAAAAAGACAAAATAGTTATGCAGTTTGCAGTTTTCGTGTATCTGAAAAGCTCAGGTCTTTTTAAGAAAAATGACTCATTTAATCAGGTATTTATAAAAAAATTGAGTCGATGCGCTCGCTCAAACGAAATCTCACTGTCGCTCTAACGACTACAAATGTTGCTTGAAGCGACTTCTCGCGACACATCATACGACTTTAGAAAAATCAAACAATATGATGTCGTTTGATAAAATTCTTCACACACGATTCAAATGAGCCTTCATGCGATATTGCATGTCGCTTGATGACTTCGTTTGTGCAACTTCTCCCCGTCGTTTGAACGACATAGACCTATCTTTTGAACGACATCAAAGAAAAAATAAACTTTAATGAAACTCCGCCTCAACACTAAGAAAAAAATTTGACAAAAAATGACGCCTAGGATGTTTAAAAACATTTTAGAAAAATTATACCAACACTTTGAATGGACCATTAAGGGACTTAAACATAACCTTACTAAAATTTATCTCGTAGAGGATTTTCTGTTGAAGAATGCTGATATTCGGATCCGTTTTAATGCATGATTGAACTTGATCCTTTCTTCGACGGTTGTAGCGATATACGACATACTCTTAATATAAACAAGACTATGTAAAATATGTCCTTACAGGTACTTATTTTTAACGGGTCTAATTATGCATATTGGAAAACTCAAAAAAGGCGATACTAAAATCGATTGACGAGTGTGTCTGATGTGTTTGTGGAAGAGGGTGAACACTACCCACTGTGACTAATGACGCTGTCATAAGTCTTAAACCTGTCACTTCTTGGACAGACGATGATTTTAAATGGAGTAATTTCAATTCTTGAGGCTTAAGTGCAATTTCTGGTGAAGTCACCCCAATGAGTTTTATTGTATTATGGCATGTACCATGTCTAAGGAAGCATAGAATATCCTCAAACTCACTCACGAGGGTACCAACGACGTGAAAGCTTCGAATTTGTTTGTTTAAATGGATTTTAGTGATTGGATTGATTCCGGGATGGTTTAGGATGTCTGAGAGGGAGTTTAGGACTTCTGGAAAATTACTTAAAATGTGATAAATTACCTTAGGATGGTTGGGATAAATTCGAGGTGAAATTTAGTGTTTTTAGGGTGCTTAACGCTCGGGAAAAATAAATAATGAATTTGTGATGAAACAATCGGATAGACTTCGATAAGGGTTGGTTGGGAATGGTTGATATTCCAAGAGTATTATTGTATGGCTGAATAAATTAAATAAGATATTATTCATATATTCGGGAGTTGGTATTGGACTCAGGAATGATAGGCTAGTGCTATAAGTGACATGCACAGTTAGTCGGGTTTATATGGATATATATACGGTATAGAGACAATATGTATATATGTGTGATTATATATGTGTGTATGATATATTTATTTAAAAAATACCACTCTAGTGGGGTGCTATCGGTGGTGCTATCTGTGGAGGTTGTGCGTCGTGGGTGATCTCTCCTAGCGAATCCCAACTGGTGTAGCATTGGCCCAGGGTCCCAGGTTTGTCACATGACCACCTTAAATGAGTTTAGAGTTTGGTGGGGGTAATGTGCTATGGTTACGCCCCATAAATGTGTGATTATGACCCCCTCTAGTCACGTTGATGATTCGGGTTCGATGGTGAGATTCCGACCCGGTGGCCCAAGATGTGTGTATTCCTTGGAGCATGATAGTACACTAGAGATTCTCATCCAGTCAGTTATTACTGTAATACCCTATTCCAATAATTCAATTAAATATAAATTATACTGAAGTGGGGTTAATGATAATTATAGAAGAATTGTGGGTCAAAATTGATGAGAAATAAAAAGAATGGAAAAGGGGTCCAACGACATCCCTATGTCATTAGAAGCAAGATGGACATGTCGCACGAAGGTTGCGTGATATAGGGCTTCAAGGGAGACGCCACTATATTACAAGTACAGGTCGCGTGAAGCTAAACTTCAAATGAGGTGGAGATATCGCTCGAACGAGATGGGACTATCGTTCGAATGATGTGTTTCGAGAATTTTTAATCAGATTGCCCTTGTGCACTATCACATTTTTTGTCCTTGATTTGGTGTGTTGTAAAGCCAAGATCAACACAGATTGGGCAAAAGGGGATTTTTTTTATCTTTAAGGAGGTCTTTAAAGACTTGTTTGGGGCATTTTGTGGGAGAAAAATGCATAAAGAGAGAGAGAGAGAGAGAGAGAGAGAGAGAGAGGGAAGAGGGTGGTCTTCCACTATGGGAGGGCTTCTCCCACCACTCCTCCACTATTCCTCCACAATTCTACCACCATAAGGCACCATTTTCTTAATATATTCCATCATATTTGAAACATATACACCTATTTCCACCATGGTTAAAGTAGAGCTACGACTTTGTAAGGTGTTGTTGGGAGTTTTTGGAGAAGATGAAGGTGGGACTTTCTTGGAGTTTGAAGTGGGTTTTGCTTGGAAACTTGCTTCGAGCACAAATGGAGCATTTTAGAGGATGCATTTTGTAACCCCTTGAGGCCACATTTGGAGGTAGGGGTTGCTCCTCCTATACCAATCTTCCTTCCACCATTTGGAGCTATTAGATGTGGAAAATGCTATCTTCAGTATTAAGACTCTACTTTGCATATTTGTGGCCTTGTAGTTAGATTACATGAGTAGGGTGCATTTGATTAAATGATCAAACCGATGTATAGAATATAATAAATTTTTTTATGGGATAAAAATGTTGGCAAAATGTTATTTTGTTGAAAATAAAGAATGAATAAATATTTTAAGTTTTTGAAATATTAAAAGTTGGTATTTTATGAAAATGGTGTATTTTCTAGAAAGATTGATGTTAAATATTTTATGAAATTAAATGTTTAAAAATAATGATTTATTTTGGTAAACATTGGTGATATAATATTTCTTGCAAAAATGAAGATTTTATGAAAAATTAACATTTGTTGAGTTTGGAAGAAATTAAATGTCTTTTATGCCTTGAAAGTATATTTTGCAAGTTTGATGGATTTCTAAATGGAAATATATATTTAGCCCATTAATTGGATTTTAGGATTTAAATCCAACCTCTCATGAATATAAACTTGTAGTATTTTGACATTAAATGTATAAACAAGTTTAAAGAGAGTTTTGTGGGGTTTAAATATGAAATAAGAAAAGTAAAAATTTTTGCCTTCAAGTGTGTGAAAAAGGGGTTGAAAGCATGATAAGTATAAAGTTGTAAGAATACATGTATTAATAAAAAGAAATGGTATTTTCTTATAAAGGTAGTCTTTAAGTGTAATTACATTTCTTGAATAAAGAAATGTGTAGTTTGGAAAATTGTTAATAAAGGCATTTAGTAAGTGTTAATGGGTAAACATTGGAAAGTTGGTGTGTATAACTCAATAATGTTGTAAAGACTAACATTTTATTAAAAAACTCAAGAAGTTAGTGTGGGTAACTTAATAGTATTTTGAGAAAATCAACACTTGTGGAAATAGAGTAAAAGATGAGTTTGGAAATAAATGGGTAAAACGGTAATTTTACTTAAAGTTAAGGAATATGATTTTTGGAATAAAATCAAGGTTAAAATGTAAAGAACATGAAATAGTAAATTTCAAAGTGTAACACGAGTTGGGTTCTAACCCCATGTTTTAACTTCGGTAGGGTAAAAGGAAAAGTGGAATAATGTGGACATTTGTACAATGTTGAACACATGTAAAGAAACTCGGATGATATCGAAAAAATTAAGGAGGGCCCAGAGCCCTGGGGTGGAAGACCTAAAATAACTGGCGAGAGCATTAGTGTGCATAGCCGGCGGTGTATAGACTGTTGAAGTATGCAGTATTTGGAAGATTCGGAGAAAAGATAAAGGAATAAGGAACATATAAATACATGGGTTGTGTGGTGAAATGTGTTAATACAACTTAAATTTAATGAATTAGTAAATGTTCCAGTAAAAGTGAAATAGACAAGTAAATGCGTAAATATATTAATGTCCATAAAGTAAGGAAAAAGTCAAAGTAAGTGGATAAATGGGTGGTTAAGTAACCTCAGCGGTTAAACCCATAATTAACAAAAGAATGTGTTGCAAAAGGTTTTCAAAGACTAAATGAGTATTTTTTAACAAGGTGTTCGCGTGTGTTGAAAGGGTGTTTTTTTAACGAAAATATTAATGTATATTGGTTAAAATGAAAAGGGAAATTTCGGTAAACAAATTATTTTTTATCACACCAAGTATAGTGGTTTCAAGTATTTAACCGGGTGTGTTAAATAAAGTGAGTAATGCTAAAATGAGGAAAAGAAAGTCTTTTATAAGATTAAGGTAAATTAATCTGGATAAATAAGGTTTCTGGAATTAAATTGTTTCATGCATTAAGAATATGTAGATGCATTTGCATGTAGGCATAATGTATTAGAGTCTTCTTTCTACCGTTCGTTTATATACTGCATTTGCATATTTCCTACTGAGCAGTTGGCTCACTCCCTCGCTTTGTTACTGCAGGTTAGGAGGGGTTTCGTATTTTGAGAGCATTATACAGGTAAGTATTTTTCTTTATTTTATGTTAGTATCTCTGTATGCTTGGACTTCAGAGTGATCCCCATAGGCCCCTCACGTAGTTTAACTTAAAATTGGAATCTCATTCTAAAAAAGTGAAACATTCATTAAAATAAAACTGTACTAGCAACATTATGTAGGTTGTTTCATTGAACTTCACACCTAACGCTCGAGTCGGACTGGGTTGACCACAGGTAACCCATAATTTCGGGTCGGGGCATTGCAGTTACTCTTAGGAATTGTTGTTATACATATGTAGTGAGTGATATGTGTATATACTTGATGTGATATTAAAATACGTATATAAATGGGAAAAAAATATATACGAGTATATGACACTAATTTGTGAACATTGAATTAATAACTAATAAAGTTATGTGAAATGAATTGATAAGATTATATATGAGATTTATAATGAATAAGTAGATGTGAAAGCTTAATGTGAATTCCAAGTTAAATAAAATTATACGTGGGGCATAAGGCAACGTATGAGATTAAGATGAGCAGTGATATTAGTTAGGCCAGGTAGCGTAACTAGGGTGTCTAGAATACATGCGTTAGGTGCGCACGATAGACGGGGGGCAAGGGGGTCTCATGGGAGTGTGACACCGATTTAAATATGAAAGATTGTCGGACATATCATGATGATCATTTTCAGGTTATTAGAGTTGCAGCCACTATGGAGTGTTGCAGGGATTGTTTAGCCGTTTTCTGTCTTTGAGATTCTAGATAGGATTCAATCAGTTATTATCCGGGCATGTTGCCCAATGTCAGCTTTTATTTAATTCAATTATTACGGATTATTTTATTGGATTGTAAATTGATGGATTATTCGGTTAAGGGATTTTATTTTACTTCAATGTTAAATTTAATTATGTGAATGTGGATTTAATTACTTATCTGAATGGTTTTTATTTACAGAAGTTTAAGAAAGATTAAAATTGACATATGCTTGATTAAATAATAGATCGTTAGTAATTAATTGGATTTCGACAGTGATGCTAAGAATGAGCTAAATGAAATTCCAGTTTTATTTTAGTAGAGGTCTGACCACCCCTTATTTTTATAAACTCTCAAATGTCCTTTTACAAAACAATTTACAATAAACAAAGCGGTACATTTAAATTTTAAAAATAAATATCTAGAGCCTCTAACGACGATCTCAATCCCAAGGATGCCATAAATATCATCTAACGTCTAACCTAAAATACAAAAAACTAGGGAGGGTGAGAGAGAAGCTTAGTAGCTCGTATAAATGCTTCAAGTGTAGCTACACATACTTGAGTGTGTGCATAATATACAAGAGTGTATGCAATACAAACACTCAAACTAAAATCCCAATAATATAATCGTAGCCTAGGATCTCACCATGGGAAGTACACAACCCAAGACTATCACGACCCTTAACTCATTAAGAATTTTAAATACTCTTAGGTTAGAAGAACTCAGAGGAGACCTTCAAACTTACGAAATTGATATGTTTCCCAAAGTTGAAAATAAAAAGTAAAAAGTGATCGCTTTGAAATCTCAATCTAAGAAGAAAGAAAAGGTTTTTGACGTTGACTCCGAGTTTGATTTTGTACTAAATGATCTTGCCTTGTTTATGAAAAAATTTAAAAATTTTCTCAAAATTAACAAAGAAATTTTTTCCAAAGAAAATAAAACCTTTGAGAAAAATAAAAATATGGGCAAGAATGTTTTTTAGAAGGATCAACATAAAGCGAGAGGAGAGAACCCTAGGAAAGAGGATTCGAATAGATGTTATGAATGCGAAAGGAAAGGACATAAAGCGAATTAATGTCCCAATAGGCTTAAGATACAGGGCAAAGCTGCATACAATTCCACTTTTAGCGATAATGATGTCGAGTCAGTGGATTTCGGGGATGAATCACTAGATGAGCCTAATTTTTGTGCATTCATGGCCAGTTACGTTAGTACTTCTAGGTCGTCCCACACTAGTGAGGACATTTTAAAATGTGGTAGCCTCGATAATATGTCAAACCTTTATGGAGAGAGTGAGAGTGATGAAAAGAATTTAAGCGAGGGAGAAAGTGTCCTCCGATGCGCCTACGCCGAAATTTACAAAGACTATTTTAAAACTAAAAATAAAAAATAAAAATTTGACTCTTAGGGTATTGAATTTAGAAAAGGATTTGAAACTTTCGAGAGAGTATGAGGTGTCAGTGAGTCAACTCGAGAAGTTAAAAGTTTCTTTGTGTGAGAAACTTATTGTGGTTGGTAACCAATATAATAGATAGTGTTACGAGAGAACTACAAGATTCCTTAGAGACTCGTGAGAACCTTGAAGCCCATGTTTCCCAACTCGAGAAAGATCTCGAACATGCCTGAAAGGTTAAGGTCACTTTAGAGGGCACATCAAATAATGTTGAAAATATGTTCCTAGGTTAGGTTTTAATGAGAGTTAAGGGATAGATTACTATGGTTCATCCATTTCCCATACCGCATCCGAACCGATTGTCAAATTTGTGATGGATCCTTATGGGCCTACATCTAAACCACCAAGGAGAACTCGTCCTAGGCATTTTAACCAAGGTAGACCCAAATTTGTCTATATTTATTCCCATTGCAAATAAATAGGTCACCTTAAGGGAGTTCTTTTAAATTAGAGAGTTTTTCACATACACGTCCCCCCATGAGTTCACACACATGTTCTCCCACATGGTATCGCACACCATTTAATAATTTTCGAGAGCAAGTGGAGTTTTTGGTCAAGACTTCTCAATGTTTGATGGAGGAATTTCAAAGGATTTCTACTCCTCTTAACAACACCTCCCGGAATAATGTTTGATATCAAGACTTGTTTCTTGTATATGGTGCTTATCATGTTGGTATCTTTTGTCCCTATTATTAGATTGTATTTCTATGTTTATAATTGAAAATTCAAGAAAGATTTTCATTTTTATAAAAAAGTGTGAAAAAGTTTCAAAACGATTTTTTTTTATACAAAATTTTGAAAAATTCAAAAAGATTTTTGTATTTTATTTTTCACCATAAATGGATGTGCATTTAAGATGTTCGAATAACAACTACATTCCATCCATTATTAGATTGTCCCTATTATTAGATTGTATTTCTATGTTTATAATTGAAAATTCAAGAAAGATTTTCATTTTTATAAAAAAGTGTGAAAAAGTTTCAAAAAGATTTTTTTTTATACAAAATTTTGAAAAATTCAAAAAGATTTTTGTATTTTATTTTTCACCATAAATGGATGTGCATTTAAGATGTTCGAATAACAACTACATTCCATCCATTGTTGTGACTTTTCATGATGTTTTAATACATGGCTTCATTTCTTTAATGTTCTTAATATTGCATGGATAACATTTTGCTATTCATTGATTATCACTTTCTTCATGCTAGACTTTTTATTAACATTATTCCATATGTGCACAGACTTTTTGAACATTGTACTTGCTTATCATATGTCGAATACGGTGTTCTCATATCAATAGTGTTAAATAACGAACCAAATGTAATATAAATAAATTGTTCTTGAGGGAACCATTGCCTGAATTTCTTTTCCCTGAAAATTATATTATCTTAAGCAATGAAAAGAGGATACGAAAGAGGAAATCGTCTTTGCGTTAAAATCCCCCCATTGGCAAGAGCCAAAAAGAATATTTCGGCACATAAAAATAGAATTGCCAAGGCTATTTTTTTTTCATTGATCCTTTGCTTTTATTGAGCGTTATGATATCTTCAAAATTTGAAAGTGCATAATTAAAAATGTGAGATTTTGAGGGTGTTCTAAGTAGAAGATCAATGGGTTTGCACAATGGACATTCTTAAAAAATATTAAATAGTTTGACATTATTGATTTGAGAAGCATTGAAATTCATGACATTTTGCATAAGTCAATTCAATTTCACTTTGTTCAACATACTTACACCTACGGTTAATAATTTAGGTCTTTATTTAGAAGTATGTCATTGACTTCGTGTAACTTTGTTTCGTATGCCTATGTTGACTTTCTCATGGTTTAAGTTTACACAATTTCATTTCACTTTAACAGTTCGGATATTTTCATTTTATTACATGGCGTGCTTGTATTTTTACTTAAATATACTTTTTATACGTATACTTTGTTAGCTTTATATCTTTATATACTCAAAAAATTGAGAAATTGTAAAAATAGTTGGTTGCTTCTTTGGAATTTCATCGCATGTGCTTAATTGTTTATCTTTGTGATGTTATTTCATATTTTGATTCATATTGGTTTCTAACCCTTTGTCTATTATTAATAAAAGGGGGAGAAAAAATTGAGGGGCAGTTTTTTTGTTGTTTCTTTACATTCTTATATATGTTATGGTATTTCTTTTGCTTCATGTTTGTAGGTCGTTCCGCCTTGATGATGATCTCTTGGACTACACAAGATGAAGACTTTCAATTGGAGACAAAGTCTCAAGTGTCTTTCCTCTTTTGGATTTGGGTGGGCATTAGTAAAACTTATTTTAGGGATGTTATTTTTTGTTTATGTTTTGTAGAGGAATAGTAAAAGGGAGAGATTTGTAAGGGAAAGTTTTATGATGGCTTAATATTTTATTTATTTTGGCATATTCCGTTAAAACAACATCATTATGTACTTCCTAAAAAAATTCAACGAGAAGATAAGTTAGTGATTGAGCAACAAATCAAGGATCACATGAATTAAAATCCTTGCTACAATATCAAGGAGGTATATGGTATAAAGTTTTGAATTTAGACTTATACATTTTATTCTGGGATGTTTTTAAAATTTATTTGAGGCAAATTTTTATAAAAAGATTTTTCAAAATATATTTTTTTATTTTTGTCATTCAAACGAAATTGGACTTTTGTTAGAACGAGATCTGTAGCTTTTTTGAACGAGGTTCTCTTTTGGTTAGAACAAATTTGAGAGTTCATTGGAATGAACATCAAACGAACTTCCAACGGGGTTTCTCTGCCTAACAAAAGTTCACCCGTTAGAAGGTCGTTTGAAGGTCATTTGAACGAAATAGTCTATTCATTCGAATGAGTCTAAAGCTCATTTAAATGAAGCTATGATTTTGTTCGAATGAAACCTTATTTTCGTTCGAACGAATTCTACCACCTCGAATTTCATATTTTCTATAAAAAAGACTCTTGTGGACTGATTTTCTCAGAACTTTTGGCAAAAAACGATTTTGTATACCTATCCCAAAAGTCTCACAACATTTGTTTGGGAAAAACACTTTTTGTTTTCTACATCAATCCCACTGAATGATTTTTTTGAGTTTATTACAAAATCTAGATACACCATCCATATTCAAACCCTTATAGAATACTGCTCTATGACTGACTTTATGGAGATTTATTTCTACTGCTGAAGAAAAAAAGAACTTTGCTTCTTGAGGCTGATCGATGGATATAAAGGCAAGAGATGCTTAATGTGGGCGGTGCTGGACTATGCCCTATTTGGTGAAGATTTGAAGACACTACTGCACTAAATTTAGTGGAGCTCTAAGTTTTCTACAAGTTTGTATTGGCCTATCATGTGAAGAAAGGTTTGCCAAAAGGGATTTTTTCTTCAAATATTCTTCCTGTCTGGTTTATCATTTGATCTTTAGAATTATCTTGCATGATCACCTAATTGTAATCAAGATAAAATTTGGATAAAGGGATATTTTTATGTTTGTGATCTGCAATACCGTGAATTCATATAATCCGTATTTTCAGTTACCAATGGGCTTCAACCCATGAAAATATTTATTACTTGAAGCCAAGGGCGACCAATCGGGCTCTGGTCTCGAATTTTTTTGATTCCAACAAAGATTACTGGGATCATTGTGTCATTGTAAATAATTACAAATACACCCCCTTCTGAAGGGCGAAGTATACAATGAGCTAAGATGCTCTTAGGAAGGACACATAATAGGTTAAGTCACAATTGAATTCCTCTCCTATCTTTTTCTTTTAATTTGATTGATTATGAATTCTTCTGCTCTGTTTTTTACGGTTAACATCAAGAAGAAACCTCCTCATGAACAAGACATAAATTTTTCTAATACTGAGAAAGTTTGGTCATTTCAACAGAAGATTAGAACTAGTGACCACCCTAGGTTGGATGCCTTTCTTCTTGGTTACAAGAGTTTGGCCACCTTTTTTTATTGCGAGACCAGTTGAGCATGATGGTACAGAATATCACCTAGAGATGTGCTCAACTCAGTTCTAAATATGTATAATAATGGAGGAGTAATACATCAACATAAGAAGAATATAGCAATTAAAAATGATGATAAACGATAAAAGGACACGAATATTTAAGTGGTTCGGCTTTAACTTACGTTCAATGTGCAAAGTAAGAAGTGTATCTACCATGGCTAAAGGGCATTAGAGTACTACAAGCTCTCCCATTCTCTCTTTATAATTGCAGTATAATAGTAGGTTAATTGAGGAACGTCCCCTTGAAAAGATGAAATGGAATGTTTTTTATAGTGTTGGGGGTGCGCAATATCACCCCCTTGCATGCAGCCTGTGTGCAAGGGGTAAAACGTCCGATAAGAGAGTGACAACTGTGAATTGCAATGTGTAATTCATGATGAGCTAATATTTCCCTCATGTGGGGGCTGATATATTACAACGGTCTTAGTCACGTGTTCCAACATTACTCCGTCACATGTTCCACGAAAGTTAACTGCTTTGGAGTTGTGAAGTATCGAATGACCGAGACTAATGCGATATCCCTTAATAGAGAAGAGGTCAAGGATGATGTTCAGTTCTTGGTAAAAATGGCTGATGGTTGGAGTTTCATCTCGACAAAGGTGTCTGAAGTTGACACTAAATAGGGTGATACACGATAGTCTTTTCTAGACCAAATCTAGTAGCGAGCTCCATGAATAGTGGTAGAAGTTAGTGGGGGAAAAGGTCTCGAAGGCCGAGACAGTAGAACATACCTCCTAAGGGTGTGGGTTCCAAAATAAGACAAGTCTGAGGTAATTTGTGAGGGGACGTGTTATCAGGTGAGTCTCGTCTAGATGAAACTAGACTTATGTATATCAATCACTCCAAGACCTTAGTTTTCAATGTCAATAGGTGGCTGAGGTGTAAACTTGTCTATTACCAAGTAGTCATATGTCCCCTTAGTATCAATGCGTATCTCGTTGATTGGAGTGGGAGAACGTGTCGTTAGAGATGTCGTTTATGTGCTTAATGCGGACCCTTGTCAGCTTATGAGTGGGTTGGTGTGCAACCCAAATTGGTTGCACTCACGCACACAGTCTCAAAAATTTTGCCATAATTATTATCTATTGGGCTTCGCGCGTGATTTGGAATGGTTTAAAAACCAACTCTTCATCTTGAAACACCCCGTGTTTTTATAATTTGGAATTTAATTAATTCGGGCATTTTTAAATTACACATGTCCAGTAATTTAATTGAAATGAAATATTGCATATTTAATAGATATTAATTTGCGAGAATAAGATTAATATTTATGTGTTAAATTTACTAAGTGTGTATAATAAATTAATTACGGTGAATTGTTAGTACGTCGTAGTGAGTGAGAACGACGAGATTTTTGACGGTATCTCAATCCGGGCTTGTGAGTGGATTATTTTAGGGTTGAGATAGGAAATAAATGTATAGTGACTCAAATGGTGATTTTGAGGGCACGATTGATCCGAAATGGGTTGAAATAGTCAAAATTAAGCATCTGGGGGTAGTAATTGGGTTGCGAAAGCTTTTTAGACTAGTCCGGACCCATTCGGAGGAATATATGCCATTTTACATGAGGTTAACCAAAATACGTGATTAAGGGATTAAAAAGGAGGTTAGGGTTAGGAGGCAACTATTATGCACAATTAAAACATCCCAAATTCTTGTGCTAAGAAAAGAGAGAAGGAAAAAGCAAAGGATGACCTAAGAAGGAGAAAAGTGAGAGGATTAAAGGATCCTTGGGACTATAATCATCACATATCGAAGGACAATCAAACTTAACGTGTTGATTAAGGTAAGTAATTAAGTTGCTTGATATTTTATGCATGTAAATTCAGTTCATATCATAGTAGGTGATATATTATGTTTTAGAAGACTTTTAGGGAATGGGATCTATGTTAAAATATGAGATTTTGGGTGATAAGTAGTGTAACCATAGCTCAATACATATTCTGAAGATAAATACAAACATAAGATTAGATATTGAATGCGAAAGTTAAGGAATTGCGTATTCTTGAATGGGAATTAGGAACGTGAATAGTTTTTGAATAAGATATTAAATCCCATGAGTTAATTGTTGTTGGATGAATTTGAATGTGAAAACAAGTATAATCGTGTTTAGAATTGATAAAAACTATTAATTTTGGATTAGATTGGTGATATATACGGGATTGTTGATGGGAAAATGATGAATCCTGCTTAAGAAAGAGAGTTAAAACATCAATCTTTTTAGAAGCTCGTTCGAATGAGTTGAGATTCCTATTCAAATGAGGTTGGTATTTCATTTGAACGACCCTTAGGTTTGGTAATGGTGATATATCTTTTCGTTACGAATGCGTGGTCGCCAGTTTCGTATTTTTCTAATTTTTAAAATTAGTAAAGAATTTTGTATGAAAGGGTGTTCGAGATCGATATCTTTAGTTGGAAATCAAATCCGGGTATGTGTACACAAGTGTTTTAGGGTGAAAAATACTCCAGTTATGATTTATGAAATCGGGTTAAAATTCCAGAAAAAGTTAGGTTACGGGCTAGTTTGAGATAGGCTTAGTATCCAAAATAAAATATAATCATGATATATAAATAAGTAAGTGACCTCGTATAAATTTTGGAGTCGGATTTAGACTCGGAGATTATAAGCTAGTGCTACGAGTAACAAACACGAGTAGCTGGGTTTATTTTATCTATATATGAAGGTATAGAGACAATATATATAAGTGTGTCAAACTAATATCTGTGTGTATGATATTTATGTCAAACATGACCCTCTAATGATATCATGGGAGGTTGCTCAACGTGGGTGATCCCCCTGGCTAGTGATATAGGCTGAGTATAGTCCCCAGGTTATAGTGTCACACGTGTTCTCTTGTGAGGGTTTAAGTTCGAGGTGAGGTAATTTTGGGTATGGTTATGACTCACTATCGAAGGACTATGAGCGCCTCCAATACATTTTTGCGATTTTTACCAAGTCGGTGTGAGTCGAATCGCTGGTATCCGGGATGATGTGAGTATCCCCCGGATGCTATTAGCGTTATAGAGAAATGCATCCAATGAGTAGTACTTAGGGGAAGGCATCTAATAAGTTAGTAATCAAGAGATGGTATCCAACGAGTTAGTACTCGGGTGAAGGCATCTAATGAGTTATTACTTTGGAGATGGTATCCAGTGAATTATTACTCGGGGGATGAGGACTATATGCGACATATGTGTGTTTGTTGTAGTATATCTTTACGTATATAATAGTGTAGTTAATTATATACGGGCTTAACACATTAAGAGTGAACATATGTGTGTTTATTGTAGTATCTCATTATGTATATAATAATATAGTTAATTGTATATGGGCATAATACATTAAGTGTGGATGTCTATAAATAACTGGAGTAATGTTATAAGAATGATAAATGATGGAATGATTTATTAAGCTAATGAGAGAAATAGCTAAGAAATAAGCGATAAACAATACTCGGGGTAGAATGGTGTATTAGTGAGATTTGCAACTGGACTAGTTAGGCGGGGTAGTGTAACGAAGCGGGTTAAGATGTATGCACTAAGTGTGCACAATAGTTAAGAGGTGAGGAGTAATCTCATTAGACCGCGATACCGGCTTAAATATGGAAAGTTTTACTGCATATACATTTACTGCATCCTAATTACCTGCAACTATTTTTCAAAGGTTTTTGTATCTGACCCGTATCTAATCTATTTTTCAAAAACTTTTAGGTATCCATCCACAGGGATGATGTGGAGGCTTGCGAGTTACACAGTAGCCGCTTCATTAATTGCATTCTAGATTATGTTCTCTATTCCGGTATTGGTTGGGTGTGTTGCCCCATTTCATTCAAACTTATTTATTTTAGAGTATTTTAGTCAAATGTATTTGATTTTACCCAATGGTTTATTCGTGGACCTTATCTATTTATCTTTGCTTTACACTTTACATCCTGGTTTCATTTATATTGATTACTGTGTTTGGAATTGTTGGGGTTGGGTAATATTATTATACGTCAATGAAAGATAAAATTCAGCACCGACTTATTTAATTAATAGGTGGTTAGTAATTAAAAAAAATGTTTTCGATAATGATTCTAAGAATTAACCGGATGAGACTCCTGTTTTATTTTAGTAAATGGCTGATCACCCGTGATTAAAATTCGCGGGGTGTCACAGATGGTAATAGAGCATCATGTTCTAGTGTCCTAAGGATTTGTGCGGACTTACTAAATTTTCAGTGTTGTGTTTATTTGATATAGAGCCCTATGCTTGGGACTGATGATTTATAATGCGACTTTCATTCTCCTGCTATTGAGTATAGTTGATATGAATCATATGCGAGTTCGGTTGGGCTTCTTATACCGAACCATATTCGACTAATGAGGGCCGTTTGGAGGACTGCAGGAGGATAGGCTCAGCCGGAGCTATAGAGTATTCTGGGAATGGTGATGATAGTAGGAGTCACCACTAATATTGTTGAGGTATTTGATGCGGTGATAACCATTAGGGCGTAGTAGTCCCCAACTTCTGCCATAGAAGATGGTGATGAAAATTCAGACTCACCCAGTATAGTCGATAAGGGAGAAAGTCGAAGGAGATTTTCAGAAGGGCCATCCACAATAATTTAGGGATGTACGAAAGTGTGATTAGCCAATGGAAGGGGATCATCTAAAGGTAATTGCATAGGGTGGAGTGCAGTGACACTCATGATTAAATTTTAGGTGAAGTTTTTAGCTCATAGGAGCAACGTTGTAGTGATGAGAGTCGGTCACCACATCCAAGGAGAGATACCATGAATATCAAGGAATTTGGGGTGCAGTTTGAATGCAAATCCTTTCATCAACTGTTTAAACAGAGATACGAAGGAAATTTGAGTACTTATTACAGGATGGTTAGATAGAGGCCGAACATGAGGAGGAATTGGCTTATTTAGTGAACTTTGTACCCGACGAGGTGGATACGGAGAATAATAAAGGACCTTCGAGTTGATAACGGAGTCATTGGTAGAATACGCTAGCATCACTACACCAAAAATAGCAATCTGACACGGTTTAAAACTGTGCCAGATCAAATCAGGCACGATTTTGAACTGTGCCAGAATCAGGTGTTCCAAAATGGCCATTTTTTCTGGCACAGTTTAAAAGTGTGTCAGATTTGGCCAAACAAGAACACTTTTAAACTGTGCTAGAATTTGATATTTATAGCACAATTTTAAAGCGTGCCAAATTTTTTAATCAAAGAAAAAAAATAATTATAAATAATATTACCCAAAAAAAATCACCAACATTTCCACTATTTTTCGAACCTGTTTTGCTAAAATAAAATTCAATTATAATACAAAGTCCACAGACAAAATAGTACAACAACAATACAGATAGTGCACAATAACATAAATACACAACTAGACAACAAGACCAATAAAAATTAATGGCTTAAATTCCATTAATAGAAAATTCATCTTAATACATAAAAAATTCATCTCAATACATGATGAAATTTGGGAAATCTATATCAAATTCATATAAAATACAAAAAGCATGTTCAAATACAACAATTAAATGGTCGTTGATTAGGCATGTGGTCTGCATGAAGTGTATGGCGGTGGTGCCCACAAAGCAAAAACCCCTCCTCACCATGCAATGTCTCAGTATTATCCTATAAAATATAAATAAGAAAAATTATTAGTATCAGACCCAAAAGTCAAGTTATTTAACCTTTTATCAATTTTAAAACCAAGTTTTTCCATTAATAACTAGAGAAATAGTAATAAATCATAACACCCTTGTGTTGTGTGGACCTACATGGGATAGGATCTTGTGCTTATCTCGACATCTTTTGCTTATTTTCGAAAGGGAACAAATGGACCTACCTGGGATAGGATCACAATTTGCACCCCTTTAAACTTGACCAAAGAGTACCGTGCCTTTGCCAATAGTTCCAACTAAACAAAAGAGAGACTAATAATCAACATTGGAACATAAATAACACAATCGAGAGATGGAATATTGTATATAGTATTATTATCTGCAACTATTTTGACAATTAATCACTACTTACGCCTATGTTGTCTTCATATTCCTCAAGTGCCCGTATGTAGATGGAGTTCCTCCAGCAACCTGCAGAGTGGTGATGTCGGATGCTTCTTGGGGACTTTCTTTTGGCAAGTTTTTGGAACTTAGTTTTTCAAACCACACAACTGGTAATCGTGTTGCAAGTTGCGATTATTCTCGTTGATTTCCCACCAAAATAGAGCTAAATAAGGGCAATATATTTTTTCAGGTACAAAGGTGCATGTTTGATTACAATGGTGCGTGTTCGATAAAGATAAGCAATATAATTTAATTATTTCTTGATTCTAAATGATCATGTGTCGAGCCAAATAGACATCCTATTCAAGTACAAATGTATGTGTTTGATAAAGCTAAGCATACACCATCTTAAATTAGATGTGGATATACCTGTTAAAACCGACTAAGAATATAATGTTTGTTTGGCTCTATTAACTCTTTAAAATCAAGAAAAACTATACCAAAAAATCACGTATAAGTAACCGAAAAAATTAAGCTATTAAATTATAAATAGCACCAAGCTAAGAAATAATAATTCCAATGGTAAGTGATGCTAAGAACTACCTGTTAGAATAACATATTGATTGTGTCTCGGATCCAAATTATGTTTGCGCAAGAGTACCTGAAATAAAATAAAATAAAAATATGGAAGTCATTATCAAAAGAATGTTTATTGCAAAAAATAATTTAATTATTCTAATCTACTTTAACACACAAAAATCAAACAATATCCTCAAAACTGATCGTGATATGTGGAGGTGACATGCAACAACCATCCAAATACTACAGATAACAAAAGTAATTAGAACTAAATGACGAGTTTAATGGTAGAAAAAGTCTAGATTATTTACATTTAAATTCCTATAAAGGTTTAACACTGTCCAAACATAACATAAAGTCATAACACGAAATTCTATCAATTTCATATACTAATGTAAACAACGTTACAGCATACTAAAAACAAAGAGATGTTTAAGAGAAATTTGAACATCTAAAAATTTAAGAGGAATTATGAAAGAAAATAAAAATCTAAACCCCAATACATTTCAATCACTTTGTTTCAAATCAAACACACAAACTTTTATGGGGATTCATAGACAAACTCAGAATATAAGTTTATAAGGTAAACACATACACTGTTTCTACACATTATCATAGTGAAACAAAGTCAAATGCTTTAGTTTTTGTGTTTATAGAATAGTAGCTCATTTATAGTCACCTAATGTTCTATGAACATAAAACTTACAAACTATCACAGTGAAAAAAAAAATACACTAAGAGTACATTCGATCAGGTAAATATTAAATCGAAGAAAGGTCTTACTAATAGTGCTTCAAATCTGAGGGTTTTCTCTGCCTAACTTGATTTGTTCGTTGAAGTCCAAGGTGATATCCTCCTTTCATAGAAATCAATGAAATGGAATATTATAGACAAATGGGCATCCTTCGAGCTTATTGAGAAGATATAGTCACCGAAATCTTGAAATAATACAACACTCGAAAGGTTCTCATCCCATTCGATATCTACAATATCATCACTATGGGATATCCTTGTAGATTTTGCACAAATAGACATCCATTGATAAAATATATATCAACAAAGAAAATTAATTTTTTTTCTCTCCAACAATTATAGGTACATCAGTTTTCAGCATGATGTTATTGAGAAACATCTTGTCAGGAAGGGACATAAGTAACTTAATGTATGGAATCCATATGATTCCAAATCACTTGACTGCAGAGGAACAACAGTCAAGTCAAGTTATTCTTGACCTGACTGTGTGACCATTAGCATCATGTGTTCAACAAAGCTGTTGCTATTGAACTACTGAAAGGTTCACATTCCAACATGCCTATCTAACTACACAAATTGTAAAAATAAAGACAAAAAGAGTAAATTTTTTAAAACTGAACATAAATACCCCCTGAGATTATTCTTTCTTCAATGCCTTCAAATCTTGACAACCTATAGGAAAAATGAATTCAAATTAGTCTAAAATAGAACATTAGAGTTAATGCCTTACAAGGAAAGGGTCAACATGCACCGTCAACAGGGTCAACTTAAAACAAAATGTCAAATTTTAATTCTAAGTCTATATTTGATATTATAAGAAGATGTAGACCAAAATCAGTTTTATTTTAGTCATCTTGGAATAAAATCTTGCCTATCAAGATGTCTATACTCATGTGTAAGTGTCTCAACAATGCAGTGCCTCTGGAGGAAAATGTTAAAAATCTGGAAGTGAAAGTTGCTTCAATTTATAGATGCTGCTATAGGGATATGGAGTAGATTAATCATCTTTTTATCAAAGGGCCTACTGCATCAAAATTTTGGAATTTCTTTGGAGACATAATAGGCATTAAATTGTCTTTTATACCTTTTCATTCTATGAAAATGAATTGGTGGTTGAGGACCTTTAATAATCATGTATTAAAGTTCCTTATCAATGTGCTGTCAATTAGTATTGTTTAGAAGATTTGGCAAAATAGCTATTCAGTTGTGTATGACAGTAAGAACAGGAATGTGAGGATCATTTTCAGCAAGTCATTAACATAATTAAAGAAAATTATTTTTATTTATGTTTGTAATTATAAAAATCATATGCATGAATTACTTACAAACTCGCGCTGGTGTCGATGTGACTCAATTCCGCAACCGAAATGAGACACCGCACGGAGGTATTGTTGCGAATGAATTCTAATTTTAAAAGTTTGAATCCCAATTGTAAAGATTTATGTTTGAATTCTAATTTTAAATATTTAAGTTTGAATTATTATTAGTTTGCATACTCGTTTTCATGGAGAAGTAGTAAACAACCATTTCAATGGATGGATACTACATCCACCCTTTTCAAGGTCATGGAATACCAAAAAGAACCCAAAATAACCCCTTTTGTCTATATTGTTGTCTTAATTTCAGCAAACATTTTCAAGTAAGCACACAAATCACATTCCATTATTGTTTGGTCCTCTTCTCTTATGTTATCAAACTAACCTCAAAAGCTTGAAATATTTTGTACAACAATATTAGTAGCTGTAGTGAACATTTTAAAGATAAATAAAACATTTGAAAGATGATTATTTTAAAGAGTTTTACCTATAGCCCCTGCCTCCAACGATGACATTACCGAGATTCAAAGACAGCTGTCGAACTTCCTTCTTTATACACCATCACAAATCAGGTATACCCTAAAGGTGTGGTAAATAGGAGAAAGATTAACTACAAACAGAACAAGGTTAACTACAAACATAAATAATATATCCCAATTAAGGACAACAAATTATTCTAAACACTATAAAAATACCACAAAATAACACGCTTCAAGTCTATAGAAAACATATAAACTATGTCATTAATTTCAATAAAACCCAAATACAATTTTGAACCTTAATATTATATATAAACTACATTAAACTCTCTAAACCTAACATATAAAAAGTAAAATAAAGCACGGAGTATACCTGATAGGAACTATAGTTTGGTGAATCCAAGAGTGAGAGATGTAAAAAATAATTCATACATATGAGAGATATAATACACTAAAAGGATTCAAATGATTTAGCAGTGGATATATGTACAAAAAATAAGTATAAAAAGAAGAGTACACAAAAAATTAGAGAACATCAATTTAGGCAGAAGTTTCAGAAATTAAACACCCTCCAAAAATGAATTAATCTAATAGCAATATTAATTCTAACAACTAAAATATAAGTGCAATACAAATTTATCCCTAACAGCATCCATGTATAATCAATATTAACACTAGGGTACCCTAAATCTGAATCCAACTTCTCATCTTTCTTCTTCTTTTCCATGGCTTCAGATATTTTTTAGGTATAGGCCAAAGAACTTGGCTCGTCCCTTGGCCTCAGATCTAGCAAAGCAACAACCAAGCCCATGGAGGAGTTAGGGTTTGTATATATATATATATATATATATATATATATATAGAGAGAGAGAGAGAGAGAGAGAGAGAGAGAGAGAGAGAGAGAGAAAACGGGAGACTTGAATGAGAGAGGAAAGTGAGCGAGAGAGCAAAAAACTCAGGAGGAGTATTATTTTTTTAGGGTATTTATATTTTAGTTAAGTGTGATTAATTTTGGCACACTTTTAAACACTACTAGATTTTGGCACGATTTTAAAGGGTGCCAGATTGTCATTAAATCATGGCAGAATTTGGCACAGTTTTAAGATGTGCCAGATTTTTGATATCAAGGTGTGCCAAATTGTTATTTTTGGAGTAGTGCATTGAGGAGGAAATCCGGCTTGGACGACTGATGGTGATGTCGCAAATGCCGTACTTTTGAAAGGGCAATATAAATGTGACTATGTGAAGGGAGCTAGGAGACTGGAGAATCTAGTCAACAGAGCAAAAATTTATATAATTGGTGCTAGTGAGGCACCACAGGGGGATACCCAATAGGAGACCATTTAAATGATTCAGATCAACGGAGTTCCTACCAAGTGAGGATGGATTCAGTCAAGGTCGGTAGGGCTAGCAATTTTCTCCACAGGGCTAGCAAAGCCAAAAGAATAATGGGGGTAGCAATCAGGACCAAGGCTACTAGGATCAATAGACGGGCAATCCCAATATGGACAGTGGGATTAGAGACATGGTAATGACATAGAGAGGTGTCTTATGTGTGGAGAGTAGGGCCACATATGTTGATCTTATCCGTAGTGATTTAGGGGACAAGAGTGGGATGCCCAATAGGGGCAACAATTATTGAATTTTTTGGTTCATTTTAGACGAGAGTATTATCTCCATGAACCATTTGAACTGCCAGTGTTATTGGCGATTGAAGGAATGAGTTTTATCCATGGGTAAATAGGATATTAATTATGTGACACGAATCAGTTACAGTATTTTATTAGCACTAGATTCGCGCATGAGACATGTTTAGTGGGTGTATCGTTAGTGTAACTACTATGTATACATTTACCGTTGGGTAGCGAGGCTCTCTTTGGTTCCATCTGTAATGGGAGCGGGTGCAGTCACTGAGAGGATATGTTTTAGTGGATTTACTTGTTTTAGAAATACGATATGCGAGTATGATGTTATCCTGGGTATAGAATGGTTAGCGATGGTTTGAATGATGGTGGGCTGTCACAGGAAGGCTATCATATTCGTTGTTCCAGGGTAGGATGTGCAGTTTTGAGATATCGCACCGAAAAGAAGGTCAAGTTTGTGTCTATATTATATTACGAGGGAGACTTCAGAGAGTATAGTTGTCTCATTCTATTTGATCCTAGTGTGTAGGGATTTTACTGATGTGATTAAGTATATATTGGGTTCTCTATCAAGCAGAGAGATTTAGCTCCTTATTGATTTAGCGTTGGGGACTTAGTGATAGTGCGAGCGCAGTGTTATATGACTCCTTTAGAGATGTGTGAGTTTATGATTAGACTTATACAAAGGGGGGATATGATTTTTTAGCGTCCCAATTATATGCTTTGGGCCTAAAGAAATTGATGATCGATAATTCTAGGTGATAGTGCATAGGGGGAGTTCCTTGCTTAAGTTTGGTTGGTAAGACCTTATACGCATGAACCATCATAACCGTCGAGAGAGGGGAGACGTTATTGGATGATAGGGCCTCAGTTTTGAATGTTAACCATTGAACGTGTAGAGAAAATACTTTGAGCCAAGAGCTCTTATACTAAATACGACCAGCGGAGCTAGTAGTGTCGTGTAAAAAGTACTGGGGAACTTTTACACCTCTAATTCATAGGAGGGGTAGTGTCGGAAATAAATAAGTCACGATTAGTAAGGTAACTTAGTATAACCTTGATGTATAGCCACGCTGGGAGTGAGGGGCCTAGCTTGAGATAAGTATGTTACATATGAGACATGAATGATGATTGAGCAGGTGTGCATAGGACATATGGTGTATGGGCGACCTAGTTAGTTTGATTTTCATAATCTTCCAGGATAAGGGGGTGGGAAATAAATGTGTTAAATGTATGTCTGTGGGGCAATTAAGAATATAAGTGGAATGGTATGATGGACCAAACTTCATTTGAGAAAATGAGATAGTCCGACTATATGTATATCAAGGATATCTATCATAACCTAGGTGAGTTGAAAGACAGTGGAGACACATGTAAAAGATATCCCTTGACAAGAGAGGATCCAATTATTTTGGGGAAGTAGAACGAAGTATTACTCAGTCAAATGCGTAGAGTGGCTTGCGCATAGATAAGATCTTGATTTCTACTAAATGAAAAAGAGCCCATGAAGTGCGAAGTTTTGCAGCATATGCACAGGCCATAGTTTTGGTATACCCCCAAAAATGGGAGTAAGATGTGACACGTAATGAGAAATGTTGAACATGTGGAATGGTGTTGAGTGAGACATGGTGACGTTGTCTCCAGGTGCACCACTCGTAGATGGAAAAAGGTTGGTTCGAGGCGATCGATCGGAATGTTATACTAAATTGGTGATTCCAGTGACGGAATGGATACAAAGACTGATAAAGTTCATTATTGGGTTATCAAAATCGCAGAGATGAAAGGATCTCCTTTGGGTTTTTGGAATGAATTGATCAATTCATTTGGGGTGAGTTATACTATCAGGCAATATGCCCAATATTTTATTAGAGAGAATAAATGAATCGGCATAAGATGCCTCCTAATACTGTTGTGAATTAGGATGAGACCCATGAGTCCCACCTCTGATTTGAAATATCATGAGGCAGTGGGTACGGAGTTGTGTTTTGAGCTAGACGTGTCACATATAGGTCGATGGGTAGATGGGTGGTGACTAGGATGTTGGAGAATGTGAGAAATGTGTATTCTGGATTTTAGGGTCATTGAGAGTAGTAATTACCACTAGTAGAGTTACCTGTGATAACTCGTAGCAGTTTAATATATGCGTGATGCTTTTTGAGGTTTCATATGGAGATCTTTTCATCCTCCCTTTGGGTGGTTAGAGATGGGGAATAACAAGCTTCTCGGACCCGAAGTGATTCAGGGTCCGTTGGTAAGGATTGAGTTAATCTACGTCATTTTTATATAGTTCAGGAACATAGTGAGAGTATGTCGTCGTGAAGTAAAGTTTGAAGTCTGACATGAGTGGTCAGGGGTTGTTGAGGGTGTCTCCCATGAAGGGAGTTTCGTGATTGGCAACAAGGTAAATTGACACCTATGGAAGTGGGGCCTTTTTCAACATTGAGATAATATAGCCAGTGGAGGATAGGCTCATCTTTTTGAAGCGTTGTTAGATGATTCACGATAGTTTTTCATGTCATTATATAAGGGAGATCTTAAGCATAAGGGAATATATCAGTACATAAGAGTTTGAATGAACGTATCACTAATCTTTGGTTGTACTGACTAGACCTTTAGTCAAAATGGAACCACTAGCGTGTGTATAGTGGAAACACCAAAAAATTATTAAGATTTAACTTTGAATACATTTGGATGCATTGAGTGTAAGGATCCGAAGTTTATAGTACTAGGCATATCCGAATTTCGAGGACGAAATTCCTTTGCAAGGGGGAAGTATGTAACATCCCGTGTTTTTATAATTTGAAATTTAATTAATTCTTGCATTTTTAAATTACACATGTGCAGTAATTTAATTAAAATGATATATTGTGTATATAATAGATATTAATTTGTGGGAATAAGAATAATATTTATGTGTTGAATTTACTAAGTTTGTCTTGTAAAAAATATGGTGAATTGTCAGTACGTTGTAGTGAGTGAGGACGATGGCATTTTTTACGGTATCTCAATCGGGACTTATGAATAGATTATTTCAAGGATGAGATAGAAAATTTATGTATAGTGACTCGGATGGCGATTTCGAGTGCATGGTTGATCCAGAATGGGTTGAAATAGTCAAAATTAAGTACTTAGGGGTAGTAATTAAGTTTCAAAAGCTTTTTAAACTAGTTGGGACCCATTCGGTGGAATATAGGCCATTTTACATGAGGAGGTTAACCTAAATATGGGGTTATTGGGTTTAAAAAGGAGAATAAAGTTAGGAATCAACTATTATACACAATTAAAATATCCAGAGGCTTGTGGTGTGAAAAGAGAGAAGGAAAAAGCTAAGGGAGACCTAAGAGGGAGAAAAGTGAGAGGATTGAAGGATCTTTTGGGGCTACAATCATCACACATGGAAGGGCAATCACACTCTACGTGTTGATTAAGGAAAGTAATTAATTTGCTTGATGTTTTATGCATGTAAATTCAGTTCATATCATAGTAGGTGATATATTGTGTTTTAGAAGATTTTTGGGGAATGGGATTTATGTTAAAAGGTGGGATTTTGGGTGATAAGCAGTGTAACCATTGCTCGATACATATTTTGAAGATAAATTCAAACATAAAGATTAAATCGTGAATGATAAAGTTAAGGAATTACATAATCTTGAATTGGAAGTAAAAAAGTGCATAGTTTTTTAATAAGATGTTAAATCCCATGAGTTTAATTGTTCTTGGATGAATTTGAATGTGAAAATAAGTGTAATCATGTTTAGAATTTATAAAAACTATAAACTTTGGGTTAGATTGGTGATACATATGGGATTATTGATGGAAAAATGATGAATCCCTCCTAAGAAAGAGAGTTACAATGTCAATCTCGTTAGAAGGTCATTAGAAGCTCTTTCGAATGAGTTGAGATTCTCGTTCAAACGAGGTTACTACTTTGTTTGAATGACCCTTGGGTTTGGTCATAGAAATAGATGTTTTCGTTACGAACGCGTGGCCGCTAGTTTCGTATTTTTTGATTTTTTAAAATTAATTATGAATTTTCTATGAAAGGGTATTTGAGATAAAAATCTTTAGTTAGAAATAAAATTCGGGTATGGATGCACGGGTATTTTAGGGTGAAAAATACTCGGGATGTGATTTATGAAATTATGTAGGAATTCTAGAAAGAGTATGAATTTGGGAGTCAGATTTAGACTCAACGACTGTAGGCTAGTGCTATGAGGGACATGCACGGGTAGCCGGGTTTATTTTAAATATATGTGCGGGTATAGAGACACTATATATATATATATTTGTGTGTGTGAAAACTAATATCTTTGTGTATGATATATTTGTGAAACATACACCTCTAGTGCTACTATGGGAGGTTATGCGATGTGGATGATCCCCCTGGCTAGTGAATGGAGGGTGAGTATAGTCCCCAGGTTATAGTGCCACACAAGTGCCCTTGTGAGGGTTGAAGTTGGAGGTGAGGTAATTTTGGGTATTGTTATGACTCACTATCGAAGGGCTATGACCGCCTCCAATACGTTTATGATTTTACCGAGTCGATGTGAGTTCAACCGTCGGTATCTGGGATGGTCTGATTATGACCTTGATGCTGATAGCATTATAGAGAAAGGCATCCAATGAGTAGTACTGGGGGGAACAAATCCAATGAGTTAGTAATCGGGGGATAGTATCCAATGAGTTGGTACTCGGGTGAAACATCTAATGAGTTCTTACATGGGGGATGGTATCCAGTGAGCTATTACTCGGTTGATGGAGACTATACGCGGAATATGTGTGTTTTTTGTAGCATATATGTACGTATATAATGGTGTGATTAATTATATACACACATTAAGAATGAACATATGTGTGTTTATTGTAGTGTCTCATTATGTATATATTAGTGTAGTTAATTGTATACGTGCTTAATACATTAAGTGTGGTTGTTTATAAATAACTGGGGTGAAGTTATACGAATGATAAATGATGGAATGATTAATTAAGCTAATGAGAGAAAGAGCTAAGAAATGAATAGTAAAATTTACTCAGAGTAAAATTGTGTTGTAGTGAGATTTGCAACATGACTAGTTAGGCGGGGTAGTGTAACTATATGGGTTAAAATGTATGCGCTACGTGTGCACAATAGTTGAGAGGTGGGGGGTAATCTCATGAGAGCGCGACACCGGCTTAAATAGGAAAAGTTTTACTTCATATATATTTATTGCATCTTAATTACTTGCAACTGTTTTTCAAAGGTTTTAGGATCTGACCCGTGTCAAATCTATTGTTCAAAAAGTTTTAGGGATCTAGCCACAGGGATGCCATGGATGAATATTCTTTTCAGGGACATGAAGCTACAGCTGATGTGGAAGCTTGCAAGTTGCTAAGTAGATTCTTTACTTATTGCATTCTAGATTAGGTTCTCTATTCCGGTATTGGTTGGGCATTTTACCCCTTTTCATTCAAACTTATGTATTTCAAATTATTTTAGACAGATGGATTGGATGTATTGGATTTTTAGCCGATGTTTTATTTGGGAACCTTAATTATTTATCTTTGCTTTACACTTTACATCGTGTTATATAAATTACTATGTATGGGATTATTATGGTTGGGTATTATTATTATACGATAATAAAAGAAAAAATTCAGTACCAGCTTATTTAATTAATAGGTGGTTAGTAATTCAAAAAAAATATTTTTGATAGTTATGCTAAGAATGAACCGGATGAGACTCCTATTTTATTTTAGTAAAGTACTGATCACCCGTGATTGAAATAGGCATTGTTGATGTAAAAAATTAGATTATATCTAATTATTTAATCACAGATAAAATAAAATGAGACAAAGAATTTTTAAAGTGGTTCAGCCTTATAAGAATGGCCTACGTCCACTGTTTCTATTATTGCTGACTGTTTGGGAATTCTTGATTACCAGTTTCATCAAGAAATTCCGGTCCCCATCCCATGAGGATGATACAATGTATTTATAGCCCTCAGGCTGTACATGTGAAAGGGTAGTACATAGTTGTATCTTACGCGTATACATCTGCATGATAATAATAATAAGCATTTAATGCGCAGTCAATCTGTTGGTTATCCTGTTATTAATGCTCTGTTCAAGGTGCAGCTCGGACCACCTAAGCTGCTCGGACCGCCTAAGTAGCTCGGTACTCATAAGTTACTCGGTGTATTAAAGTTCCTCGGAGAACTCTTGTTGGTCGGAGCGTCTGAGTTGATCGGGGAAGCAGAGTTCCTCGTTGCAGTATGGTTCTTCGGAGTCAAGGTGTTGTTCGGAAGTGTTTGTTGATGCCACGCAGATTGCCACGTGTCTTCACTCAATTGAGCCATGTCAGCAGACTAAATTTGGTATCAACAGAAGCCCTCAATGTTTCACAGTTCGAAATTTGAGGAGTGTGGAACATTCTTTCTCAAAATATGGCGGTTTTAAATGGCCATCCTGAAATTTAGGAGTATTTTCTTTTATATTTATTTCTCCTTCCAAATTCGTAGAATCGGACTTTTTGAATTTTTATAACCGCTTCGATTCCCGCGCCCTTTTTGTCTTTTTAGCCGCTGGTAACGTAACCGTCTCTTTTTGTAATCATTATCTTTACCCATTCCCAAGACAAGATATTTAAGCGTTGCAGAAAATCCCCTCATCTTCTACTTTTTCAAATTTGTCTCTTTGACTTTTCCATTGTCTCTCTCTCCTGTGCGTCCATCCCCTTCATCATTCGTTGTCAACAGACGCATCCTTTTTCCTGTAAGATCTTCTTCTTTCTCTTTGATTTCCTTTACTCATCATGGTTTACCCTGTAGAGTCGCTTGATAAATTTCGTTCTGATTTCTCTCCTTTACTCATCATGGTTTACCCTGTAGAGTCGCTTGATAAATTTCGTTCTGATTTCTCCATTCCTTCATGGGTTATTTTGGAGGAACCTTCTGAGCCTTCAAATTATTTTCGTTTGGCTGAGGGACATTGGTTCCCCAGTCTCTTTGTCGCTGAATGTGGCTTTTCTTTTCCCCCAAACCCTTTAAATCTAGAATTCTGTCAATATTTTGACGTGGTTCCTGCAAGAATAGCCCCCAATACGTGGAGAATAGTTAACGGAGTTCATAGATTAAATCAAATTCATGGAACCCGTATAGGAATTCCAAAAATTATGTTCTGTTATAGATGGGCTGTTGGTGACAATACTTTTTATTTAAAAACTAGGTTTTTAAATATGGCTTTAGTGGTCAATCTCCCAGATGCCAATAGGGACTACTTCGAGCACGAGGTTGTTATGAAAAATTAGCAACACCTTCCATTGACTGGAAATGATGTGTACCAGGGTCCTAGATGTCCTCCCTATGGCAATGGGATAGGTAGTTTTTATTTTGTTTTATTTTTGAAATTATGCTTCCTTTGTCTTTGATAAAATGTGTCACTGATATTTTAATTTTCATTTATTTGCAGTTAATAACAAAAGAAAGTCTCCAAAAGAGACAGAAGTTAATTTAAAACATCTAAAACTTATCCGGGGTTTGCATCAGATTGTTGCTGACGAGCATATCAGGTCAGCTTCATATTTGTTGCATTATAAGAGTTACACCTCATCTTTTACTGCTCGTCCGGTGGTAAGTGAGGTAGAACCAGTACCTGCTTCTGCAAGTTCTTCACCTGAGTCTCATATTCCTCTGAGTGAAATAATGAAGAAAAGAAGATCTCATGCCATCTTCGCTAAATCTGCCTCTGTTGCTGGAGAGGCAAAGAGAAGTAAACATGATGTTCCAGAAGAGGGGATAAAGAAGATTGATGCACCCCCTACGGCTACTATTGTGAATGTTACCGAGAAGCCCCCAGTGGCTCCGAGCAAGGCCGCTGTTCCAAGCGAGGTGATTGTTATCTCTCCGACTAAGACTACATCGTTAGTCGAGACCATTCCTGTTCCCCCGAGAAAGCTGAAGAAAATCTCCTCGGTCAATTTGGCTGAATCCATCTCTTAGGCCCCGATTACTGGTAGCGGTGTTCCGACATTTGTTGACCTGAGCTCTGCCATGAGCTAGGTGAAGTCTTGGATCATTCCCGAGATCCAAGGTATAGAAGAAAATCTTTCTCGATACATGGTTACCTCATTAGTTGCTCGTCATATAGCTTCTATAAGTATCATTGTCCTCAACTTTCATTTTTCCCTTGTTACATCTGTGTTCTGACTTGATATCATTTTCTTTTCCCAGTTGGTGACCTGTTTCAATACCATTTTAAAGAAAGATGAAGCTATTAAAGCTTCAAGCTCCTCGTCTGGTGTGGAGGAAGCTTTGGTGGGCCTGACGTAGTCTTTGAAAGATTCTCGTCAGAAGTATGATGATGATAAGGCTGTTTGGGAGAAGAAACTTGATTCCATCGAGCAGGAGAGAAACCAGGCTGTTGAAGTCTCGAAAGTTTGGAGAAGAAAATAAAATATTTAGAAGAGAAGAATAAAGAGCTCAATGAGAAGCTCAAAGATGCTATGGAGCTTGAAAGTAAGCTCAAAAATGCTGAAGAAGAATTGGGCCGACTTCGTGAAGTAGGTCGTCAAAAGGAAGAAATAGAGAATAAGCTGAAGGCTGCCGAGGATCATCTTTCTGAGAGGCTTTCCTTGGAGAAAGCGAAAAGGAAGTTGGCTATAAAAAAGTCTTTCAGCACTGGCTGGGATAAGGGGTGGAATAAAGGTTTGGCTTCCATGATGTCGCAGGTGGAATATGGAAGCCACAAATACTTTAGGGATGGCTGGGTCGCTGCTCTGCAAGAGATGAAGGTCGATGAAAATTCTGACCTATTTCAGCGACACATCCCGGGCCCCCCTCTAACTCCTGAAGAAGAAGAAGAAGAAGAAGAAGAAGAAGAAGAAGAAGAAGAAGAAGAAGAAGAAGAAGAAGAAGAAGAAGAAGAAGAAGAAGAAGAAGAGGACGAAGCTGCCTCTGAAGAATCCTCCATGGTGATGGGAGATCAAATTCCTCATTCCCCAGCTATCCAGTCCACCAGCGAGCAACTTCAAGCATCCATTGAGCAACTTCCATCACTCCCCGAGCAACCATCCATACCATCCGAGCAACCATTCATACAATCCGAGCATCCTACCTCTTCATCCCAGCCTCCCGAGAAAGTTTTGGGAGACAAGGAAAAGGTGTAGAGTTGTTCAGATTTTTCTCTCTGTTTATTTTTCTTTATCAAATGTAACTCTGAATTTTGTACTTTTCCTTTATGATGTAATAAAAATTAAAGTTTCGCCTATTCATACTGTTGTTTCTCTTCTTCATGCTTTGTTTGAACTCTTATTGATTCTTGCTTTCTCTTCCTTTACTAGTTTATGGACAGGATGGAGTTATTGCCTGCTCATAATATAAAATTGTTGAGGCAATGCAATGAGTACTTTATAGCTGGTCATACAGATATGAGTGCAACACAAATCGTTGACATCCTCGGTTAAGGTGCTTCAGAGCAAGCAATTTCAGCCTACCAGTATTTGAAGTGCCCGCTCGACCGTGCAGTGGCTAACAATATAGCATATTATGAAATAATTGAAGATCTCCAAGGAACTCTTGAAGAGCTTTAACAAAAATATAAGGAATCTATAGCCCTTTTGCACGAAGGATACGAGAAGAAGTATCAGCAAATCAGTGCTGATAAGGGATACGATAAACTGTTTGCTTCTTACGATGTGAGGGAGAGAACTTTGAAGGCTGAGGTCGAAGAGCACAGACAGATAGCTGAGTTGTTAGAGCAGGAAAATAATAACCTGTAAAGAGAGGTGTCTCAGTTGAAGTCTGCAGCTTCCACCTCAAATGCTTTGGTCCCTGTGACCGACGAGGGATTCTCTTTCTTGGAGGTCGAAAATGCCAACCTGAGGGATGAATTAGAAACCTTAAAGAGAGCTGGCCCTTCTACATCTACTCGGGGATGAGCAAGAGCTGCTCGGATTACTGTCGAGGAACAGAGAACTCAATCTTCCTTGGAGAACCGGGCCTTCCAACTGATGGCAAAGAACCAGGCATTGGCTGAGATGTCTAAGAAGATCAGGAATCTGGACGAGCAGCTTTCTTCACAGAACTCTGCCTTGGAGAATAAAGAACTCTTTACAAAAAGTCTTCACGAGCAGTTGGAAAGGTTGACTTATCAGTTCCACAAGCAGCCCAGAGAATTTTGGATGGCTGGCTATAATGAGGCTCTTTACCATTTGGATGATCGGATCCAAAATGCGAATAATGAAGGTTACAAACAAGGGTGGTTGAATGCCCTGGGTATACTGCAACTGGAACAAGGTCACTACTTATGGGATTATTATAATCCTGGGTTGCTCGACTTGCCAGTGCCACCCTTCAAACTCGACATGAGCTGGATCCCTGGCCGGGCAATCCCTCAGTGTTTGATTTCCAAATACCTTGGCGATTATAGTCTCCATTCCAATGCTGAAATATCTCGCCCCGAGCACCTACTCTATCGACCATCTGTGATGAACATCAGGATGCTTAGAGATCTTAATTTCATAAACTCCCCTTATGCTTTAGACGATCCTCCTGCTGGCGAGGAACCTATTTCAAAAGCAAAGGGGAAGAAACCAATAGAATAGGAATCTTGATGTAATAACTAATTTGTATTTCATTCTCAATGTATTCTGTTTTTGGATTTAATGAAAGATTTTTATTTTTGTTCGCAATCTTGATTGCCATTGCCTTGTGGTTGTAAAACACTTTATATATGTATATCTGTTAAAAAGATAACAACATTGTGTTATTTGTCGATCAACTTAGAGTTGATTAAAACTTATTGTCGACTAGTTTGAATTTGTGGTAATCATTTGACAACTAACCAAACTTAATGATGTTTTGTTTCTCGACCAACTTAGTAGTAATTTAAAAAGTTAAGAGTGTCAAAAATATTGCTCGATCACTTTTTCGTATTCATAAAATGTTTCCGACCAACCAAAGTCGGTAAATTTTCCTTTTCGACCAACTACAGTTAGTGGATTTTTTCTTAACGAGCAACTCTGGTACTTTTTGGAATAGTTTTACTTTCTAACCAACCTTAGTTGGCATTTTTAGGAATAGTTTTACTTCCTAACCAACCCTAGTTGGCATTTTAGGAATAGTTTTACTTCCTAACCAACCCTAGTTGGCATTTTTAGGAATAGTTTTACTTCCTAACCAACCTTAGTTGGCATTTTTAGGAATAGTTTAGTCTGAGTTTTGCTGAGTAGTGTGTAGCACTAGTATTCCGCAAAAAATTTCCAACAAAAGGAGAGAACTGGGCAGAACATTGTCACTTTATTCATACTAACGAAAATGTATTGCATGAGAGTTTACATCACTGATAATACTTGCGCAAGTATTCTGCATTCCATGCATTCTTAAACTCCTGCCCTTATAAAGTTTCTATTCTATAGGTTTCTGGTCGAACAACTTCTGTAACTCAGTAAGGTCCATGCCAATTCGCTTCCAATTTATTGTGCTTTTGAATCACTTTCTTTAGCATATAGTCTCCTTCTTTTAGGTCGCACTTATTTACTCTCTTGTTGTAGAACAAAACTGTTTGTTGTTGGTAAGCAGCATTCCTAATGGTTGCTTCTTCTCTAACTTCCTCAAGCATGTCTAAATCCAATCTTCTCATTAAGTCGTTGACAGGGGAATTGAAATTCAGTACTCTGTGTGTCGGGAGACCCAACTCGACAGGTATAACGGCTTCACTTCCAAATGCCAGCATATATAGAGATTCCCCTGTTGCTGCTCGGGGAGTAGTTCAGTAAGCCCATAGTACTGATTGTAGCTCGTTGATCCTATTTTCTTTCGCGTCATTCAGTCTTTTCTTCAAGCCATTCAGTAGTGTTCTGTTTGTTACTTTAGTTTGGCCATTGCTTTGAGGATGGCCTGGTGCCGAGTGGATCTTCAAGATATTTGACTGATGACAATAGGCAGCGAACTTCTCGTTATCAAATTGTGTTCCATGGTCGGTAATGAATGCATGGGGAAGACCATATCTACAGATGATATTTTTCCAAACAAATTGATACACCTTCTCGTACGTCATGTCGACAAGAGGCTCGGCTTCCACCCACTTAGTAAAATAATCCAGTGCGATGACGAGATATTTAAATCTTCCTCTAGTCGTTGGAAGTGGTCCGACCAAATCAATTCCCCACATGGTAAATGGCTAAGGGGAAGTAATGCGTGTCAACAACGCTTGGGGCGTTCTTTGGATGGAGGAGAAGCGCTGACACTTATCACATTTCTTAGCATAGGCTATACAATCAGCCCTCATCATTGGCCAGTAGTATCCTTGCGTCATCACCCTTTGCAAAAGCGTCCGACCTGCTACATGGGCTCCACAGGACCCTTCATGGATTCTTTAATCAATTCCTTCACCTCGGTGGGATGCACACATCTTTGCAAACCTGCTATAATTCCTCGTCTGTACAGAATACCATTATTTAGTACATAACGAGCAGCTTTAAACTTCAGTTTTTTGGCTGCAAGTTTGTCAGTTGGTAATTCCCCCTCCTCAATATATGCCCTGATGGAATCCATCCAAGATGGTCCTAAATCAAGGGTAATAAAATTCATCGTTAGATCTTCATCTATACTCCGACCAGCTAAAACTTCAATTGGGATTGTTCTTCGTAGCTCGGTACGAGTAGCTGATGCTAATCGAGCTAAGGCGTCTGCTCTCGCATTCTCCATTCTTGGTATTCTTATCAGCTGAATAGCAACAAATTTTAATACCAATTCCCTTGCCGTTGCATGATACCTGATCATTAATTATCCTTTGGCTGCATATTCTCCCATCATTTGATTTATGATCAATTGCGAGTCACTGAAGACAATAATCTTCTCTGCCCCCATGGTTTTTGCCAACCTAAGACCTACAATTATGGCTTCATATTCAGCCTCATTATTCGAAGCTTTAAATTGGAAGCGTACGGTATATTCCATATCGACCTTGTCTGGACTATTAAGAGCAATCCCTGCCCCACAGCCTGTTGTGCAAGATGAGCCATCCACATATAAACTCCATATACGTAACTCGTCTTTAAATTTCTGATCTGATAGAGTTCCTTAATAGAAAATTTGTTGCTTCCTCTCACCCTCTCTTAATATTTCTTGTTGTTCGTCGATTATCACTTCTTGCCCTTTTACCAACCTAAGTTGGTATGGGCTTGAGTTTGATGATTCTGTAACATCTACAGGTTGATCGATGAGCAGCTTTTGTTCCTCGGGGGTATCAGGATAGGTGAACTCTACTATAAAATCTGCTACTGCTTGCCCTTTAAGCGATGATCTGGGTTCATAAATTATGTTATATTCATCGAGCTCTATTGCCCAATACATCAATCTTCCTGATTTTTTTAGTTTATGAAGAGCTTGCCACAATGGCATATCGGTATATACGACTATAGTATGAGCCTGGAAGTATGGTTTCATTCTTCTACTTGCCTCGATCAATGCTAGTGCTAATTTTTCCAGCTTTGGATATCTGATCTCTGCTCCTCGGAAATCTTTGCTAGTGTAATAAATCGGTTTTTGCACTCCATTCTCCACTCTTATTAATGCCGAGCTAACAGCATTCTCTGACACTGCCAGATACAAGTATAATTTTTCTCCCATCACTGGCCTGGACAATAGTGGAGGTGCTCTCAGATATTTCTTCAAGTCTTGAAAAGCCTTCTCACATTCATCATTCCACTCAAAAGTCTTTCGGAGCGTTTTGAATAATGGGAGACATCTATCAGTTGCTCGCGATACAAATCTGTTGAGTGTTGCTACTCGTCCTGTAAGACTCTGCACTTCTTTCTTCGTCGTTGGAGATCGCAGCTCTAACAGAGCTTTGATATTTTTAGGGTTTGCTTCAATGCCTCGTTGATTGACAATGTACCCAAGAAACATGCCTTCTCGTACTCCAAATATGCACTTCGTCGGGTTCAGCTTCATTTGATATTTATCTAGTTGATCAAAGGTCTGACCTAAGTCACTTAGATGATCAGCAGCTTTCTTGCTCTTTGTCAGCATATCATCAACATAGACTTCCATATTGCAACTGATTTGTTCTGCAAACACCTTGTTCATCAGCCGCTGATATATTGCACCTGCATTTTTCAAACCAAAAGGCATAACATTATAATAGTAAGTTCCCCTAGGGGTAATGAAAGAAGTACTCTCCCTGTCTTCAGGTTTCATCTTAATCTAGTTGTATCCAGAATAAGCGTCCATGAAGCTCAGCAGCTCGTGTTTCGAAGTAGCATCTACTAATTGATCAATTCGGGGCAAGGGAAAGTGGTCCTTTGGGCATGCTTTGTTGAGGTCGGTGAAATCTACACACATCTTCTATTTATTGTTCTTTTTCTTTACCATCACCACATTTTCTAACCAGTCTGGATATTTAACATCTTCAATAAAACAAGCTTTCTGGAGCTTCTCGACCTCTTCCTGTATAGCTTGATTCTTCTCAGGACTGAATACTCTTCTTCTCTGCTTTACTGGCTTGATCTCCTTATTCACGTTGAGTTCATGACATAAGAAATTTGGGTTTATTCCGGGCATATCCTCATGACTCCATGCAAAAGTTTGCTTTCTGTTTCTTAGGAAAGTTATCAATTTCTGTTTTAGTGAGGCTTCCAACGACGAACCTATTTAAGTTGTTCATTCAGGGTGCTCGTCGTCCAGAATGATGTTTTCAGTAGCTTCCACCACCTGACCTTTCACGAGTTGGGACTCATCTCTAGGATCTAATGTTTCAATTTCTGCACCTTCCTCCACTTGATACATAATAGTCCTTTTCCTTGATTCCTCCAGTTCCTCTTGCTCGACAGATGAATAGTAGCATTCCCGAGCTACTTTTTGATCACCCTTCACAAATCCTACTCTAAAATTTATTGGAAATTTTAGGCATTGATGTACCGTAGATGGCACTGCCTCGAACTTCTTCAATCCTACCCTTCCCATGATGATATTTTAGGCTGATTGAACATTTTTATCCATCACGAAGAAGCGTATTCTTTCTGCTCGACAAGCAGGCCATGTACCAATGAATATATCCAATTTGATCGTCCCAAGTGAAAAAACTTTCTCGCCAGCAAAACCGAGGAGGGGTCTATGATAAGGCTCCAGTTGAGATAGCATTAGATTTAAACTGTCGAAGCACGAGTAGAACATGATGTCTGTCGAGCTACCATTGTCTACCAGTACTCTTGAAATCATTACTTCCTTCATCCTCATTTTGATCACCAATGGGTCATCATGAGGATATAGAACACCTTCGAGGCCGTTCTTTGAGAAACCAATGATTAATTTCTCTTTGTTTACCTGTCTCGGGTGATCCTCCTCAGCTAGATTTATTCAATGAATGTATGAGCAAGCTTGAGCCTCACAGAGGTAAGCTTTTCTCTCTGCAGTAAGGTCTCCTCCTCCTACATCTCCACCTGTAATAACATTACAATCCAATGACCCAAAGCATATCGAAAACACCTCACGTTCTGGATGCCTTGGTTTCTTGGGAAGATCGGGATCGTCTTCTGGATCAACTTCATGGTCTCTTTTCTTGTTCTCCTCTGTTCGACGAGGAGATCTAGACCTTTCTGTTGTTCGGTTGTTGTTTCCTCTTTCATTTCTACGATCAACATACTTTGCCAATTTTCCTCGTCTAATAAGTGTTTCAATCTCATTCTTAAGAGCTATGCAATTTTTGGTCATATGGCCATGATCTTTGTGAAAATCGCAATATTTTGCCTTATTCCTCCTGTCTGGGTCTGTCTTCATTTTCTCTGGCCAGTTTAATTCCTCGTTGTTCTTGATTTCTTCTAGAACATGGTTGATGTCTATCTTCAAAGGAGTGTAATCATCAAATTTCTTCAATACCTCCCATGACGACCTTGTTTTTGATTATTTGTCACCACCATTGTTCTTATGCTCTTTCTTCTTAACTTTATCACCTTCCACCTTGGTTTCTTTGGCGTCCATATTCTTCTTCGCAGCCATAGCCTCCTCGGCATTCATGATCTTGGCCGCTTTTGCCATCAGTTCTGATATGGTTCTGGGTGGATCTTTGGCCAAAGTGTAGTACAACTTGTTGGGCAGCAGCCCACTAATCAAAGCGGTAATCGCTGTCTTTTCTTCATAATCAATGACTTCGAGTTTCTCGTTATTAAAACGAGTTACATAATCTCTGGTACTCTCACCAGCTTTTTATCTAACACTTAGCAAATGCGCTACTCGTTTAACTGGCTTTGCCCCAAAATAGAAATTTCCAATGAATAATTCGGTCAGTTGAACGAAAGTTGAGATATTACCCCGAGAAAGATTATTGTACCATATTTGAGCAGATTCGGTAAGAGTTCCTGAGAATGCTCTGTATCTCATCTCATCTGGAACAGCATAGATGTCGGCTGCATCTTGGTATTGTTCTACATGAAGAACAGGGTCGGTCTTTCCATCATATTTGGGAGTCACAACAGGTGCTTTGAACTTTGACGGTGTGGGAAAATCCACAATGGCCCGGACAAAGGGTGTCCCTTAAATAAAAGTTCGTTGTAGGGGGTTTTTAGCCTTAGCTATTTCCCCTAGTCTGTTTTCCAGCCTCTGAATAGAGCCTTTCCACGCATCATTTCCTTCCTCGTGCCTGTTAGTTCGAGCAACTGATCACGTTGAGGTGGCTTCCTGTGATTTATCTTGACGAGCAGCTGGTCGCGACTGGGAAGATCCTTCCCTTAAGTCTGATGCTCGTCTAAAGCTCCTCGACGCAGCCTTAGGAGGACTTTTGTTCCTCCTAGGACCTAATCGATCAAAAGGAGATACCCTGCTTAACCTTTCTAGAGCACTAGTCCTTTCTGGAGAGAGAGTGTCATGTTGTTCAGTATCTGTGGCTCGTACAGACGAAGTTCATCCAGGTTGATAAGAAAAATCTTCAGACTCCTCAATACGATATGAATCGGTATGCCTGGTACGCGAAGAAAGTAAACGGGTATTTCTTTGAACACTTCGATGTCCTGAATGGGTCGATACTCCGCCATGAAGGGTTTGTATGAGTTGTCGCATAGTTTCTTGCATGGTTGTCTGGCCCTGCGCCAGATTTGTCATTATTCCAGCCAGATCGGGAACGTTTGGCAAAGCAGATGGATTTGGAGGGCTTCCAGCGTTTCGATTGCTGGGTTCTGGATTATCAGCCATTTGTAATGAATTATTTTTGATGAAAAACGATATTACCAGTCGTTTGCCACAGACGGCGCCAATCTGTTGATGTAAAAAATTAGATTATATCTAATTATTTAATCAAAGATAAAATAAAATGAGACAAAGAATTTTTAAAGTGGTTCAGCCTTATAAGAATGGCCTACGTCCACTGTTTCTATTATTGCTGACTGTTTGGGAATTCTTGATTACCAATTTCATCAAGAAATTCCGATCCCCATCCCATGAGGATGATACAATGTATTTATAGCCCTCAGGCTGTACATGTGAAAGGGTAGTACATAGCTGTCCCTTACGCATATACATCTGTATGATAACAATAAGCATTTAATGTGTAGTCAATCTGTTGGTTATCCTGTTATTAATGCTCTGTTCGAGGTACCGCTCGGACCGCCTAAGTAGCTCGGTACTCATAAGTTGCTCGGTGTATTAAAGTTCCTCGGAGAACTATTGTTGGTCGGAGAGTCTGAGTTGATTGGGGAAGTAGAGTTCCTCGTTGCAGTATGGTTCTTCGGAGTCAAGGTGTTGTTCATAAGTGTTTGTTGTTGCCACGCAGATTGTCACGTGTCTTCACTCAATTGAGCCATGTCAGCAGACTAAATTTGGTATCAACAGGCATATTCTCTCTCCTTCTTCTTCACTTTCTCCATTTCAATGCAAGTGTTTACTAGAGCTCTCTCTCTCTCTCTCCGGTCTTCCTTCTTTCGACATCTGTTTCCTCCATTCTTAGAATTTTCGACGTCATTTCAGTCCCAGGTTCCACCTCTTTCCTCCTCCTTTAAGTTCATTAACATTTGATTTTGTTTTCTGTGGATTCTTATATTTTTAGCCCCTTATCATTTTCCAGCCACCATCTCTAGTGGCATTAGGTTAGAATTAGGTCGGTCTTAGGGGAGGCTTAGGTTTGTTAGTTTTTAAGTGGTTAACACTTGGAGTAATTAGATATCTCTAGGCTCTGGTTAAGTTTTTCGATGATCTTTCCAGTTGAAGCTCACCGGTGAGATTATTTGTGTTCTTGCCTGTCTTTTAAAAAAAAACTCTTCAACTTATTTCATTTGATCTTTTAGTCAATTGTAGTCAACTTCTTCTTTACTTTTTGATATACTAAAAACTATACGAACTAGGATAAGATTCCCCACACCTAAGAGAGTGTGTATGACGAGAGATACGTAAGGCCTAGGATGAGGCAAAGAAAAATGTTGAAAATAAGTCTCAACTTATATTGACTCCTGTTCCTTTGTTTATTATTCGTCCTGCTCTACTTTTAACATGCCCAGTTTTGACTGAGTCCAGAGTTGTCATCTTATTGAGTAATTCCACGTTTTTTGCATCCTCTAAGGACTCTTTGCTCACCCTCTCTTTCCCAAGCTATAGCCCTGATCATATTCCAAAACCTTGCACTGATCGGTAAAAGTCTAGGGACGACTCTTTGAGGAAACTATGAGGGTTCCTCTCTATCGTCTGGATGAGGGTGGGGCTATCGAGTCTAGTAACCTTGATCACGCCACAGTTTCAGCTCATCAGCAAGGCAACACTGAGCCTGAATTTCTTGATATCTCTAATGACGATTCAGAGGTAGAGTTGTCCAACCATGTGCTACCAATGGCTGTGTCCATCTCAGCTATGACAGAGGTCGAGTTTGCAAGATGAAATCCACGTGGTCAGGCTCCTGTTATTGAAAAAGTTAATGAGGATGAAGAAGAGGAGGAGGAGCTGGACACAAGTTATAACTCGGACATAACGAGCGATGTACGAGAGACCGATTTGATTCTTTTGAGACATCGGTATGGTGTTTAGTCATCCATTAAGTTTAAAGCTCCCTCTGAAGAAGACAGGGCCTTCAATAGCAAGGATGAGGATGAGTTGACCATTTATGAGAAAATGTTTAAGATCGACTTTCGTCTGCCGATACATTAGTATATTAGGGCCATTCTGGAATTAATTGGTCTTTCTCTAGTCCAGTTGGCCCCCAATTCCTGGAGGACTTTACACGGAGCTATCTAGCTTTAGAAGATTGATTACGGGACCAACCTTCGAGTTGAAATTTTTTTAGCCCACCACATCGTTTACCCCATAAAAGTCGCGCCTTAATTCTTTGACTTTATAGCTCGGCACTCAAATAAGAAACTTTTGTATATTAACCATACTTCTAAGGATAACTGGAAGTCTCATTATTTCTTTTGATTTGGGGATTGGGACTTTGACCGTGATGTCCCGTTTGGTACCTCTGAGCTGAGGGTCCTTCAAAAGTGGGACAGAGTTTTCATGTAGCCTAAGATGGATCCCAACCTCAGTATTGATGTAAGGACAAATATTGACTTGTTGTGAACCTCTGTCAAGGATGGGGTACTTGCCATCTTTGAGGACCTAAAGGACCCCGAGTTTCCTGAATGCATGGGGTTGGGAGATGAACACCTTATTGAGTTGCATAAGTTTTTTTTTTTAAACTTTTAACTTCACTGTCGTCGTTTTCACTTAAGTCGATGTTCATTTACTTGTTCTATTTACAGGTCGTCGAGAAGGAACCCTGGACCAGGTTTGGTAAATGGCCATCCCTATCATAACAAACATTCTTTCCCGTCTACAGGGTAAAATAGTTGTGCCGATGCAGCCTCGATAAAAAACACTGCTAGAGGACCCCACACTGCCAAGGAGTCAAAAAAATAAAAGAGGTTCCCAAGGGTAGTTCTACTGACCCTCTTCCTCAACAGAAGAAGAAAAAGGATGCCCCTCAGTGTCCGACCACTAACTCGATCATCCTAATTAAGGATGACACAATGGCGGCTGAACGTCGACTCTTTTCTTGGCAGACAGCTAAGGGACCGAGAGGCCATCACTACGATTGTCCCCGAGTGTCACAATCATTACTTCAATTCCCAAGACCCTTCCCGAGTCTTTAATTTTGCATTGCATAGAGCCACCCAGATAAAATATTTTTTATTCTTTCTATTGTACTTATTATTTCTTTAAGTGTTGGGTCGTCCATGCTAATTTGTCTTCTTACTATACAACCAATCATTGTCCCCAAAACATCCAGCTATAGGCCAGTGAAGTTGATAAAAAGGTCAAGGCTGCTGAAGGTGCTGTGTCAAAAATCGAGAACTTAAAGGACTAGTTATTTAAAATCAAGGTTGACTATGATGCCAAGGTTGCTGAGCAGAGGGAAAGGCAGAAGAATTGGATGTGGACATGAATCTATACCTTTAGGATGAAATTAACAAGCTGGAGAAGAAGCTAAAAAAAAAGGTCGAGGATAAGGCCGATAAGCTAAAAGTGGCATCCGAGAAGGCTCTTGTAAACTCCAAGTAGTCTGAGGAGTTTTCTTATTACACATTTTAATACATGGAGAAAAGCTCTAAAACTGCTTCCCACCGATTATACAATATGCGCCCAGAATTATCAACTTCTGACCCTCAGCTAGCGCTTCTTTCAACCTAGCTGACCAAGAAAGCATTGAGGCTCTAAACCAAGTTCAAGCAGAGATTGGTATTCCTGCGACTGTGGATGAGATGACTGTTATCGATCCAGAGGCTGAAGAGGGGGCAGGCGACCAAGAAAAAAACACTGAACTTTATTTATTTTCTGTTGGTGAACTGTATGTGGTATTTTATGCCCTTTTGTATAGCTAACATTTGAATAATCATTTCAAACAATATCATCTATAATAAATTTTCTTCTCAGTTATTTTTGAACAACTTCAATATCGAATAATCTGAATGACATGTTGTTAATTTTTTTGTACTAATTGTTGTCTCTGAGTTGACATTTTTCACCAAACTATTGATGTTGGAGCAAATTGTTCATGTTGTTCTTTGGGGATATTTTTCATCATATAATAAAATGATGTTACACATAACCCTTTTTAAGTAATGTTTAAAATGTCTTTTCTACATTCCTGGGTTGGTTTTTTGGGGCCGAGACTCCTCAACCGCCCCTTTATCTTCGAGAGAGAGGATTGGTATTTGACCCACCATAATTAATAATATTGCACGTAACCATTATTTAAATGATTTTTACCCTCACTTCTTAAAGTGATGTTAAAGGACTTGTCCCTCTTCTCGGCGTTATTGAAAGGATATGTTAGAGTCGATACTCCTCTATCACCTTTGTATCACTGAGACAAAGGGTTATTAATTGATCCACCATAATTAATTATGTTGCTCATAACCATTATTAAAATGATTTTTACTCTCACCACTTGAAGTGATGTTAAAGGGATTGTCCCTCCTCTCGGCGTTATTGGAAGGACATGTTAGAGCCGATACTCCTCCATTACTCTCATATTGCTGAGAGAAAGGGTATCAATTAATCCAACATAATTAATGATGTTTTTCACTTAGGTGTCATGCAAACCAAAAAAGATAAAATTTGGATATAAAGGATTACAAGAAAACACGTTGCCACTTTTCTCATTGTAATCAGTGATTCACATGCAACTAAATAGAAGATTGTAACATAATACATTGAATAAAACTATAGATGCCACATTGGATCTTAAAATAGACAAAATGAAAGGACTAATGGTAATATCTTTTTAGATGATCCTCATTCCAGGGGTTGGAGGATGGTTCGCCTTCAAGATTTTTAAGACGAAACATGCCTGGCAAAACCACTTTAATTACCCTATAAGGTCCGTGCCAATTAGGGTGTATCTTATTGGCCTTCTGCAAAACCTTTTTCAATACGAGATCTCCCACGGCTATGGGTTGAGAATTCATTCTTTTATTATTGAATTTGGTCGTTCTATGTTGATAAGCGGATTGCATAATTGTGGCGTCTTCTCGTCTTTCTTCGATGAAATATAGGTCTAAATTCACTCCAAGGTTGGCCTTCAGATCATAGGTTTGGAATTGGGAGTCCAATTTCTATCAAAATTACTGCCTCAGATCCGTTAGCAAGCATAAACGTCATCTTCTCTATCGAAGTTGTCTCAGTAGTCCTATAGGTCCACAGGACATCATACAGTTCATTAACCCATTTCCCCTTTGTATCTTCAAGATTTTTCTTTATTTCGTCCAAAATGGTTCTATATGTGACGTATATCTGGCCATTGGCTTGAGGTCGGATGGGCAAGGAGTAAAATTAATTGATGTCAACCCTCATACAATATGCTTCCAAGGATTTATTTGTAAACTGTATGTCATTATCTTATATCATGGTATTAGGTAAGTCATACCGACAGGTGATGTTTTTCTATATAAATATGAACATTTTCACTTCAGTGATGGTTATCATTACCTCGGCTTACACCCATTTGGAAAAATAATAAATTACGTAATCAAATACCAATATTTTCCTTTTACCCTGCGAAGAGGGTCGGACAAGTCTATCATCCACACAGCGAATGACCAAGGAGCTATTATAGACGAGAGTGGTTGATGAGACTGATGAGGGATGCTCGTAAAGCGTTGGTACTTGTCACATTTTTCACATATTTCGCTGAATCTTTGAGAAGGGTCGGCCAGAAATACCCCGAGTGATAATTCTTTTGTCCACAGATTGTCCACCCATATGACTCGAACATGATCCCTCATGCACGTCTCTGAGAACATACTCCATCCTTATGGGGTTTACACACAAAAATAGTGGGAGAAAGAAGCATCTCTTATAAAACAAATCACCTATGATGGTGAACGTAGCCGCACGGTATCTAATCTTCTTTCTCTCATCTTTGGATTCCAGTAGCTTCCCGTCCTTGATGTACTTGATTATAGAATCCATCCAAAACTCTCCCATATTCAAATTTAGGCAGAGACTCATGCTTACTTCCTCGACTTCGATGCACGGCTTTAATAAAGTTTCAACGGGCACATACCACCTTATCACTATTCAAGTTGTCGATGCAAATCTTGTGAATGCATCAACTTTACCATTTTCTAGTCTTAGAATCCTCTTCATCTTAACTTCATAAAAACTCATCAAAATCTTCCTCACCCTAGCTGAATGCTTGGACATTTTTTCATATTTGGGTCGTATAATCCAACCACCCGGTTGACAATCAACTGGGAGTCACTATGAGTTATTATTTGGCCAACATTAATTGCCTTAGCTAGGGAGAGTCCGGCCTATAGGTTCTCGTACTCTGATTTATTATTTAAAGATTTGAAGTTGAATCTCAAATCTTATTCTATGTTAGTCCCATCTAGGGCTCATAGTATAAAACCTGCCTCACTGCCACTTTCACGAGATTATCCATCAACAAACAAACTCCAAATAGGACCTCCTTTGATAAATGGACCCTTATCCAATGTTCATTTTCTAATCAAGGGATCTGTTTCAGCCGCTTGATTTGTCATATCGGCCTATATTTCCTCAACCGCGACTTCCTTCTAAATATTCCATGGTATTTCATCCTCCTCCATGAGTTCGGGATTATTTCTTACGGTCTAGGTGAACTCTGTCAAAAAATCTGATAGTGCCTGTCCTTTGATTGTGCTTCTTGGTGGTAGATGATGTCAAGCTCACCTCACTCCACTGACCAAGACATTAACTTACCATCTTTCTCAGATTTATGAATGACTTGCTCAGAGGAGTGTCAATTAGGACCACCATCGTGTGTGACTGAAAATAAGGCATTATTTTGTCTAGAGGCATGTATTAAGGCATACACTAGCTTCTCCATCTTTAGATAATTTATATCTTCCCCTTACAGAGCTTTGCTTCTAAAGTGAATAGACTTCTGAACTCCATTGTCGTCTTGGACAATGGTAGCGCTGATGGCCGACTCCGAGGCAGCCAGATATAATAATAATTCCCCTCCTTAAATAGGCCAAGGGAGTAATATTGGGGAGCCGAGATAAACCATTAGTTCTTGTAATGACCTTTCACACTTTTCATACCAGGGAAAAGCCTTCCTCAATAATTTAAAGAATAGTAAAAACTTCTCAGTTTCTCTAGAGATAAAATGATAGACACTCGCCCCGTCAACCTCTGAAGGTCCTTAATTGTTTTTTACGTTTGCATGTGAATCAGTGCTTTGATCTTGGTAGGGTTTACTTTAATTCCACTTCGATTAAAAAAGCCAAGAAATTTCCCCACTCCAATGCCGAATACACATTTTTTCGGATTCAACTATATTTTGTATTTGTTCATTATGTTGAAAGTTTGCTCTAGGTTAGCTACATGTGTCTCGACTTTCAAACTCTTCATCGGGATATTGTCTATATGTACCTCCATCATCTTTCCAATTTGATCTTCAAATATTTTATTAACAAACCTTTTATAGGTTTGTCCCATGTTCTTCAAGCCAAAAGGCATTACATTGTAGCAGTAGGTTCCTTTATCAGTAATAAAGGAAGTATTTTCAGCATTTCACTGTACATAGAAATTTGATTATACCCGGAGTAAGCATACATGAAGCTCATGAGCTCCTGTCCAGCTATTGCATCCACCATCTTGTGAATTCAAGGTATTGGAAAACTATCTTTTAGGCAATCCTTATTGAGGTATCTGAAATTAACACACATCCTTCATTTCCTATTTTGCTTAGGCACAATGATGACATTGGAAAGAAAATATGGGTACTAGACTTCTGTGATAAAATTTGTTATTTGCAGCTTCTTCACCTCATTTTTAATCACATCGTATTGATCTCTAGTAAAGGTGCACCGCCTCTGCTTTACTAGCTTAGATTTTCGTCTATGTTGAGCCGATGGTAGATAATTTCAGGGCCAATCCCCGGTATGTCACTATGGCTCTAAGCAAATATACTTTGCCTCTCTCTGAGTAGCTAATTAAATTTTTCTTTCACTTATGCTTTTAGGGACGAGCCAATTCGTATGGTTTTTTCCGATTCATCTCATTGAGGAGGATGGATTCTACCTCCTCAGCAGGCTCTCCCTTCTTAAACTTGTTCTCATCCCTTGGGTCAAGGGTATCGATGTTATACGAAGTTGTATTCCTCTTGTGGGCCTCTCTTTCTTCAGCTGGGTTGAAGTTGCACTCTTGGGCCTCCATTTGATCACCTTTTACTTACCATACCCGTAAGGGGTCAGGAATTTCATCATTTGGTGTACACCGGAAGGCACGACATCAAATTCCTTTAGTTCCACTATCCCCAGAATGATGTTATAGGTCAAGAAGACATGCTCATCCATCACAAAGAAACTAATTTTTCTGGTTAAACACTTTGGCCATGTTCCCATGCACACGTCCATTTCATAGACTCCTAGCGAATGAACCTTTTATCCACTCAATCTGATCATAGGTGGATGGTAAGGGACCAACCTCTTCTTGCTCAGCTTGATACCTTTGAAATAATCCCAAAGATTTACGTCTGTCGAGCTTCCTCCATCGACTAGAATATAAGCTATATTGTAGCCATGAACTCATGTGCTGATAACTAAGGGGTTGTCACGTGGGGTTAAAATTCCTTTCAAGTCTAATCTCGAAAAACCTACCACCAAGCTATCCATATTGACTTTTTAAAGTTTGCTCGACTTAGCCTCAATCTCGAATGAGTTGACCTCGACCCTTCTAGGTGCCGCTTTTGCCTTAACAACATGAGTTTTCATATCAGCTGGCTCAGTACCTCCACCTGCTAATCCACCATAGAATATTTAAAATGTCAAGGGAAATCATGCATAAATAACCTTTTACTGCTTGGAGTTTTGCTGGAAGATATAAATCATTGCCATCGCTCTCGTCTGACTCTTCCTCGTTCTTATTTGCTTGAATCTATTTTCTCGGCTTATTATCATTTTTTTCGTTGAAACTTATCATTCCCTTATCACGGCTGACATTTTTGTCCACATATTTTCTCAGCTTCCCCTGCTTCAATAATTTTTTTACCTCGTCTTTGATGGCAAATCATTTATCTGTCGTGTGGCCGTGGTCCTAATGGAACTCGCACTACTTACTTTTATCTCTCTTGTGGGGTGGAGATTTTAGATTTTCTAGCCATTTGAGTTCCTTGTCATCTTTAATTTCGTTCAAAATTAGATTTGGGCTTATTGTTGGGTATACTTGGAAAATTTATCATCATTTGACCTCTTCTTCCCCTCCTTATCTTTACTTTGGCCGGACTTGCCATTACTGGTCTCCATTACATCGCCTCTCTTGGCCACCATGGCCCCCTCTACATTCATTATTCTCCCGATCGCGGCCAAAAATTCTATCATGGATTTTGGAGGATCTTAGAGAGGTTCCACAGGAGTTTTCCCGACTGCAGCCCACTGATGAGGGTTGTCATTACAATATTCTCATCATAATCTTCTAGTTCTAATTTCTCCTTATTGAAGCCGTAGATGTGCTTCCTTTGAGGTCCGTTCTTCCCTTATTTAACATTCAGCAGGTGCGTCACTCGTTCTGGCAACTTCATGCCGAAATAAAAGTTATAAATATACTTTTCTACAAGATGCTTGAAATTCTCTATAGAGACTCTCGAAAGATCGATATACCACACATGTGCCACGCTTATGAGAATGCTTAATAATGCTCAGTACCTTATCTCATTGGGTGTCGAATATATATGATCCACGGACTGACACATCTCGATGTGATGAACGAGATTAATGTTCCCATCATGCCTAGGTGTTACACTCTGCGACTTGAACTTTGCGAGAGTAGGATAACTAACAATTCATAACACAAACGGTGATCCTTCTATGTACCCTCTATGGTTTGGATCTCGGCTTTTGATCAGATTGTCGATCTGATCTTTAAGTCTTTGAATGGAATTATTCCAAGGTTTCTCCTCCTTCACTACATTATCTCCATCTCCTTCAACCAAAATTGCCTTAGGGATTGGCACCCAACTAGTAGTTCGCTCTGTTGACTTTTCTATAATATTCCTTTTCTTACTCCTGCCTTGACCTTTCATCATTACGACAACCTATGGCACGTGTGCCACCCACACTTAGAGAGCGAGATTTTTGGTCTCGTCTAACTTTATCTCTTGGGTCGAGACGATAAAAAATGGATCTTCTGTTGAGTCTGTCAAAGGTCGAGCCTCTTTGACGGCTCTGGGGAGCGTGCTGGGCACTTTTTCCTTCGTAAGTTGGTGTCGTGGTAGCCCTAAGGCGATAAGAGGTGTCTAAGACTTCATACCTTTCCCAACAATCTTCTTTGTCACATGCCAAGTCATTTGGACACTCCTAGACTTGCTTCCATAGGTAGAGACGTTATGGATCAGTGACGTCCTTATGCCTCTGGTGGTGTTGCGCCACCTTTATTGGAGCTAGGGGTAGTCCCTTGCTTCCTAATCTGAAACCACTCTGGCTGCCGAAGTTATCATATTCCCAGCTTATGGTTAACCACGACTAGTTAATGGAGAAGTATAATGTGCTGAGAAAGTCCCTGGAGATATAGAGGTGGACTTTAATGAGCTGAATAAGGCCATAACAGCTGCTCAGTTGGTTGATTCATCTACAGTGGTTTGAGAAGGAGAAGCCTGACTAAAAGGTCAAGATCTTAGAGTTTGATAAGGCCAACCTTCTAAATAAGATTAATGAGTCTTCCTGTAATGACCCCATTTTCTTATGCCAATATATAATTGTCTTCTTTCAATTTCGTCATACTTACTATCTAATAATGATATATTATTACATATATGATATTTCGAGTTCTTAATATGACAGATCCCGTTTTTAAATTTGAAGAATCAACAGTAAAATGGGTCAGATTGAGATTTTATGGCACATCATAAGTTAAGTGATAAGTTTTGGGGTAGAAAATGTAATTTTATGAAACTTTAGGGACTTGGTTTTAATAAAGAAAGTTTCAGGGACCAAAATGAAAAATAAAAAGGGGCCTTTTTGTAAATAAAATATTTTCAAGGACCAATAAGAAATATTGAAAATATATGGTGTGAAATTACAAAAATGCCCTTCAGGTCCGAAATGACCCTTATACCCTTAATACCTATCCACCTCGTGCTCGACACCTCGTGCTCGGTTTTGACACCTCAACCGTACACGTGTCGTCGTTAGAGGAGAAGCCAAAACACGTGTCGTTGTTAGAGGAGAAGCTAAAACATGTGTCGCAGTCCGGTGAAATAAGACTGCAAGACGCCTCCATTACGCGACACGTCAACGCTGACTCCCATTGTAAAAGCTTGGTCAGCATGGACATGTGTCAACCCCGGGATATCTTTGGAAAACAATAAATAGGGCCTTTAGGGGATCATTTGAAACTCACACCAATTCCTTGAGAATTATAGAAAGAAATAGTGAGAGAAAGTGTGAGAAAGTTTAAGAAGAAGTTCTTAGGGATATTCATCTTAAGGTAATCTTAATGTTATAATGCATCTTTATAGTTTTAATTTATTGTTTTATAGCTTTACTTAGTAGTTAAAATGGTAAAATACAATAAAAAATTCACTAATCAAAACTTAAAATTTAGAACAAATCCAAGTTGATTTTATAAACTTGTTTGAAATTATACGCTTTTAAAAATGATTCTTTTTAAAGAAATTGCTCGTTATTATGGAATCCGATTTAAGTAATTCCAAAGTCAGGCCCGGTGAAGTTCTATCTAGATGAGATGGTATTTAAGTGGTGCCCTTGTGACCCTCCATCTCTACTGGGAATGAATCCGGAAATGTTCTGTCTAGATGAGATGGTATTTAAGTGGTGCCCCTGTGACCCTCCATCTCTACTGGGAACCGACTGATAAGGAAAGACAATGAATTGAATTCTTCAATTACGATCAATGAGTTTTAAAAGTTGAAACATGGGGATTCAGTAATCCTTTAAAAGAGGAAGTTATTATTAAAGTATAGTATAAACTGGACCTTAGAACGTGTACTTAAATCTTTATCAGATTAACGTGTGATCGAAGACTCAATACCAGTAAATTTGACCTCCATTTTGGGTGAGTACTCTAACATTCCTTGTGTATTTTGATTATATGATATTATGCAAACTATATATATTTTGTGAACTGCATTTATTCTCAAAATTCATGTGATACCGATGACTGATTCAATTGTGATATGTTTATATTTGTCCATATAAACATACCGATTAAAATGATTATTGAAAAAGATATTGAATATTGAAAATATGATTCGGCCTAAGGGACCTCTTTACTGACTGACCTTCCCAGCTGGGTTATCGCTGGTGTGCCCTAAATAAGGCGTTGAGATGAACTAGTTCGATTGACCCTCAACTACCGGGGTATAATACGGTAGAAGAATACGGTATTAGAGTGTACTTGGCCATCAAAATGATATGATTGAAAGAAAAAGATATCACATTTGATTTGTTGCATTCTTCTTATTCTGAGCTATCCAATTGTGATATATATAATTTCATTTCAAAATTATATCTATTTACTGCAAGTTCCTCTCCATATATGTATATGCCTTCTCTTTTGACTTGAATAGGTATCTATTTTCTGAAAATCCTGGAATGTTTGGAGATTGAACCTCATTCGGCTTTTAGCTGATGTTGTATAAATAACCATTTTTTAGGAAACGTTTAGGCTCACGGACGGAATGAAAATGGACTATATTGAAGATTTAGCTTTTAGAGCTCTTTTTGTAAAATGTTTATTTAGAGCATGTCTGGCTCTCTTGTAATAAGGTTTAAATTTTCTCTTAAGTTGTAACTCGTTGTTACTTTTAATATATATGAAGTTTCCTTTAGAAAGCTCTGATGACGTAATTTCTTTACTTTCAGTATTTTACGATTCATAACCATGTGATAATATATCTGTTGCATTTATTTAAGGAAACAATTAAATCGGAATATTTGTTGCCTTGGTGGCATGTCAAGACACTCGTTCCCTAATACTATTTTGGGTCGGGGTCGTGACAGAGGTGGTATCAGAGCATAGGTTATGAACCCGTAGAATACTGAATATAAGTTTCAAACGTTATAGATTTTAAGTTTCTATACATAGGACACAGGATTAAATATCCGACTTATGTGATAACCCTCCACATGTATTAAAATATATATAATTATTTATTTATCATTCTTCTTCTAAATTGCAATCTTGGGCTAGTATAATACATCTTACGTTTGGCCATGACTGTAGAAAATGACCAATGCAAGATCAACTCTAGGAACTAGTGGTTCGAGTATGGAAGGACTGGAAGGTGCATACAAGGCAATTGAAAGTCTAGCAAGAATTGTGGAGCATCAAGTAAATAATGGAGCACTAAGGAATCTTGAACTAAGTAGTTGTACTATTGAACAGTTCAAGAAGTTGAATCCGCCGTATTTTAAAGGGACTCCTAACCCCACTGAAGCAGAAAACTGGGTGACGCAAATGGAAAAGATGTTCGATGTTCTTAAGTGTACAGATGAACAATGGGTTTTTTTTGGAACATTCATGTTAGAAGGTGAAGCCGAACATTGGTGGAGAATGACTAAGAGAATGCATGGGGAAAGGAATAATCCTATAGGTTGGAATGACTTCTTAGTGATCTTCTACGAGAAATACTTTCCCGAAACGGTGCAAGACCAAAAAGCAGCTGACTTCATGGGTCTAGTTCAAGGAAATATGACGGATAGTCAATATGAGGCAAAGTTTACTGAGTTATCCCATTTTGCACCTCATGTTGTGATAACCGATGTTTTAAGAGCCAAGAAGTTTGAATGTGGGTTAAGGTTGAATATTCGTAGCCGAATTTCCATCCTAAAGTTGACATCATATAATGACGTGGTGGCTAGGGCCACAATAGCTATGAAGGATAGTGAAGAATATAATCAGGTTAGAGAGGGGAAGAGGAAGTTTGGAGAGCAAAGAGGAAGGAACCCTAATAACAAACCCTTTAGGACTATACCTAATATAGGACAACCTTTAGTAAATAAACCCTTTAATGTTGATAAATGCCAACGTTGTGGTAATATTCATAGAGGGCGATCGTGTTACCTGGAGACGGGGAGTTTCTTTGGGTGTGGCCAAAAGGGACATAAAATGCGAGATTGTCCTAACAAAGGGAAGACGGAAACAAAGACTTCTAATGACAATAAGGATCAGGGCAGACAAGGTAGAGTCTTTAATCTTTCCGATGCAAAGGCTTCTAATGCAGTAGTGTCAGGTACACTTTCTATATGTGCACAACCTTTTCAAGTTTTAATTGATCCTGGTTCTACCCATTCATTTGTGTCTGTGCATTTTGTTAATCGCTTTCCTAATATTCCTGAATCCTTGAATCATATCATACACGTTTCTACTCCTTTGGGTGAGTTATTGACGGGAACATTAGTATATAAGTCTTGCCCTATAAATGTCAGTAGTCATAAACTATTCGTTGATTTGATAGTTTTAGACATAAGAGATTTTGATGTCATTTTGGGGATGGATTGGTTAGCATCATATCATGCTAGGGTGGATTGTTTTGAGAAGAGAGTTATTTTCCAAATTCCTAACCAACCAGAATTTAGTTTTGAAGTAACTAGCATCTTATCTCCCATGCATATTATCTCTACAATGCAAGCTTGTAGTTTTCTTAAGAAGGGATGTTAAGGATTCCTTGCCAGTGTTATTGATTTGCAAACAAAAGAGCCTAGTTTAGAAGATAATCCTATAGCTAGGCTTTTTCCAGATGTTTTTCCAGATGATTTTCCCAGTCTACCTCCTTGTAGAGAAGTAGAATTTACCATTAACCTTGTTCCTGGAACCACACCAATCTCAAAACCACCCTATCGCATGGCACCTTTAGAGTTAAGGGAATTAAAATTGCAATTACAAGATCTATTAGACAAGGGTTTTATTAGACCTAGTATATCCCCTTGGGGTGCTCCAGCGTTATTTGTTAAAAAGAAGGATGGAACGATGAGGTTATGTATAGATTATCGTGAACCAAATAAGGTGACCATTAAGAATAAATACCCCTTACCTCGTATAGATGATTTGTTTGACCAACTGCAAGGTGCACAAGTATTTTCGAAGATTGACCTTAGGTCGGGATATCACCAATTGAAGATTAAGGAAGAATATATTTCGAAATCAGCTTTTCGTACTAGATATGGTCACTATGAATTTCTTGTGATGCCATTTGGATTAACTAATGCACCAGCCACTTTTATGGATATGATGAATAGAGTGTTTAGGAAATATCTGGATCAGTGTGTGGTTGTTTTAATTGATGACATCCTTATTTATTCCAAAGGTATTGAAGAACACGAGAAGCATTTGGAGATAGTATTACAAATCCTTAGGAAAGAGAAATTATATGTGAAATTAAAGAAGTGTGAATTTTGGTTGCCTAGTGTTTCTTTTCTAGGACATGTCATATCTAAGGAGGGAGTGTCGGTTGATCCTCAAAAGATCGAGGCTATACTAGATTGGCCAAGACCAACTAATGTAACGGAGATTCATAGTTTCCTAGGGTTAGCAGGTTATTATCGAAGATTTATTGAAGGATTTTCTAGTATTACCAAACCTCTCTCTAGGTTAACACAAAAGACGGTGAAATATAAATGGTCTGAGGAAGTTGAGAATAGTTTTCGAGAACTTAAAAATCGATTAGTAACTGCCCCAATTTTGACTATTCCTTCCGGTACAGGAGGATTTGTGATTTATAGTGATGCTTCTAAAAATAGTTTGGGATGTGTGCTAATGCAAAATGGAAAAGAAGTAGCTTATGCCTCGAGACAGTTAAAACCCCATGAGAAAAATTATCCAACCCATGACTTAGAATTAGCAGCAGTAATTTTTGCTCTTAAGATTTGGAGACATTATTTGTATGGTGAGACTTGTGAAATTTATACCGATCATAAGAGTTTGAAATATATCTTTACTCATAAGGAATTAAATATGAGACAAAGGAGGTGGTTAGAATTGATGAAGGATTATGATGTAAATATTCACTATCACCCGGGGAAAGCTAATGTAGTTGCCGACGCTTTGAGTAGAAAGTCTACACCAAATTTAGCATGTCTTATTACCAGCCAGGAAGCTCTATTGAAAGATTTGAGAAGTATGGAAATAGATGTACGTATTTATGGCGAAGGAGGAATAATCGCAAACTTACAAATACAACCCACGTTGATGGAAAGAATTAAAGTTGCACAAGTAAATGACCCACAACTGAGGAAGATTAAAGAAGAGGTTATTGAAGGGAAGAGAATTGAATTTGCGATACGAGATGATATATTAAGGTTTGGAAATAGAGTATGTATACCTGGTGATGCCCAACTAAAGAGGCAGATTTTGGAGGAAGGTCATTACTCAAGATTCACAGTTCATCCCGGAAATACCAAGATGTACAGAGATCTCCGAGAAGTGTTTTGGTGGAATAACATGAAAAGGGAGATATCAGAGTTTGTATCTCAGTGTTTGATCTGTCAACAAGTAAAAGCTGAACATCAGAAACCATCAGGATTATTACAACCTTTACCAATCCCTGAGTGGAAATGGGAACATATTACCATGGATTTTGTGACATGGCTACTAAGGAGTTCCAATGGTAATGATTCCATGTGGGTAATTATTGATAGGTTGACTAAATCTGCTCATTTTCTTGCCATTAAGATTACCCATTCCATAGAAAAGCTAGCTAAATTGTATATACGGGAAATTATTAAGCTTCATGGAACCCCAGTTTCAATTGTTTCTGATCGTGACCCTAGATTCGTGTCTCGCTTTTGGAAAAGCCTACAAATAGCCATGGGAACAAAATTGAATTTCAGCACTGCTTTTCATCCTCAAACAGACGGACAATCTGAGAGAACTATCCAAACCTTAGAGGATATGCTTAGGGCATGTGTACTTGATTTGAAGGGGAATTGGGACGATCATTTACCGTTAGTGGAATTTGCATATAATAATAGTTATCAAGCAAGTATTCAAATGGCTCCGTATGAGGCACTCTATGGTAGAAGGTGTCGTTAACCTGCATGTTGGGTAGAAGTTGGAGGAAGAAAATTATTGGGACCAGAATTGATTCAGGTCACAACAGAGAAAGTGAAATTGATACAAGACCGACTTCAAATTGTTCAAAGCCGTCAAAAGAGTTATGTTGACAATCGGCACCGACCGTCAGAATTCCAAAGAGGAGACTATGTTTTCTTATGAGTATCACCGACAAAGGGAGTAATTCGATTTGGGAAGAAAGGAAAGTTGAGTCCAAGGTACATAGGACCTTTTGAAATCCTTGAAAGGATAGGTGTTGTTGCGTATCGAATAGCCTTACCCCCTGAACTCTCTAGTGTCCATAATGTGTTTCATGTTTCAATGATGAAGAAATACATCCCTGATCTAGCACATATCTTAAGTCACGAGCCTCTTCAAGTTAGGGAAGATTTGACATACACTGAGCATCCAGTGGAAATCTTGGACCATAAAGATCAAATATTACAAACCAAGGTTATTCCACTAGTCAAAGTATTATGGCGGAATCATTCTGTTGAAGAAGCAACATGGGAGCGGGAAGATGAAATAAAAGAGCGATATCCACACCTTTTTGGAAATTAATGTAAGTAAAGTTTGGGGACCAAACTTTTTATAAGGAGGGTAGGATGTAATGACCCCATTTTCTTATGCCAATATATAATTGTCTTCTTTCAATTTCGTCATACTTACTATCTAATAATGATATATTATTACATATATGATATTTTGAGTTCTTAATATGACAGATCCCGTTTTTTAATTTGAAGAATCAACAGTAAAATGGGTCAGATTGAGATTTTATAGCAAATCCTAAGCTAAGTGATAAGTTTTGGGGTAGAAAATGTAATTTTATGAAACTTTAGGGACTTGGTTTTAATAAAGAAAGTTTCAGGGACCAAAATGAAAAATAAAAAGGGGCCTTTTCGTAAATAAAATATTTTCAGGGACCTATAAGAAATATTAAAAATATATGGTGTGAAATTACAAAAATGCCCTTCAGGTCCGAAATGACCCTTATACCCTTAATACCTATCCACCTCGTGCTCGGTTTTGACACCTCCACCGTACACGTGTCGTCGTTAGAGGAGAAGCCAAAACACGTGTCGCTGTTAGAGGAGAAGCTAAAACACGTGTCGCAGTCCGGTGAAATAAGACTACAAGACGCCTCCGTTACGCGACACGTCAACGCTGACTCCCATTGTAAAAGCTTGGTCAGCATGGACATGTGTCAACCCCGGGATATCTTTGGAAAACTATAAATAGGGCCTTTAGGGGATCATTTGAAACTCACACCAATTCCTTGAGAATTATAGAAAGAAATAGTGAGAGAAAGTGTGAGAAAGTTTAAGAAGAAGTTCTTAGGGATATTCATCTTAAGGTAATCTTAATGTTATAATGCATCTTTATAGTTTTAATTTATTATTTTATAGCTTTACTTAGTAGTTATGCTGGTAAAATACAATAAAGAATTCACTAATCAAAACTTAAAATTTAGAACAAATCCAAGTTGATTTTATAAACTTGTTTGAAATTATACGCTTTTAAAAATAATTCTTTTTAAAGAAATTGCTCGTTATTATGGAATCCGATTTAAGTAATTCCAAAGTCAGGCCCGGTGAAGTTCTGTCTAGATGAGATGGTATTTAAGTGGTGCCCTTGTGACCCTCCATCTCTACTGGGAATGAATCCGGAAATGTTCTGCCTAGATGAGATGGTATTTAAGTGGTGCCCCTGTGACCCTCCATCTCTACTGGGAACCGACTGATGAGGAAAGACAATGAATTGAATTCTTCAATTACGATCAATGAGTTTTAAAAGTTGAAAAATGGGGATTCAGTAATCCTTTAAAAGAGGAAGTTATTATTAAAGTATAGTATAAACTGGACCTTAGAACGTGTACTTAAATCTTTATCAGATTAACGTGTAATCGAAGACTCAATACCAGTAAATTTGACCTCCATTTTGGGTGAGTACTCTGACATTCCTTGTGTATTTTGATTATATGATATTATGCAAACTATATATATTTTATGAACTGCATTTATTCTCAAAATTCATGTGATACCGATGACTGATTCAATTGTGATATGTTTATATTTGTCCATATAAACATACCGATTAAAATGATTATTGAAAAAGATATTGAATATTGAAAATATGATTCGGCCTATGGGACCTCTTTACTGACTGACCTTCCCAGCTGGGTTATCGCTGGTGTGCCCTAAATAAGGCGTTGTGACGAACTAGTTCGATTGACCCTCAACTACCGGGGTATAATACGGTAGAAGAATACGGTATTAGAGTGTACTTGGCCATCAAAATGATATGATTGAAAGAAAAAGATATCACATTTGATTTGTTGCATTCTTCTTATTCTGAGCTATCCAATTGTGATATATATAATTTCATTTCAAAATTATATCAATTTACTGCAAGTTCCTCTCCATATATGTATATGCCTTCTCTTTTGACTTGAATAGGTGTCTATTTTCTGAAAACCCTAGAATGTTTGGAGATTGAACCTCATTCAGCTTTTAGCTGATGTTGTATAAATAACCATTTTTCAGGAAACGTTTAGGCTCACGGACGGAATGAAAATGGACTATATTGAAGATTTAGCTTTTAGAGCTCTTTTTGTAAAATGTTTATTTAGAGCATGTCTGGCTCTCTTGTAATAAGGTTTAAATTTTCTCTTAAGTTGTAACCCGTTGTTACTTTTAATATATATGAAGTTTCGTTTAGAAAGCTCTGATGACGTAATTCCTTTACTTTCAGTATTTTACGATTCATAACCATGTGATAATATATCCGTTGCATTTATTTAAGGAAATAATTAAATCGGAATATTTGTTGCCTTGGTGGCATGTCAAGACACTCGTTCCCTAATACTATTTTGGGTCGGGGTCGTGACACTTTCAACCTGGTTTCTACTGCTCAAAAAGCCAAGGAGAACACCAAAAATGCTAAGGTTGAGGCTAAGTCTGCTAAGGCCAAAACTAAGTGGGCTCTTATTGGACTTGTGCAGGCTAAGTCTAATGCTTATACTTGCAGTTAGGACATGGACGTCATCGGAACCCAAGAGCAGATTAGATACCTGAGGAAGGTGTTATTCAAGAGTGGTTGGGATAAGGCTCTTGTCGAGGCAAGCATCGCCAAAGACTCCGACGTGTTCCAGGATCACAAAGTGGGTTACCCTCCTTTAGTTGACGGGGAAGATGATAATGATGAGGAGGAGTTGGTCGGTGAACAGCCTACTGGTCTTGAGTCTGCTAGTGCTCGAGTTGATCGAGCACATGTCAAAGTTTACCAAGATGCCAAAAAGGTTAAGGAAGGTAGCTCCGATGCTATTAAATTTCTCAAACAGGTCAACGCCCATCAAGATGCTAAAAAAGAGAATGACAACCATAATGCATACCGAGATGCCGAGAAGGCTAAAGATAGCCATGGGGCCAATTAGTTGGAAGCCACTGCGTGTGTCCAAGCTTTTAAGAAAGAGAAGGTTAGGGAGAATGCTCTGTAGAGTTTAGGAAACATTGCACTTATCTCCTTTCAATCATTGATGTATGTGTTTTCCCTATTACTATCCCTTAATGAAATTTAAAGTTTGATCCAACTTTATCGATTCATTTGCCTTGCGATATTTTGTAAACTTTTATCTTTTATAGAGTAGATATGACTGACCATCTGTCCTTGCCTTTTTCAGTTTTGTAACGCTCGTATCTACACATCTTGACTTTGAAGGAAGGCATGGAGGGATTTTTACTACCGGGAGCAGAAGTGGATTGCAGATTAAAACATTCAACATATTAGGTTGAGTAATGTGTGTAAATGTGAGTGACTAGTAAAAAATAATTATAACACAAATAGTTACAAAAAGAAATAAAAAGTTATAAAATAAATAATTTTACTTAAAGGATAGTTATATGTACAAGAAAAAAAAAAATTATGTACGAAAATAAGAAATATAAAAACAGATATTTTTGTGTGCAAAAAAAAAGTAGTTTATTATCATCAAAATAAATAAATAAATAAAAAGATAATTTCAATATGCTTTAATACAAACTAATTACTATCATATGCAGTATCCATGTAAGTTCAACCAATCAATGGGATAACTATGGTAATACATAATATCCCGGTAAGACATACCTATCGCCAAACTACATGTTATATTATAAAACATCCATGTAGGTTAGCCCATCATTAGACTAGCTATCATACTACCCAATCTCCAAGTTATGGCCATTACTAGACTAGTTACCATATTACACAATATACAAGTAAGTTAAGTCCATCATCAAACTAGCTACATAATATAAGCACAACATGAAGGACATATCCTTTGGGGGCCTCTCGTGCCTCTACCAGTTCATTATATGGGAGGCCCCACTCCTAATGGCTCAAAATAACATATAAAGGGAGAAGTTTATATGGAAACACACCAATCATGTAACCATGTACCACATTATCTAGAGGATCCAACCTTTTATGTCCCTCTCTTGTGAGACAGATGCTCCATACACATAGGACCGAGATATTAGATCTATACTCAACCTACACCATATGTGATGCCATAGTATGCAGTCCTGCAAATAATCCTATCAAATTCCCACCGATAGATTCATCACGAGTCTACTCACACACCTTGGTATGCCCACACACATAATATATAAATCACAAAATAGATCATACACTTATAAATATGGCATATAACTCTAACGGTACAAGTCAAGCTAATCTTCCCCTAAGTTATCCTCGAAACCACATATTGATTTTGTACACTTACAAATACGAGTTACTCATTTGTTTATATTGTTCATTTATAAGGCCCCATAGTTTATACCGACCGATTCCTTTTAAAGACAAGCGCAAAAGAAACTTACTGCATAAATCTTCCTAACCCAGATCTACTCGTCCAAAACTCGGATTGATCCGATCCTCCTTTATAATGACATCATGTGTGCCCAAATTCGGATCGATTCGACTGTGACCCAGATCGATCCGAACACCCCAAAATAATGTAGTGTCATCTGTTTTGATTTTGAAGCTCTTATAATTACATTTTCTTCATTCTAAAATTTCTATAGGGGTGTTCAACCTAACATAATTCCCAACGGTTTTAAGTCATCCTAAAATTAAAATTCTTCATAAAGAATGCTTTTAACCTCTAGAAATGGCTCCTAAGTATTTAGATTTGACAATTATGTTCCTTTTCAAGTGTGAATATCAACATTGAAATTTCGTACACAATCCAATATCTATGAATTTAAGTATGTGTAACAGGTATTATTCTGAGTTCTCCTTTAAATAAACAGATTCATTACAAAATAGAGAAATGGGTGGCCAAAATTAAATTTTATCCACTAAAAGTAAGCATTTAGTGGCAATTTATGAATTTAGCTGCCAAAGTATATCCAAATTATCTTTGACAACAAACTAATTTCGCGACAAGTAGTGTAAGTTACAGTAAAAAGGGTAAAAAAAGTAGTTTTATTAATTTTATTCCCATCCCTAACATGCACAATTTAACCTCTTCCTCTCTCTCGACTGCTCTTTTCACTGTACCACCTTGCCCTGCTCCTTTAGAGTCGACATAATAGGATTCAATCTCCGACCACTGCCAACCTAATCTTTAACACTTTCCGATGAGGAAAATTTCTTTCGTTTTGTTCTATATTAGTTTATTTCTTCTGTTTTTAGAGTTTTTTTTAAACATTTTGTTTGTTTATGTATACATATACCCCCAAATAAATGTGTACCGATAAATATATTGTGTGAGATTTAAATTTGAATGATTTCGGATATGTTATGTGTGAGGTTTTTATTTAAATCGAATCAACTGTGTATAAATATTGTTCTTAAATTTGTGTGTATGAATTGATATATTCATCAATCTATACTTGCATAATTCGAGTTGAATAATTTGATCTTTTATAGAGTTTTATTGATTATGGGATGGCACTAAGGACACACAATTTATTACTCCATAATACCACAAGACTTTTTTAGATTTTTTTTTGCTAAGGTCCACTATATATATATATATATATATATATATATATATATATATATATATATATTGCATACTCAGCCACCACCATTTTTCCTCTCAAACATTTTTCTCTCTCGAGCCATTCTTTCATTCAAGCCCTGCAAAAACCTCTCAAATCATTTTCTCTCTCAAACCGATTTAGAAGGGCTATGGCCACCTAACACTAATAAAAATAATCATAATAATTTGTTTGTAATTTTTATAAAACATATACGTTTTTTTTAAACATTGAAAACTTGACTCTGAAAATGGAGTTTTAAAGTTGTTCGCTATCAGGCCCCCAAAGAAGATGATGATTTTCGGATGATTATCCCGAATAAAAGTTAAATTTTTTAAAAGAAAAACGTTCATTAGGGGTGATTATGCGAAATGCATATATTCGGGGTAATTATGCCGAATGCGTGCATATATTTTTTTTTGTTAAATAAAGGTTCATTTAGGAGAATTGTACCAAATGACAGGCATATACTCGGGGTACTTATACCAAATTAAACGATATGCATGGGGTAATTATACCGAATGAAGTCTGAATTCATTTTTTTGAAATAATTAACTCGGGGGATAGATAATAAAAATATGGGGGTTGACTCGGGATTGGGGTGGTGAAGGTACAATATACGAAGTTCGTTTTTTTTAAAGCTCATGGCTTGTTATAGGGTTCATTAAAATGATTCTGAGTTATTTTTCCTTAGTTTCAAAGGTTTATAAGTTATTCACATATTTCATTTTATAAAATTTGTTAGTAAATATGGGTAAATTAAAATTTTGACACTAATGAACATTTTAAACCCTAGATTAAAGGTACATTTAGTGAGTACCATTGATATTTTTTATAGTTTGATGATCTAAATGTTGTAATTTGAGTTTTTTTAGTGTTGATCTTTGTAGTTTTTGAGGTTTAAATGTTAAAAGGTTAAGAGGTTACTTTATAGGTATAGAAAAGTTTAGAGAGAAAAAGGAAAAGTGAAAATTTTGAGCTTTAAATACTTGGGTGCCTTTTTGTGATATTATGGAGTGTGAAATGAGTTTATGTGATATTATGGAATTATTTTCTGATGGTGTTATTATGAAGTAAAATAGAGTGTCCTTAGCGCCACTACAAATACAAGGTGCTCTTAGCGCCACCCTAATGATGTTGTAACTTTTAGGGGTCGTTTGGTTCGAGGTTTGGCAAGGGAATGGGAATTCATAATTCCAGGAATTCTAAGTTCCTGGAATCTTCAATTCCTTTCCATTGTTTGGTTCAAGCAGGAATTCCTTTTTCCCGCCATCTAAAATCCCTTCTATGTAAACTGTTAAAAAGATATTAAATATATACTATTTTTTGAAAAAGTTTAAAAAAACGTGTTTTGTTACACTTTTATTTAAATATAAACTGTTTTTAGTAATTTTTTTTAATTCTTTACAAAAAAATAAAGTTGTAAAAAAATAGTTTTTAAATAAAAACAAAAAAAAAGTTTTTGAATAACTTTTTTTATTAATCTTTCCTCAAAAATAAAGTTGTAAATAATGGTTTTTTTTCCTTAAGCAAAAAAACAATTTTTTTTGTTGTAAAAATACAGTTTTTTGAATGTTTTTATATCTCTAATAAATAAAAAACAGTTTTTTTAATGTTTTTATTAGAAATATAAAAACATTCAAAAAACTATTTTTGTACAACAAAAAAAAATGCAAAAATAAAACTGTTTATATATAAAAACTGTTTAACAAAACACATTTTTTAATGTTTTAAACAAATAGCACATATTTAAAACATTAAAAAATGTGTTTATTAAACATTAAAAAATGTGTCTATATAAATAAAAATGTGTTTATATATTAACATATTAAACAGTTTTATTTTGCATTTTTTTTGTTGTACAAAAACAGTTTTTTGAATGGCGAAAAACATTTAAAAACTATTTTTTATATATTAGAAATATATATTAACATTTTATTTAAAAAAATCAGTTTAAAGAAACATTTAAAATATATTTTTATAGTTTTAATCTATAAAACAGTGTTAATATATTAAAAAAAATGTTTATATATGAAAAGCAGTTTTAAAAAACACGTTTTTTAACTTTTTAAAAAAATAGTACATATTTAAAACATTTTTAATAGTTTATATAAAAAAATATTTTTTAACTTTTTTATTTAAAAAAAAAAGTTTTAAAAACATTTAAACATTTTTGTAATATTTTTATATATAAAAACTGTTATTAAAGAAAAAATGTTTTAGTATAAAAATGTCATTCTTTTTTTATATATAAATGGTGTAAACTATTTTATTTCCTATTAAATGAAGCGAGAGAACGTCACTTGAATATGAGATAATGAATCATTAAATGAAGTGAGAGAACACTTCTTAAAAAACCATGTGATTGGACGACATCAAAACTTGATGTCGTTGAACACATCAAAAAAAAATTCGAGAAAGAGTGTGTATGTGTATGTGTATGTGTATGTGTATGTGTATGTGTATGTGTATGTGTATGTGTGTGAGATAGAGTGTTTATGTGTGTGAGTGAGAGAGAAAGAGAGTGTATATGTATGTGTGTGCGAGAGAGAGTGAGTATGTGTGTGAGTGTGTGTGTGTGTGTGTGTGTATGTATGTGTGTGTGTGTGTGTGTGTGTGTGTGTGTGTGTGTGTGTGTGTGAGAGAGAGAGAGAGAGAGAGAGAGAGAGAGAGAGAGAGAGAATGTGTGTGTGTGTGTATGAGAGAGAGAAAGTGTACTTATGAGTTTATGTGAAATGATATTTTTGTCACACCACAAAAGTAAGGTAATATGTCCGGGAATATAGGATTACCCCCATTTTAGAGGGGAAAGGAGAATCCAATTTCGTGGGAATTCTAAATTTCAGGAATTCTAAGTTCCCCCTTAAATCTCCAACCAAACATTGTAATCCTAAATGAGGGGAATTCTAAATTCCAGGAATCCTAAATTCTCTTTCCAAACCTCGAACCAAACGAGCCCTTAGTGGCTTCTTATTATCAATTAGGGGTCATTACCTTCTTGAAATATTGAAAGGGTACTGCGGCCAAACATTTTGTTGATTTGGGTTATATGTTTGTTTTCTTATTTCCCTTTCCAAGTTTTTTCTTGCCTTTGGGATTTCCTTAAGACCTGTACGGCCTATTTGTAATTTTCTTTGGGGGTATGGATGTGTTGTACAAATTTTCCTTCATATTTATTTGTTAGTGATTTTCTTCAATTTAATTCCGACTGAATGTGTTGCATGGACGTGGTTAGTTAGTAGTATGAGGAACATGACTCAATTTTGATTTTATTTATTTTACAACATACTTATTAGTAAATGGTTTTAATAGGACCCAATAAGTGCATATGGAATACAAAATAAATATTTTGAGGTCACGGTAAAAAACACACACATCATTTATTAACTTTAGTAATCAAATAGACGACTTTCATAAAAATAGGTAATTAAGATTGCTAGCTACACTCTGATCTAAGTAGAAAAATTTCATAAAAAATCTAATATTTAAATATAATTTTGATGTCTCCACTCAGAGGATTGACACGTGGACTCCATTCAATCAATATCAATCTCTCCCTCTGTCATTTTCATTGCTCATACATGTCTCTTCTACTTCCTCTTTATTCATTAAACAAGAAACCCTTCATGTCTCGATGCTTCAGTCATTACTTTATCTTTTTTATCTCCACGACTCTTCATATCCGACTTTATAAAATTTGAAAATGAAGTATAAAAATTAAATACCTCATCCTTCATCTGAACCACCTAGATTCGTCTTAGAAGAATTAATCGGTCAGGCACAAACGAGCAGATTTCGTCTTCTTCGAATTCCTAACACAACGATCTCTTTTTGAAGCGGGTGCTTCTCTCAACAAACCTCCGCAAACCATAATGTTGGGGACAAATTATTTCACCTCCCCACTTTGCCCCTCCAATCCTCGGCCAACTCAACCGAATCAGTTTTCGTCATCGTAAGCTCTCTCTTATCCATGTTTCTTTAAAGGGGGTTTTGAAGAAAGGTCCTCCTAATTCTCAAAGTGTATAAAAATAGGACACTCTAAATAATTTTATAAATTTAATCCATGTGTATAAAAACACCATGAGAAATGGTGAAAAATAATGCCGCTGACACGGACCAAAAAAATGAACTCATAATTCTAAAGGGACCACACAAATAAATGTTATTATACCACAAAGACTAGATTTATAAACTTGAAAAGCATTGTCCTAAAAATTCAAATATAAAAAAGAACATGACCTTTACCTTAATTCTCTATTCTTTAAATGAAGTGCAAAGAATTTTCTGTTCCATTACCCTTTTTTTCGTGTTACTTCTTCTTATGATTGATGGGTGGAAAAGCTAGTTGTTCTATAGATTTCATTAACTTTCATAATAAATCTAATTTCTTAGTATTCTTTAATCATAAATGATTTTTGTGACCAGCTTTAGAAACAATTTATTTGGGCTTTAGTATGAGTTTTAACGTTTTGACCTAACTCTCAGCAGAAAATTGATTTGACCTAACTCTCAATTTTCTATCTTACTGTTTCTATTTCTCTTCCTTTCATTTATTAGTTAGAAAAATTCTACCCTTTGAGGGTATGTAAAGTGGGTTTTTCCACTGTGCATCTAATATGTTTATGATATGCCAATCGATTCTGAAGTATCATTTTACATTGTTTTATTTTGAATAAAAGTGAAACAGAGAAGGTAGCTAATGTACTCAACTGTGAATTCCAATTGTATCGTTGTTTTTCATTATATATAGTACCAATGTACTGTACATGTGTGATGTGTGTATACTTTCAATAACAATGTAATTATAATTTCTCCCAAAGGGAAAATAGGTGTCACATTCGGTATGTTAATATATAGGTGTTAGTTCATATTACTTATCAAAAGAAAAAATTTATAGTTCATATTAGTGTGACGACAGAGTCGGCACGACTATTTGGTCCGTGACCCTTTCATGATCGGCGATCGTGCACACAAAAGTGTCCCGAACCAGTTTTCTTTTCTGAATGGGAGGACGTAATTCCTCTAAACAGAGCTGAAGGCTCGCGAGGTCAGCTTTATTTTGGAATAGGATGGCTGGAGCAATGATCTGGTACTATTAGCTCTGGGAACTGACATATTGAAACAATAAAATAATAATAATAATAATACTGATTTAATTAAATAATTATATTGAAACAACAAAATATTAAACATATTGTTACTTTGGGAACTGACATTTGTATTTAAAGTACATTTATATTTGTCAAGAAAAATTCTCTGAGGAGAGAAAAGTATGTTTAGAGAAAAAAAAAGGTGAATAATTGTATTCTACCTCCATAAGACACTAACCAATTAGTATCTTTTATTGCTGCTCCTTATTGTTGAGATCAAATAATACTGGGTCTATATACTATCAATCCGGTGCTGTTGCAAAAAGATTTTTTTGATTTGAACATTTGTGTTTTTACAATAAGTAAAGTTTGAAGTTGTTCCCCTATTCCGAGTAGTTAATGTTTTGTCGCTCTTTACTCGTAGAGGAATCTGCTTCAATTTGTCTCTCAGCTTTAATGCTTTTCAGCCTCATATCTCCTAAAAATTTATTACTGTGCATGCCTTTAATATATCATATTTTAAAGATTTTTTAACTATGATGATTCTTCAAAGCGCCCGCGTATCGCGCGGGGTTGAAAACTAGTGAGAGTAACTTCCAGCATACTATGGATGCAACACAACATTGAACAGTAGTTAGGCAAATTTTGAATTTTACTCGACATAATTTCACTCGTGTGAGTGACACCATGTTAGTTTTTATTAATGTAGGTCATACCCATTCAATATATAGCGTATCTCTTAATTATAATTCGTCATTTTAAGGGAACACCCTTTGATTCCAACTACAAAATGCAATTAAGTTTTGAAGGGAACACCTATGATCTGGATCAAGCCAAGTCGTAGTTCATATTTATGAAACAAAATGATTTTGGGAAAATTAATGAGTGAATGACTCATTAATTTTATTTGTTGAAAATCAATGAGCATATGACCCATTTATTTAAGGATCAAATACCAAAAAGTTCCTCAAACATTTTTTTAATACGCATTTAGTCCAATCCTTTTTATTTTGTTCCAAAAAGTCCCTCAAACATCCATTTAAACAATATTTTCTTACTTTTAAAGTCCGCGCTAGTGGCATGTTGAGGCATGTTGAGGGACTTTTTGGAATAAATAAAAAGGCTTGGACTAAACGTGTATGAAAAATATTCGATAGACTATTTGGTATTATGCCCCTTAATTTAATTTGAAATCTGAAATGAATATTTTCAACATTTGAAATCAACGGATAAATGATCCACTAATTAATTTCATATGAGATTTTGAAGAATTAATAGGTGATTGACCCATTAATTTAAATAAGGATTTAGAAAACTAATAGTTGGATGACAAATTAATTTAAGTGGGTGAATGGCACTTTTGAATTTCAAAGAGATTTTTATTTTCTTTGGAAAAAAAACTCTTTTATATGAGTGAATTTTCGATTGCACCAATATAATTGAGTTGTCTACGTATCCCAGTTGGGAGCAAGACTTGATTGGAAACAAGTAGCTGTAGTTCTTGATTTTTATTTAATTTGAGGAATTTAATTTTTCCCTAATTTGTAACATTTACGGGGGGTTATGATTGCACCCATTTTATGTCGGGTTGCCCACGTATCCAAACTAGGAATAAGTTCATATTGGATTCAAGTCAGTTGTAGTTCTTAGTTTGGGGGGCGAAAATACTATACATTTAAGGGGCCGCTGTGACGCTCTAATATGAATAATTATTTGGGTTAGTGATGGTTTAATTTTATTTATCCAAACGACCATAATTTATTCTATAGACTTAAAGGGTCATTCAGACTCGTTGAAATTAATAAATGGTAGAGGTTATTGGGACGTTTCTAAATTAAAATTAACTGCTTTTAGAAGCTCAATAAATTAAACGTGTCGTTGAAACGCGTCATAATTTATGATCTTGACAGGTTGCTAAAACGTGTTTAAATTAAAATTAATATTCCATAAAGGCGGAAGTAGGGCTGTAAACGGATATTCGAAAATCCGCATCCATCCGATATCCGAATCCGAATTTGCGGATATTTATCCGAAAATATGGAAACGGATACGAATACGGATACTCTATAAAAATATCCGAGAAAACAAATATGGATACGGATAGTACTAGTATCCGACATGGATAATCCGTATCCGATGCGGAGTATCCATTTTATCGGATATCCGTTTTACCGGATATCCGTATCCGTCAAACATATGCTTAAAATATTACTAATAATATTAGTATTAGTATTACTAGTAAATAAATATTAAAGAAAACCTTAATCGTTTATTCCCCAAAACAAAAATAAACATATACTCCACTCCAAATAAAAACACCCTAAAGTTATTGTTATTGTAAATTTATTTTGTCCTCAATTCATTAAATTAGTATAATTGATATATTGATTTTGATGATTCCAAACATATTCTCGTTAAATTATTATATAAAAATATCTCTTACTTATACAGATATAAGTATGGTTTTATTTTGTCTGTAATAATAAAAAAATATATTATCCTTATAAAAATTTGTTTTTAACATTCTTTTGTATTTTTTTTTACTTCTTATGTCCGATTATAATTTTTTTTGAAATTAATTTTATCCGTTCTAATTTTTTATTGCGAATGCTTACAGCCTTGTATGATTTCTTATTGTTAACGAAAATGATTTTCCGTAATTTTTATTAAATATATATTCTGCTGTTCTATCTTCTTCTCTCAAGTCATGTCCTATACTATTACCTACCATGGTCCTATCTGTCATATATGGGAACTCACAAACTGCTTTTGCAAGGTCATATCTCCCTGCAAATAGCCACGACTTCTCATTTATGAGCCTTGATATCTGGTATATACTTATATTATTTGGTACAGAAGATCTCTACCTATATCCTCCTATATACAATCAGTTCTTTCAAATACTTTAAATCTGTCCAAAATCTAACTTTTGTTTTTGTCCGAAATCAACTGTCCTTTGGAAGCTAATCTTTTTTTTGCGATATCTAATTTTTTTTGTTCTGACCGAATATTCTGTTTCAAAACTTTTATCTATGTGTCTCGTCCGAATTTTTTTTATATTTGATCTGATTTTTTTTTGTTCTGAAATCGATTATATCATTGTATACACTTTTGTTCTGAAATCGATTATATCATTGTATACACACACACACACACACACACACACACACACACACACACACATATATATATATATATATATATATATATATATATGTGTGTGTGTGTGTGTGTGTGTGTGTGTGTGTGTGTGTACACACATGCGTGTATGATATATTTTGAATTATAGTCTGTATGAAGACATTCTCTATTATAGCGCCACATGTCCCTATGATTTGACAATTGATCTTTAATGACTTTGCAAGACATCTTTTACTCAAGTCTCTATCAGCATACATAGCCGAAAGTTTTTTTTTACCAGCTATCAGTTTTCTTTTGGTTGACAGCCAAATGGATTACCGCCTTGGGGGTCGCGCAAGGCCTAACCTGTCTAATATATGTCTGTGTCATAATTAATAGTGTATGGGTCTCGCCTGTTGTTGTATCAGTTAAGAGGATTAGACTTTCGTCTACTACCTCAAAGACTGCAATATATGTCAGCTCTTTTATGAGGCTTGAAATCCAAATTAAAAATATGTCAGCTATTAAACCCAACGTATAATTGTTCTTCTCGATTTTTTTAATCCGAATGTAATATATATATTTTTTTTTTGTCCGAAAAAAAAATTTCTTCAGAATTTATTTTACCGGATATCCTATTATTATTCTGTGAGAAATTTAATTTCAACTATCCGAATTTTTTATATATATATATATATATCTGTGTCTGAGTGGTACACATATCTAACATGTCCCATTTAGTATCTCAAAATAAAAACTATTGTTTACACACCAGCTATAATTTGTTTTACACATTGGTTCCACACTAATATATCAGTTGGATATTATCTTTTGGACTAACATAGTTTTGCAGAACCATATCATTGAGAAGCAAAATAAAGATTTGCAGTTCAATCTTGGAGATTTTTTTCTCTCTCTTATCTCAGAAAATCAGATGCATTTAATGCTATGTCTACTTGTGTCTAATAGCCATTTTTTTTATACATAAGGACTTGAGTTACAGCATCAACCTGTGCAGAATTTCTTTGAGACAGCTTATGTGCAAGAACTACACTGATATCCTTGAGCATTTGAATCTATTATTCTGCCAATCAATACACTTCGAAGTGAGCCAAAAATTCCTATCATCTCAACAAGCATTAAAGAAGAAGATTAGTGCATACTTCAATAACATTTATTGAAGTCTCAGAAACTCAGACTGAAAATTTTAAGGAGTTTCAGTATTTTATTCTGTACCACAAAAAATTCAGATTTACTGTGAAGCTTTGTTTGAGCATCTGTTTGTACCGGTAATTGGTTCCTACCCTTAAGTGGGCCACGGGGTTTGAAGCTCAGTGTTAGCTTGCAAACAAGTGTACGCGGTGGTTTGATCCTACCCACAAGTGGATCAGAATTAGTGAAGCGCAAAGGAGACGGGAGCTCTAGGCGCGTGGACATAGGCCGGGTTTGGCCGAACCACGTTAAAATTTGGTGTTATTTATCTTCTGCATTTTCTATTCATTTCAGTACACTATCTTGCAAATAAATTAATTCTGAAATTTGACTAAATTATTTTTTAAAGATAAAATAATTATTTTTGAATTAATTAATTAATTTCAGAATATTACTTAATAATTAAATACGAAAATTAAATTAACATCCTAGTGTGTAAAAATCTGCACTTTTAAGTTATTTAAAATTAGTTGATTTCATTTTCTTGATATTGCTGAATTTATTCTTTATTATTTTATTAATCTGAAATTTGTCTAAGTAATCTAAATTTAATATTTTTCTGAAATTTTAATTTAACGAAAAGTTTTTATAAACTCAATTCACCCCCCTCTTGAGTGTAATATGGGCAACAATTGGTATCAGAGAAGGTACTCTTCTTTTTGATTTAACAATCTTGAGTTAAAGATCAATGGCATATGTTACTACATCACTTGGTGAAGGTCAATCCATTTTTAAACCTCCTCTATTTTCTGGAAAAGATTATAGTTATTGGAAAAATAGAATTAGATATTTTATTCAGTCTCATGATTATGAAGTTTGGAAAGTTATTATGAATGGTCCCTATACTCCTACTAAAATAGTAAATAATGCTTCTGTCCCTAAAGATGAAAATGAATGGAATGATGCTGATATTAAAAAAATTCAAATAAATGCTAAAGCCTGTTCACTTGATGTAAATGAGTACAACAGAATCTGTTGTTGTGAAACTGCTAAAGAAATTTGGGATAGACTAGAAGTCACATATGAAGGAACTAGTCAGGTCAAGGAAGATAAAATTAGCATGCTTGTTCACAACTATGAACTTTTTAAAATGAAAACAGATGAAACTATATCTGACATGTTTACTAGATTTACAAGTATTATTAATGGTTTGAAATCTCTTGGAAAATCCTATACTGACTCTGAATTAGTAAGCAAGATTCTCAGGTCATTACCATCTGCTTATATGACAAAGAAGCTGGCAATCAAAGAAGCTATTCGAGAAAGACCTATCTCTCTTGACGAACTATTGGGTTCATTAATCACTCATGAAATGGAACTCAAAGAACTTGCTGAAGATGAAAAGCCTAAGGCTAGCAAAACCATTGCCTTCAAATCCATTGAGGAAGAAGAAGATAGTGAAGAAGCTGATGATGATGAAGATAGTGACATAGCACTTCTTACAAGAAAGTTCAAAAAATTTCTTGCTAAAAAGAAGGGATGGTCTGGAAAACACAAAAAATTCTCTTCAAAGAAGGCACATGAAGGAAAGCCATCCTCCAAGTTTGAACCTAAGTGCTACAACTGCAAAGAGTTAGGACACATTAGACCTAACTGTCCAAAGGCCAAGGAAGAGAAAAATGATAAAAGAGAGAAAAGAAATGGAAAATACAAAAAGGCCATGAAAGCTACTACTTGGAGTGAAAGTGGTGAAAGTAGTAATGATGAAGACTCAAGTGATGGAGAAGTTGCAAATCTTTGCCTTATGGCAATTGATGATGAGGTATCTTCTAACCTTAATTCTGACAGTGAATATGAAACATCAAATGATCATGATGAACTTCAAAATGCTTTTGATGAACTCTATTACAACTTCGATGAACTTAAAACTAAATATATAAATCTTAAAAAGATACATTCTTCTCTATCACATAATTATGATTCACTCCTTGAAAATCTAGAAGTTTTAAAATCTGAAAATAAGTCCATAAAATCTGAAATGGCAAAACTAAAAATTAAAGAGTCTTCTAGTCATGTTTCTGAAAATGAACTTTTAAAACTTAAAATTAAGGACTTAACCTCATGCCTTGAAAAGTTTGTAAATGGAGAAAATAATTTAAATTTATTACTTGGAAACCAAAGATGGATGTATGATAAGGCTGGAATTGGATATAATGAAAAACAAAATGAAAAAAGTTTTGAAAATTACTCTAAAAATATGGGAAATTCATTATGCTCTTATTGTGGAAGACATACCCATTTTTCAAACTTCTGCAAATATAAATTTTCCACCAAAGTGGCATGGGTTCCTAAAGAGACTCCTATGTTTGCTAACCCATATGGACCCAACACATTTTGGGTACCAAAAGAAAAATTATTTAAATGTTCCTTGTAGGTATGTCTTAAAGCTGGATCGATCAAATCAAAATGGTTTTTAGACAGCGGATGTTCTAGACACATGACGGGTGACAAAAATAAGTTTTCAAGCCTAATTGCTAAAGATGGAGGTCTAGTCACATTCGGAGACAATTCCAAAGGCAAAATCATTGGCATAGGTAATGTTGGTAAGGATCCTTCTCCTTGCATTGAAAATGTTCTTCTTGTTGATGGTCTTAAACACAACTTAATTAGTATTAGCCAATTGTGTGACAAAGGTTATAATGTGCTATTTAAGGAAGATCTTTGTCTAATAAAAAATGCTAAAGATAATAATGTTGTGTTTATTGCTTCTAGACATGAAAATGTGTATACTCTTGATTTTGATAACCTGTCACAACAAGATGTAAAGTGTCTAGCTATCCTTAATGATGCTTGTTGGTTATGGCATAGAAGATTAGGTCATTCCAACATGGAACAACTTAATATTCTGTCCAAAAATGAGTTAGTAAGAGGGCAGCCCAAAATAAAGTTTGCTAAAGATAAATTGTGTAGTGCATGTCAGTTTGGTAAACAAACTAAAACATCATTTAAAAAGAAAAGAGACATTTCAACAAAAAGACCTTTAGAATTACTACACTTAGACTTGTTTGGTCCTAACAAGGTGGCTAGTCTAGGTGGAAAATATTATGCCTTTGTTATTGTTGGTGATTATTCTTGATTTACTTGGGTTTTCTTTCTTGCACATAAAAGTGACACACAATCTATCTTTGCGAAATTTTGTAAGAAAATTCAAAATGAAAAGGGGTGCAATATTGTGTTCATAAGAAGTGATAGAGGAAGAGAATTTGATAACAAAGATGTTGAATCATTCTGTGATGAAAATGGTTTTGAACATAATTTTTCTGCCCCAAGGACTCCACAACAAAATGGTGTGGTAGAAAGAAAGAATAGATCTTTACAAGAAATGGCTAGAACTATGTTAAGTGAACATAACCTACCAAAATATTTTTAGGCAGAAGCTGTTAATACCTCTTGCTATGTAATTAATAGAACTATTGTTCGAAAAGGTTTAGACAAAACTCCTTATGAAATATTGAAAAATAAAAGACCAAATATTGGTTATTTTAAAGTTTTTGGAAGAAAATGTTTTATTTTAAATGACAAAGATATTTTGGGAAAATTTGATGCAAAATCTGACAAAGGTATTTTTCTTGGTTATGCTCTTCATAGTAAAGCTTATAGAGTTTTCAACAAAAGGTCACTAGTTGTTTAAGAATCTATCCATGTATCTTTTGATGAGTCAATTTCTCCTTCAAAAAATCCCAACGTTGATGATGAGGCTTTAGATCTTAATAAGCTTTTTGTTAAAGAAAATCCTTCTTCTAATATCGATTTTTCTAATAATAATGATGAAAGCACTCCTCATAAAGTTAAATATAACAATGATTCTAGTTTACCTAAAAGTTGGAAATTTGTAAACAATCATCCTTTTGAAAATATTTTAGGAGAACCTTCTAGTGGTATTCTTACTAGATCCCCTTTGAAAAATGTTTGTAATAATTTAGCTTTTGTGTCTGAAATTGAACCTAAAGACATAAAAGAAGCTGAAAATGATGAATTTTGGTTATTAGCTATGCAAGAAGAATTGTTACAATTTGAGCGAAATAATGTTTGGTCACTTGTTCCCTCACCCCAAGATAAATCTATTATTGGAACTAAGTGGGTTTTTAGAAATAAAAAGGATGATGGCGGAGTGATTATAAGAAATAAAGCTAGACTTGTTGCGCAAGGGTACAACCAACAGGAGGGTATTGATTTTGATGAAACTTATGCCCCCGTAGCTAGATTAGAAGCTATTCGCATGTTACTAGCGTATGCATGTTTTAAAAATTTTAAATTATTTCAAATGGATGTGAAAAGCGCTTTCTTAAATGGTTTTATTAGCGAGGATATTTATGTTAAGCAACCTCCCGATTTTGAAAATCACGAGTTTCCAAATCATGTTTATAAACTTAATAAAGCCCTATATGGTCTAAAACAAGCTCCTAGGGCTTGGTATGATACATTAAGTGGATTTTTACTTGAAAATGATTTTGTGAGAGGAAAAATGGATTCCACCTTATTCATAAAAATTCATAACAATGATATGCTTCTTGTACAAGTTTATGTTGATGATATTATATTTGGATCCACAAATGAAAATTTATGTAAAGATTTTTCAGAATTTATGCAAAAAGAATTTGAAATGAGTATGATGGGTGAGCTAAAATTCTTTTTAGGTTTGCAAATCAAGCAAACCAAAAATGGGGTCTTTATTAATCAATCCAAATATATTAAAGATCTTTTGGTAAAATATGGTTTAGAGCATGGTAAAGCTCTTGGTACACCAATGAGTACCTCTATTAAATTAGATATTGATGAAAAAGAAAAATCTGTTAATACTACCTTATATCGTGGTATGATTGGTAGTCTTTTATATTTAACCGCTAGTAGACCCGATATCATGTTTAGTGTATGTTTATGTGCTCGTTTTCAAGCCAATCCTAAAGAATCCCACTTGTGTGCCGTAAAACGCATATTTAGATATCTTATTAGCACTAAGGATTTAGGATTATGGTATCCTAAAAGCACCTCTTTCGAACTAGTAAGCTATTCCGATGCTGATTTTGCGGGTTGTAGAATTAATAGAAAAAGCACTAGTGGCACATGTCATTTTTTAGGACACTCACTAGTATCTTGGTTTAGTAAAAAGCAAAATTTCGTTGCTCTTTCCACGGCCGAGGCTGAATATATTGCCGCCGGCAGCAGTTGTGCTCAAACCTTATACATGAAGCAACAATTAGAAGATTTTAAAATATTTTTTCACAATACTCCGATTTTTTGTGATAATACTAGTGCTATATGTTTGACAAAAAATCCTATATTGCACTCTAGGACTAAACACATCGAAATTAGACATCACTTTTTACGCGACCATGTTCAAAAAGGCGACGTTTGCATAGAATTTATTTCTACGGATCTTCAATTAGCCGATATTTTTACAAAACCCTTATCGGAAGATCGGTTTACCTTTATCCGTCGTGAACTCGGTATGGCATGTTTAAATGACTTAAAAATATAATTTTTTAACAAAAATGGACCCCACTGTTATTTTGTCATATCTTGCCATTCTCCTATAAATACATGTGCGGATACTCCTCTTCCTTCATATCATGAAGTCGTTTTATGTAGTATGGGTGGGAAAGTTTCTCGACATTTACACTACTTGGGGAGAGTGTGAACTTCAAATCAAGGGAGTTAGTGGCTCTCAATACAAAAAATATCCCTCATTTGATACCGCAATGCTTGCGATCCGCTCTTCTCCACCGCATGCTCCGTGGGTAAAACCACCCTCTTGGCCTTTCGTTTTACCTCCTCATATGCACCCACATGACTCTTCTCATTCTAATGAATATGCTGCGAGTTCATCGTCTCAAGACAACGCAAAAAATTCGATCAAAGTAGTTGTTGAGAAAATCACGATTGAAGGAAATTCTAAAGATGTATCTCATTTTGTTAACAATCTCAAAATGTAATCCTCTATGAATATCTTTTACTATTATTCCTACTTTTGATCTTGCAGACTATATGTTTAATAAAAAAAATTCAAGGTTGTCACAGTTGTTCCCTGCTTAATTTTTTTTGCTTACATTATTTTTGTTAGGGGGAGCTATGCATTTTTTTTTTACATTGAATTTATAAGGATTGTCTTTTTGATAATGTCAAAGGGGGAGAAATTATGCTGATTCATTCACTAAAAGCTAATTTATGTATCTTATGAATATGTGAATCATTGTTTGTCATCATCAAAAAGGGGGAGATTGTTATTGTAAATTTATTTTGTCCTCAATTCATTAAATTAGTATAATTGATATATTGATTTTGATGATTCCAAACATATTCTCGTTAAATTATTATATAAAAATATCTCTTACTTGTACAGATATAAGTATGGTTTTATTTTGTCTGTAATAATAAAAAAATATATTATCCTTATAAAAATTTGTTTTTAACATTCTTTTGTATTTTTTTTTACTTCTTATGTCCGATTATAATTTTTTTTGAAATTAATTTTATCCGTTCTAATTTTTTATTGCGAATGCTTACAGCCTTGTATGATTTCTTATTGTTAACGAAAATGATTTTCCGTAATTTTTATGAAATATATATTCTGCTGTTCTATCTTCTTCTCTCAAGTCATGTCCTATACTATTACCTACCATGGTCCTATCTGTCATATATGGGAACTCACAAACTGCTTTTGCAAGGTCATATCTCCCTGCAAATAGCCACGACTTCTCATTTATGAGCCTTGATATCTGGTATATACTTATATTATTTGGTACAGAAGATCTCTACCTATATCCTCCTATATACAATCAGTTCTTTCAAATACTTTAAATCTGTCCAAAATCTAACTTTTGTTTTTGTCCGAAATCAACTGTCCTTTGGAAGCTAATCTTTTTTTTGCGATATCTAATTTTTTTTGTTCTGACCGAATATTCTGTTTCAAAACTTTTATCTATGTGTCTCGTCCGAATTTTTTTTATATTTGATCTGATTTTTTTTTTGTTCCGAAATCGATTATATCATTGTATAAACATATATATATATGTGTGTGTGTGTGTGTGTGTGTGTGTGTGTGTGTGGACACATGCGTGTATGATATATTTTGAATTATAGTCTATATGAAGACATTCTCTATTATAGCGCCACATATCCCTATGATTTGACAATTGATCTTTAATGACTTTGCAAGACATCTTTTACTCAAGTCTCTATCAGCATACATAGCCGAAAGTTTTTTTTTACCAGCTATCAATTTTCTTTTGGCTGACAGCCAAATGGATTACCGCCTTGGGGGCCGCGCAAGGCCTAACCTGTCTAATATATGTCTGTGTCATAATTAATAGTGTATGGGTCTCGCCTGTTGTTGTATCAGTTAAGAGGATTAGACTTTCGTCTACTACCTCAAAGACTGCAATATATGTCAGCTCTTTTATGAGGCTTGAAATCCAAATTAAAAATATGTCAGCTATTAAACCCAACGTATAATTGTTCTTATCGATTTTTTTAATCCGAATGTAATATATATTTTTTTTTTGTCCGAAAAAAAAATTTCTTCAAAATTTATTTTACCGGATATCCTATTATTATTCTGTGAGAAATTTAATTTCATCAGTCTGAATTTTTTATATATATATCTGTGTCTGAGTGGTACACATATCTAACATGTCCCATTTAGTATCTCAAAATAAAAACTATTGTTTACACACCAGCTATAATTTTTTTTACGCATTGGTTCCACACTAATATATTAGTTGGATATTATCTTTTGGACTAACATAGTTTTGCAGAACCATATCATTGAGAAGCAAAATAAAGATTTGCAGTTCAATCTTGGAGATTTTTTTTTCTCTCTCATCTCAGAAAATCAGATGCATTTAATGCTACGTCTACTTGTGTCTAATAGCCATTTTTTTTATACATAAGGACTTGAGTTACAGCATCAACCTGTGCAGAATTTCTTTGAGACAGCTTATGTGCAAGAACTACACTGATTATCCTTGAGCATTTGAATCTATTATTCTGCCAATCAATACACTTCGAAGTGAGCCAAAAATTCCTATCATCTCAAAAAGCATTAAAGAAGAAGATTAGTGCATACTTCAATAACATTTATTGAAGTCTCAGAAACTCAGACTGAAAATTTTAAGGAGTTTCAGTATTTTATTTTGTACCACAAAAAATTCAGATTTACTGTGAAACTTTGTTTGAGCATCTGTTTGTACCGGTAATTGGTTCCTACCCTTAAGTGGGCCACGGGATTTGAAGCTCGGTGTTAGCTTGCAAACAAGTGTACGCGGTGGTTTGATCCTACCCTTAAGTGGGCCACGGGGTTTGAAGCTCGGAGCGCAAAGCAGACGGGAGCTCTAGGCGAGTGGACGTAGGTCGGGTTTGGCCGAACCACGTTAAAATTTGGTGTTATTTATCTTCTGCATTTTAATTCATTTCAGTACACTATCTTGCAAATAAATTAATTCTGAAATTTGACTAAATTATTTTTTAAAGATAAAATAATTATTTTTGAATTAATTAATTAATTTCAGAATATTACTTAATAATTAAATACGAAAATTAAATTAACATCCTAGTGTGTAAAAATCTGCACTTTTAAGTTATTTAAAATTAGTTGATTTCATTTTCTTGATATTGCTGAATTTATTCTTTATTATTTTATTAATCTGAAATTTGTCTAAGTAATCTAAATTTAATATTTTTCTGAAATTTTAATTTAACGAAAATTTTTTATAAACTCAATTCACCCCCCTCTTGAGTGTAATCTGGGCAACAGTTATTATTTTATTGGGTATATTATAAAATGTCATGTATTATTATTTTATTGGGTATATTATCATTGAGTTATACTAAAGTTATAATACACCATATCACACACAACATACACCGACTAAAGAACATATACTCCACTCAAAAAAAAAAACTAACTTCATTTCATTTCTCTTTCGTACAAAACAAGAGAAAAGAAACTTTCATGTGGTTGTTCGTTAGTTTTCTTAATTATAAATAAATGTAAGAGAGAAACAGAAAAAAATATAAGAGAGAAACATAATAGAATGTAATAGAGAAATAGAAAAGTAAAGAGATGGTTTTGATTGTGATGAGAACTGAAGTTAGCAACATGTATATTATATACAAAATAAAAATGTATACTTATTAAAATAAAAATATCAGTATGTTTTGAAGACAAAAGGTCCATGAGGTTATCATTCTCAATAAATTTGATTAATCTAAAAGGTGCATATTTATTTCTACTGTCATGGAATGCGACTGTTATTTTTTTTTGGGTGGCTTTAAACTTATATGGTTGTAAACTATGGATGACTTTAAGCCATATTATCATTATGAAATGATATTATTATTATGGAATCCATAATTGTTGATATTAGGAGGCAGTAATTTTGTTATATATTTATTTGGATTGGAATTAGATTTCATTGGATTGAATATTTTAATTGTTATTTTTTGCGATGGCTAAATAATGTAAACGGATACGGATATTATCCGAATCCGAGGTATCCGAGCGGATACGGATATGGATAGTTGTTTTAACTATCTGGACGGATACGGATACGGATAGTACATTCAGATAGCGAATACGGATATGAAAAACATGGTATCAGATCCGTATCCGTCCGTTTACCACCCCTAGGCGGAAGACACGTTTTAATTTTAACAGGTTGTTAAGACGAGTTAAAATAATTTATAATTTTGACAAGTCATCAAGACATGTCTAAATTAGAATTAATTGACCAACAAGTTTTAATTTCAATGAGTTGTTCAGACGAGCTTAAATAATTTACAGTCTTAACACGTCATTAAGAAATGTCCAAATTAAGATTAATTGTATATATGTGGTGCAAGAAAAGTTTAAATTTTGATGGATCTTTGAGGCGCGTCAACATATTTATACTTTTTACTAGTCGCTAAGTGTGCAAATCAAATTAGTTGACTATAGAGGTGCAAGTTAAGTTTTAGTGTTATAGGGTGGTTGAGACGAGTAAATAATTTATAATTTTCACATGTCCTTAAAACGTGTCTAAATTAAATTTAATTGGCCGTAGGGCTTCAAGAAAATTTTTAATTTTAACTGGCCGTTGAGAAGAGTGAAAATAATTTATTGTCTCAATAGGTCATCAAAATGTGTCTATATTTAAATTAATTCGTCATAGTGGCGCAAGAAAAGTTTTAATTTTAACGGATCATTAGGACACATCAAAACAATTCATAATTTTGACATGTCATTAAAACGTGTCTAAATTAAATTTAATTGGCCTTTGAGGCACATAACAATTTAGCATTTTAAAAGTTCCTCAACACATGCTGTAATTAATTTTTAAAAGAACAAAAAAGTCTTTTAAAAGAATTTTATTAGTGAGATTATTATACCATACTTTATTGTCATGCTTGAGAGAGAGGGAGCAAGATAAACCTCGCAGTTTTTAAAGTTACTTCACTAGCACAGCACTAAGGCTGCAGATGTTTTGCCGAAGGTAATTTTTTTACCCTAAATGCATGTGATTCTCACTAAAGCACACTTGGGACATAATCTTATCTTCGTAATCATGTTAAAAAATTTTGCATTTTCGCTTGGAAAAGTATGTATACCAAGTTTGTATTACAAATGCATTAAATAATTGTATACACACTTGGTACAATATTTTAAAGCACTTGACATACAAGGCTGTGAAAAATACTTGGTATATATAAAGCTTTTTTTTTTTATCAAGTTTGTATCACATGTGCATTAAAATATTGTACCCCATGTGTAAGTATTATCATATAATGCATTTGGAACACAAACTTGATAGTATTATTCTTACTTTAAAAAAACAAAATTAAAAGATTTAATTAAGGGCAAGAATAAAAGTCATAAAAGACCAAAATTTTTACTAATGTAATGTGTAAAAAATATTGAGCCGTTTGCATATGGCCGTTTAGAGTATGTTAATTTAAAGAAACACTAAAAAGTTACCAAATCTTCCTATTTTAAACCCAATTTTTTGAATGGCTAGGTGGGGCATAATTTTTTTTTAATGACAATGAGCATTGGGGTCACCTTGCACGTACCTTGACTAATCTCATAAGTCCCTAAAGTTAACAATTGGGTAAAACCTCCAGTGGGCCTAAATGGATTTGAATTGGTGACTATTGGGGAGCAAAACCGATGCGTGACCATCTGAGCTAACATTTAGAATTATGTGGGAAATAAATTGAGTCTAATGCCATTTAATTAGAGGACATGAGAGTCTAGTTTAGTGATTTTTTTTCAGACAACCTAGTAAATATTATTAGCTTCACGAGAAAAAAACAAACAAACTTAACAAGTCTTTTTTTGTCAATTACAAATTGGATATGAATTTTGATAAGTCTCTTGGTCAATAACTTTTAAAAAAGACCAATGTTGCAAAAATCATATTTATACACATAATGTTGTAGATTTTAAAAGATTCATATTTTAAAAATGAAAATATTTCGGAGGCACACTTAGAAAATAAGATTTGAGGACATAAATACGTGTTCCGTGTTATTAGCGAACACCTTGAATGAATGTGAACAGGTGTCTAGCATCCCAAATTATGTCCCAACGCATGTCTCCATAACATCTTCCTTTTAAAAAACCTCATTTCTAGATTTGAAAAGGTTATTCTCGTAAAAGGACCATTTTGATCTTATTTTATGTTGAATTGGTACTAATAAAACCTATATAAACATGACTTTTACAGAAAACCCTGAATAAATAACCATAGTCAAAAGGATACAAAGAATGCTTATAAATGAAAACAAAATTCATTCCTTCTTCAAGATGGGAATAAAAAGTCAACAACAGTCACTCAAATTGATTTACAAAAAAAAAAAAAAAAAACCTCCTCAGTTAAATACGAGTAAAAGCAATACACTAAAAAGAAGCAAGAGTCTTAAAGGTGCACGATAGAACTTGAGCATTGTCGCACCCGACTTGAGTCTAATACCCTTCTTGGAGACTTTTTTACCTTCGTTGTTGACCTGCACAGTTGTCCCCACCACCAACCTATGCCTCTTAGTTTTCCAAACCATTATCTTGAACCTCACCTTCGTATCCAAATCCACCCTAAAATCCACCGTCGACCCATTCGAAACCGCTCTAGAAGCCTCCTCCCAAGGCACCCCATGAGTCTCCACCAATTCTTTTCTGCGCGCTCTCTTTTTATGCCCCTGATAAAACCCAGGCACCGTGTAATTACCTATAGGAAGGCTCCTGTCGGGCCCATAATAAAAAGTGAGATTAACAGCATCGTAGTAAATACCCTTCTCTTTGTTTCCATTGTCAAGCTTTAGATCGAAATAGATTGTGTGGTTTGTGGTGGAATTTGCGCCTCTGTTTAGAGCAGGAACGTAAAAATCTTGAATTGAGCAAATGGGATTTGAGGGACGTAAACTTAACCATAAAAAAAGAGCGGTGAGACCGGAGGTTAGTAGAAAGCCGAAGCAACGGCTGGAACATCCACGTTGGCTGCTGTCGGATCCGGGCATGCTAGATTTAAAGGGGTACCTGAGAAAATGTTTGGACACGAGGGGAGACTAGACGAAGAATATGAAGGACTTAAATATTGCAATCATTATATCTTCCACTTTTTTTAAAAGACAATTGTAGCCATGTTGGGTCTCTTTATTTCTTTGGGTAAAGAAAGGAATAAATTCTGGGCCTACGTACTACTCGTTTACGTGTTATTGTACACCTTATCCAGGTTCCCGGAACTCACTAGTGATTAACGTGTTAATTTAGTTTGTTTTTTCCCCACAAAGAGTTGTAGTAAATCTGTACTGACTGATGGTGGCTTTTCACACTTCGAAGTAGGCTGTTTTAATCGGGTCGGATCGGATCGGAAAATGCCTATTCGAAAAAAAATTTAATATTTTCGGAAATAAAATAACTATTCTGATCTTCGATTCGATTTTTTCGGAAAATTAAAAAAAAATCCGAATTCGGAAAAATCGGAAAATCCGCAAAAATCGAAAAAAATCGGAAATTCACAAAATATATTAAAAATCCAAAATTTTCAAAATTTCAAAAAAATAAATTATGGATTTTCGATTACTCGAAATTCTCATTTTAAAGAAACAAAATGGCTTAACCCAACATGTAAATACATGAGGATTTGGCCATTTTAGTGGCGTCAACAGTTTCATTTGTGTAGAAGTTAGGAGAATACTCTCCTTTTATAGAGCATTTTTTGGAGCCCTCTCCATCTCCCAACCGATGTGGAATATGGGAAACTTTCAAAAAATCGGAAAAGAAATTGGAAAAATCGGAAATCGGAAAATAATTCTGAAAAAATCGGAAATAATTCGAAAAAATCGGATCGGCATAGTTTCGGAAAAATCGGATAGAAAAAATCGAAAAATCGGAAATTCAGAATTATTTTCAATTTCCGATCCGATTTTTTTTCTGAAAAATCGAAAATCGAAAATCGGCAAACTAAAATTTCATTCCAAATTCGAAAAAAATCGGATCGGAAATCGAAAAAATCGGAAAGTTTGGAAAAAAAAAACACAACCCTACTTCAAAGGCTCTGGGGAAATGAACTATGGACGACATGAGGTCAAGGCCGGCTCGGCATAAGCGGGTTAGGCCCCCGCCTAGGGTCGGCGATTAATTGGGGCCCCTTCTAGGAAGAAAAAATTAGGTTTAAAAAAAGTTTAGTAGTAAAAAAAAAGGCTCATAAAAAAAATTAGTTATAAAAATAATTAGAGTTATCACTTAAAAAAAAAGCCCCTAAAAATAACTTTGTTCTATTTAAAATAAACTCATACACTAAACCCAACAACAACATAATAACCCACCCACACACTAAAAAATAAACCCACCATCACAACTCAACCCAACCCAATTACTTATTTTATTCTTCTAAGCCTAACTCTCTCACTTCTCTCACCCACTTTCTTCTCTCACTCTTCTTCCCTTCCTCTCTTCTTCTCTCTCACTCACACTACTATCTTTCTGTACTAACCAAAGCAAGAATAAACACTTTCTTACCCACTCCACCCACCCAAAACCCTTAGCCGCCATTGCCCCACCCCCACCCACCCCCCAAAAAAATAATTTTTGGCACCCCCCTCCCTTCCCCTTTTTTTTTCATGAACTAACCTCATCAAAATAAAGATTAAAAATCTAGTATTTCAATTTCTTCAATTTCAGAAAGTTAGGGGTTGATTGGAAATTGATTGGACCTTGTTTGTGTAAGTATATATTATTCATTTACTTTGTTATATCCCATTATATAAATTTGTTTGTATTACTACTAATATTTGTGTTTTTTTTTGTAGATTCCAATTTATTATTTAGGCATTTACAAATTAAAATTTGAGATTGCTCTCAAATCAAGTTCTATGGTTCGTTTTTAGCATTTTCTTTAATATGGTTTGTCAATTTTATTGAGAATTTTGTAATTGTGTGATTAATTTTTGTTTTTGCAAATTACACTTGTTGTTGTGTTGTGTGAATATGTCTACTAACAAATTACACTTGTTGTGTTGTGTTGTATGAATATGTCGATAGATATTGCTAAAGAAATAGAAATTGAACTCGTATTTTGTGAAAAGCGTAATATTTATAGAAAAAAATATTTTGATGAGAATTCTAGTGATAAGATTAGACATTAGTATATTAAAATTGATTTTCTATATAAAAATTGATTTTGCATCGAAAAATGTGAGAAGAACACATTTTCTTTAATTTGATTTTTTTATACAAAATGGTCCATTTTTATTTTTCGCCTAGCGCCCCGAAAACTACATAGCCGGCGCTACATGAGGTACCTATTGGATAGAGATATTAACCACCTATTTGGAGCTGCTTATACAGAGTTTTGCCAACTCTACCTGAAGCTTAAGAAAATTAAATATGCATACAAATTGTTTATGTTAACTAAAAATGTACCAAACCAAATGACACCCAATATTATATCGATAAAGTCATATGTTATCCTTATAACGAAACTCGAAAGCAACACGAGCCGTGTACTTGACAAAGTGTGAGTAAAAATATCAAACAAAGAATTTGTTTAGAAATGGAATTAACAACTAAACTCTCTCTCTCTCTCTCTCTCACACACACAGACACACACACACACACACACACACACACAAATTAATATATTTTATTTTGTATTATAAATATGAATCGTCTCCTTGATTATTTTGATATAATAATGAAATGAAAAGTTCTCTCTAAATTTTCTAGTATTTCTTTTAATTTAAAATATGTTATCATCTCTCTCTAAATTTTCTAGTATTTCTTTTAATTTACAATATGTGATCAATACGCGTATTCTATATATTTTTTTAGCATGCACGTTGCGATCCTTAAAGAAAAAAGAAGCATCTTAACACCAACAAAATCCCATAGCCGAATCTGCCCAAAATGACCCCAACAACCAACAACATATGGAACATTCAAACTAACGAAAACTTCATGTGCGCGAGTTCGGTGACTTTGGGATTAACTTTGTTGACTTTAATTCATATCATCATGTATGCTAGGCTTTGGTAATTCATATATGATACATGAAACAACTAAATATTTATAAATATATAGGGTTTGTGAAAAAAACAAATTTTATTATTAGTTAGAATAATGATAGACTCCCCGGAAGCAAGTCTACCGAATCCATCCCCCATTCTATCCCCACCCTTGATTTCAACTAAAAATATCCTAGCCCTTGATTTAGTACTTTGCAAAAATACATTATATACCTATTTTTGTTACTTATTTTAAACAAATATTAAAAGATACTCTCTTATTTTTTTTTTAAATTAATAAATTTGATTTATTTTAAAGATAAATTAATTTTACATTAAACTAAAATTTAATGATTAATTATTAAAAAGTTCCTCAAACATTTTTTAAGACACATTTAGTCTAATCATTTTTATTTTGTTTCAAAAAGACCTCAAACACTAATTTAACCAATATTATCTTATTTTTAAAGGTCCGCGTCAGCGGCACACTTTGAGTGTTTTTATTTTGTTCCAAAAAGTCCTCAAACTAATTCAACCAATATTATCTTATTTTTAAAGGTCCACGCCAGCGACACACTTTGAGTGTTTTTATTTTGTTCCAAAAAGTACTCAAACACTAATTTAACTAATATTCTCTTATTTTTAAAGGTCCGCGCCAGCGACACACATTTAGTGTTTTTATTTTGTTCCAAAAAAAACTTCAAACACTAATTTAACCAATATTCTCTTTTTTTTTAAAGGTCCGTGTCAGCGGCACACTTCAAGTGTTTTTATTTTGTTCCAAAAAACACTTCAAACACTAATTTAACCAATATTCTTTAAGTATTTTTATTTTGTTAATTGACATTAGATAGGACATAAAACTGATTTTATCAACAACAAAAAAAATGAAAAAAAAAAGTGTTAAAAGTGATTTGAACAAAAAGAAATTATGTTCGTGTTATTTTAATTTAGTCATCATGTTCGTGTTCGTTTTGTTTATAAAAACACTTTTTTTATATAAAAACTACAGATTTTTTATAAAACAAAACATGTTTTTAATTAAAAAACAAATAAGACTGATTTTATTAAAAACAAAAAACTACCTAAAAAAAGATATAAAACTGATTTTAACAAAAAAACTGATTTTAATGATATAAAACTACCTAAAAAAAGATATAAAACTAATTTTAACAAAAAAAAAAAAGAAGAAGAAGAATTGGGTATGAAATCGGGATGGACAATTCGGGGAGTGTAGCACTCCTCTTAGTTTTTTTGTTAAAATCAGTTTTATATCTTTTTTAGGTAGTTTTTTGTTTTTAATAAAATCAGTCTTATTTGTTTTTTTAATTAAAAACATGTTTTGTTTTATAAAAAATCTGTATTTTTTTATATAAAAAAAGAGTTTTTATAAACAAAACGAACACGAACATGATGACTGAATTAAAATAACACGAACATAATTTCTTTTTGTTCAAATCAGTTTTAACACTTTTTTTTCATTTTTTTTTGGTTGATAAAATCAGTTTTATGTCCTATCTAATGTCAATTAACAAAATAAAAATACTTAAAGAATATTGGTTAAATTAGTGTTTGAAGTTTTTTTTGTAACAAAATAAAAACACCTAAAGTGTGCCGCTGGCACGGACCTTTAAAAAAAAGAGAATATTGGTTAAATTAGTGTTTGAAGTTTTTTTTGGAAAAAAATAAAAACACTAAATGTGTGTCGCTGGCGCGGACCTTTAAAAATTAGTGAATATTAGTTAAATTAGGGCTTGAGTACTTTTTGGAAAAAAATAAAAACACTCAAAGTGTGTCGCTGGCGCGGACCTTTAAAAATAAGATAATATTGGTTAAATTAGTTTGAGGACTTTTTTGAACAAAATAAAAACACTCAAAGTGTGCCGCTGGCGCGGACCTTTAAAAATAAGATAATATTGGTTAAATTAGTGTTTGAGGCCTTTTTGAAACAAAATAAAAATGATTGGACTAAATGTCTCTTAAAAAATGTTTGAGGAACTTTTTAATAATTAATCATTAAATTTTAGTTTAATGTAAAATTAATTTATCTTTAAAATAAATCAAATTTATTAATTTAAAAAAAAAAGAGTATCTTTTAATATTTGTTTAAAATAAATAACAAGAATAGGTATATAATGTATTTTTGCAAAATACTAAATCAAAGGCTAGGATTTTTTAGTTGAAATCAAGGGTGGGGATAGAATGGGGGATGGATTCGGTAGACTCTTTTTTGGGGAGTCTATCATTATTCTATTAGTTAATATATAGGGATGTAAATGGACATTCGAAAATCTGCATCCCTCCGATATTCGAATTCAAATTTGCAGATATTTATTCGAAAAAATAAAAACGAATACTAATACGGATACTTTATCAAAATATCCGAGAAAACGGATACAGATAGTACTAGTATCCGTAATACTAGTATCGGACACGATTGATCCGTATCCGATGCAGAGTATCCATTTTATCGGATATCCGTTTTACCGGATAACGGATATCCATATCCGTCAGACATATGTTTAAAATATTACTAATAATATTAGTATTAGTATTACTAATAAAATAACATTAAAAAAAACTTAATCGTTTATTCCCTAAAACAAAACAAGCACATACCCCCTCAAAACAAAAACACCCTAAAGTTATTATTTTTGGGGGTATATTATAAACTGTCATGTATTATTATTTTATTGGTTATATTATCATGGATTTATACTAAGGTAACAACACACCCTATCACACACAACATAAACCCACTAAAGAACATATACTCCACTCAAAAAAAAAATCTAAATTCATTTCATTTCTCTTTCGTACAAAACAAGAGAAAAGAAACCCTTATGTGGTTGTTCATTAGTTTCCTTAATTATAAATAAATGTAAGAGAAAAACATAAAAGTAAAGAGATGGTTTATTAAAACCATCTCTTTAACAACATGGAAATGTAACAACAGGTACATTATAAAAGTAAATGCAACAACAGCTATATTATATACAAAATAAAAATATATATTTATTAAAATCAAAATATCAGTATATTTTGAAGACTAAAAGGTCCATGAGGTTATCATTCTCAACAAATTTGATTTAATCTAAAATGTGCATATTTATTTCTACTGTTATTAAATGCTACTGTTATTTTTTTTTTATGTGTGTGTGTGTGGGGGGGGGGGGGGGGGGGGGGGGTTAAGCTTATATGGTTGTAAAGTATGGATGACTTTAAGTCATATTATCATTATTGAATGCTATAATTACTATGAAAGCGATAATTGTTGATTTCATGAAGTAGTAATTTTGTTATATATTTATTTGGACTGAATTGGATTTCATTGGATTGGATATTTTAATAGTTATTTTTTGTGATGGCTAAACAATGTAAACGAATACGAATATTATTCGATTCCGAGGTATCCGAGTGGATACGAATATGGATAGTTGTTTTAACTATCCGGACGGATACGAATACGGATACGGATAGTGCATTCATAAAGCGGATACGGATATGGAAAACAAGGTATCCGATCTGTATTCGTCCATTTACCACCCCTATAAATATATATGAGTAATGTTATTAAACTTAATATGTTCTCATAATCATATATAAGCCATAGGGTTCGCATATTTTATATTCACAAATTGATTTTATTTTTGTACGACAATTACCCTTTTGCGACAATTACCGTTCATCTCCCAAATTTTGATTATTTTTATATTGAAAACACGATTTTAATTTAATCTCAAAATTTTGTATTCTTATGTTTGAATGATAATTTTCTAGGAATTACTCTTTGACTCCTATGTTTTCTATAAGTTGTAATAAAATTAGAAGTTGGAATCAAAAGTTCCATATTCTGTTATTAGGACCCGAAATTCCTAATTATCATTCGATGTTGGGGCTCGAAGTTCCCATATAAAGATTTTAATTTGCGATCAAAAGTTCGCAAATTATTTATTAGGACCTGAAGTTCTCAATTATTATTCAGATTTTTGGACATGACAATAAAATATGCCTTAAAATCAAAATTGACGTTTGATTATTTCTATAATAGGGTAAGGGATACTAAAAGCCCCATAACAATTGTTTATAAATTGGACCCAAAGCACCAATAAATTTTTAGTCAAACCTAAAGTTTTGATTATTTATATAATAAGGGTAATGATATTATATGTCCTATAGTGATTATTTATAGTTTAGACCTGAAATTTCAAAATAATTTTACCCCTTATTAAAACTTGATGTTTTGATATAATTGTACCTGATGTTCCACTAATTATTTATCATTGGGATTTGAAGTATCCCGATACTTATTCAAATGGGACATGATATTCCTAAATTATTTTGGCCTCAAGTCTCAAAGATAATATATCACCATCAAATCTGAAGTTTTGATTTCTAATTGAAATTTAAAAGGTATAGAACAAAAGTCCCCTAATTATCATTAATTTGATTTCTCTTATTAAGGTTGAGGATCGGGATTGTCTGAAATTCAAAAAAGAAATAAGTAAGTCCTTTTGGTTTTAAAATAATACTGTAATATAAAGTTTTATAGCGTAATGAAAATAACTTTAGGGTTTAATTTGTAATTTTTTATTTCTTTTAATTAGTTAGGTTTCTAAGTATATTTGAAAATAGGTGTAATAGACTCTTTCCCCCTAATATATTCAGCAATCTATATATAAAGTTTGGGGTCTAATTTCATACATTAAAAAAGTTCAGGGGTTTATGTACAAAATAACTTTTGTATTTTAAATTTTCTTTCTAGGGTTTTCTATGAAAAAGGTTTCTGATTAACAAAGCAGGGTGATATAATATACAATTTTGACAAAGAAAATAAAATAAAAATTTTGAAAAAAATTCTGAATTTTGTATTTGTCGCGCGCCCTCACGTGCGAAGTCGAACTCCCTACGCGCTTCTGGTTGACGTCACTCGTACGCCAGTTTAACACTTCATCTTTGACCTCTCGATATTTGAGTTCAGGGTTTCAAACTTTGACGATCAATTAAATCATGTATTAAATACAATTTTAACCAATTCAAAAGCCATTCCTTTTAATTTTTTACAAGGAATCCAAATATATAACTTTTTATGGATTGAGATTGACTGTAGCCTCATATCCAGTTTCTGTAAAAAGTTCAAAAATCTGACTTGATATTCATGGTCTACTAGGTAAATTCGAACTACGGCATATTCATGGTTTTGCTTCTGGATGAAATTAGAATAGAAAAATTTTGGTTTGAAGTTCTAATCCATAGTTTATATGGAGAATTTTAACTTTGAAAATTTTCAAGCCATAAATAAAAATTTGTGATTGCAGGTATCTAAATGATATAATACTCAAATTGGCCATTTCACTTAGGTTTATAAGAATCAAAGATCAAACTTTCCTACCTTGAAACTGGTTCCTGGTCAAGAACACAGAATCCACCATTGAAACTCAAGCTTCAATGGAGTTTTCTGTTATTTGACCCAGTTCAGTGTCAAACCAACGTAAATTTCAACATGTCAAGGCTAAAAATAATCATATATTGGTGCAGAAACACAATGGAATCAAGAAAAGTAAGTTTGATGCATAAAATGTTGAGATACCAAAATTTTCAAATTTTGAGCTTGATTTTTGCATGGTAAATATAATGTTTTTACAATGATAATAAGGGCCTTTTATAGAGTTGAAGATGGGGAGATGATTTGTTGTTTTAGAGGTGAATTTTAGGAGGTTATTGTGAGAGTTTTAGTTATAGAAGAATGACTACCATGAGGTTTCATATGAATTACCATGTTCCAGGGTCTAGGTAGATGCCTAGGTTTCTTTCAAATTAGCAGGGAGGTTTGTGAAATTAATTTTGTTTAAGTATTTGGTCCCTAGGTAGTTTAAGTTTAAGCATATAGTTCTTTTCCTATATTTTTGATAGTTTTAGAGGCTAAAATTAAATTTTACAAACTTATGATGATATGTTAGGGTACTTGTAGTAATTTTTGAAGTTATAGATTGTGTAAAAATATAATTTTTGGATTTGGAGTTAATTTATAGGTTTAAACAAGATTTTGAAATTTCTAGGGTCACTTTTGGAATTATTATAACCTAAGGATTTATAAGTGATCTATGGTTTCTTTGGTACCTCGTTAGGTATTTAAACAAAAGAATTTCCTTTAATCATTGGTATATTGATGTAGGATATTTCTAATTTTTATCATTAAGTAGTCATGGTTCCCGCATATAAATAAACTAGGGATATAATAGTTTATTCGTATGTTCGGATTGTTACACCGTCACCCAACTCTCTCTCTCTCTCTCTTTCTCTCTCTCTCACACACACAATATCGTCTTGCTCTTTTATTTTCACTATAAAACGACTGACACAATCACCCACAAGACCATTGCCACTATCACGACTCAGTTAAAATGTGATTTTAAATGTGCGCAACCAGATTCGAAACATTCTCACCATCCTTATCTCATATTTATGTGAGAATTCAAGATTTTAAATCAGGTTAAATTGATTTCTCTCGCACCATCTATTCGTTTTACACTTGTTTAAAAAATTGTTGATGATATTCCAAGGGAAATAAATAATCAATGGGTTTTCGTAAGGATTTCAATGAGGCTTTTATTGAAATATTTTTCTTTATTTTTTATGAATGTTTCACGTTGAGCCTAAATTTTTTCAAAAATATCTTCCGTAACTTTCAAATTTTAAAACGATTTTTCGATTATATATATTTGTAGTAACTTTCAGTGAATTTTTAGGGTAATTTCCATAGTTTTGAAAGTTTTTCCTTCAATTTCCAAAATTTTATTTATTTTTTAGATTTTGGAATGTTTTTATGCAATTTTGAGATTAAAAAAGGTCTTTCTTGCTATATTCAATTTTTGAATATTTTTTAGTAATTTTCGATTTTGTAAATATTTTCCCCAAAAATTCCAAGAAAATAAATATTCTTTGTGTAATTTCAAGGTTATTCAACTATTTTTTTCATTCATTTATATATTTTGAAAGGGAAAAAACACTATAATGTGACAACCCTCCTATTCGAATACCAGGTGACTAATCATCTACTAAAATAAAACAGAAATCTCAGTGTGGTTTATTCTTAGCATCACTGTTGCAATCACAATATATTATAAATAATATAATTAAAAATGAATGAATAAGTCACCATGCATAAATAAATAATAAGAGTGACCTGAATAAACTATCGGTCACCAAATAAAACATCCACACTATATAACTGAATAATAAAACTGAGTACATAAATATAAATGTCTGACAATAATACAAAAGCCTATCCATCTACGCTCAAAATGTCCAAAATTGAAACTGAAATGAGTGATCATATCTAGATGAAATAAGATGAGGCGTCTAAACAAAGATGTAGCGTCCACGACTACTACACGTCAAGAATGAATATATCCCTACGGTCCCGACTACTACTGCTGCACATCTGAGGTATAAAAAGAAAGTCAAGGAAAAATAAAAGCCTGGGGGTTAAAGCCGAAAAAGTAAATTATATTTTGCAAGATAATTATTTTAAATTGATTAAAACAATAGTGTATTACTTTCATAATTAACCGAAGTTCAATCCCAACTTCTCGATTAATATCTTAAATTCACCCACTTAGATCCGAGGTTCTCCTCACTCGAACCCATTTATTGTTGGTATATCACACGTACCAAAAGAAATCCCAATCCAAAACCACCAATTTAAAATTCTGGTACCGTGCACCTATTAGTAGAAAATTCATAACAAATTCAAAAAAATAAGAAAAATACGAAACCAGCGTCGATGCCTTAGGAATTCGATTCTGCACAACTTTATCCAACTTTCAAAAATGAACTGGTTTGCTCCCCTAATGAACCGATTTAGTTTTCTGAACATCTTCTTCTTCGAGTTTTCTCCTCCAAAACCCTCCAATGGAGGTTTCTACCCACTTCAAACATAAAAAAATAAATCTTACAACAATACCCTAACATTGCAGAGGTATGTTAACACAAAACTAAACTCAAATCCTAAATCAAACCCTAGTATTTTAAATCAAACTTCTAATTAATACAACGGATAATTTTTTCCCAAACTAATTGTCAAGATCTAATCTTTATATACAAGTTCTACATGTCCATCCATTTAAATATTATAATATATTTCAAATTTTGAGTGTGATTGATTTCCATTAATGAGTCATTCACAAACCCTAATCTTTTATCATTTAAATCTCTATATCAATTAAGAAAGTTTCATTATTTAACATCTTAATTTTTAGATTTCTACCTCTAATCATGAAAACAAATAACTACTATCGAATAGTGGCATAAAGCAAGTATCTACTTGTCTTAGTGGATTATAATTCGAAGTCTCCTACGAATTTGATGATGGGTTGAGTCCTCTTTCTTCTCTTCTCCAAGTTTTCTCTTCTTTCTTCTTCTTTGTTTCCTCCATAGGGCTCTCTCTCTCAATCCCTTGTGTAAAATACGAAAGATGGGTTATCTTTCACCTTCCCAACCTCTTAAATATCCCTTTAATTTACCTAATCCCTATTTTCTTCTTAGCCATAAGTGAAAAATATCCCCCAATCCTTATACGGGTTCCGTTATGTCTAAAAAGCCCTCGGAACCCAAACATAACACTCGAGTACCTATTTTGGACTATTCTGGCCCTTTCCGGATCACCGGTGCACTCGAAAAGGTCATCCGAGTCACCAAACTCCAAATACGGTAACATCTCATTAATCGAACCCAATACGTGTGTACTCTACACGTCGACTACAAATTATACTGATCCACCGATGTGACACTCTATTGACATATAATAATAATAAACCTTAGCTTTCACTCATATGCGACATATAATAAATCACATAACTATTTATTTATCACATGCAAGTAAATAATAATTATAATTGTTGATGTCTAAAAATGAACTAACTCTACATTTATAATCACAGATAAAAATAAAATAAGTAACTCAAACCACACACACAATAGACAAGGTTTTAAAGTGGTTCTGCTGTAAAATAGCCTATGTCCACTGTTATTTTTATTTACGAGGGTTTACAATAGCTCAGTTTGGTGTGCATATGAGTAATTTGAGTTGTCCCTTGAGTTAAGGGAATAGTTTATATTTATAGTCATTACAAACCCTATAGATGGAGCACCTTTATAATTCTAGGAGTTTACATATGTGTACGATAAAGCAAACACTTGAAATTTAGTGTTGGTTGGCTTTCCATTTGAGTAACCATTGGTATTCCTATTGGTTGTCCATATGGAGTTAGTCGGCATTCTAGCCGACTAAGTGTCTCTGAGGCCGATCAAGTAGGTTAGTCGGCCCCGTTGGAGGACAGGTGTACATTCATCATTGTTCCACACAAGGGTGAATTTTTACATACAACAAAAGCCCCCAATGCTCCATGATTAATGCTTGCGTGAGAGCATGGAGTATTTAGCCCAAGAAGTTTCTCGACATATTATTTGAGTGTTTGGTCGACAGCCGACCTCCCATACTTTTCAAAAATTTCTACTTTCACTGTTTGATGATGGCATTTTTATAAATAATTCAAAATTTTTTGAACCACTAAAGGACAGAGTCGTCTTTTTATGCTTAGGAAATTGTGCAACCGGCAGTAGCTATACAGTTCATTCAGTTAATCATTTCATTCCCATTTACCGAGACAACCTATAAATAGGTATGAAGTTTCCCTCATTTCTTTCTACCTCAAACCTTCTAAACCTTAGCACTCTCTTTGCCTTCAAGTTTTTTCTGTGCGATCGTTTGCTCCCATTTTTTCTACAATTTTTGCCATCGTTTGTGATTCCCTATAAGCCTTCTTTTACCCTTCCTCTATTTTATCATCTTTTTTTTCTTTTTCCAACATGGTTCACATCGTTGATGAGAACTCGTTAGATGAGTTTAGAGAAAAGAGAAAAATTCTGAGTTGGGTAGATTTAGAGAAACCCAGGGGTCCTATAGATGTTTATTCCCCCTCACCCCACCCACCCACCCATTGAGGGTCATTGGATCCCCACTTTGTTTATAGCTGAGTGTGGCATCACCTTTCCACCAACACCCACTTTTCTCCAATTTTGCCAACATTTTGATGTAGTTCTAGCCAGAGTATAACCCAACACTTGAAGGGTTATGAATGGGATACATATGTTAATTGAAATTTATGGGACCCATATTAGGATTTGGGAGTTGATGTTCTGTTACAAGTGGGGTAGTGTTGGAGAAAATACCTATTACCTAAAGACTAGGCATGCCAATAGTACTTTAGTAGTAAATATTCCAAACTCCAATAATGATTATTGGGATTATGGTGTTATTATCTAGAACTAGCAATATACTCCTCTCCCTACTGGAGTGGCTTATACTGGTCCCAGATGTCCTTAATCAAGATGTGGCATAAGTTGTAACTCTATTGATTGTTTTTCCTCTTTTGTGATGCATTTCTCATGTCTGCCAACTAATTTTACTATTTCTTTATTATATAAAGGAAAGTAAGAAAAGGTTCCCCAAGGAAGGAGAAATCAATATCAACAATATCAAGTTCTTGTACGGATTGAACCAGAAGATTGGATAAGAACATCCTAGGGTTACATCGTTTCTATTAAAATCTAAAAGTTCCATCACTTCTGTTGTTGCCTTGCCTACACTTGCTCTGCCCCCAATTGCTATCAATATTGAGGAGGGTCTTGTGCTAACTTCCTCAGCCACTAAGTTTACAGGGCCTGAATTTATCCCAGGAGGAACTTCTTCCTTATTTGATTCCTTGGACATTTCTGAGATTCTCCTTTCTCCTTCTATAAATATGACTAAGAGGAAAATGCCTAACTTGATGGGTGGTACCCTATCTCCAATCCCCAAAGCTACTGATGCTGGTAAGAAGAAGTCTAAGGCCAGTGATAAAAGGCCTATTGGTGCTGACGAGACTCAGGCTGAGGAGAACCAATTGAAGAGGTTGAGTAGAGGTTTGTCTAATGCTTCAAAATAGGTTCAAAAGACATTAACCGAGCACCAGGCATTAGCTGCCAAGAAGACTGTCGACTAATAGGAGTTGGTGAGAAAAATCCGGGCTGACCTTGACATTGGGTCAGCCTCTGTGACTGTTAATCCTGGATTGGATAGGGGGTTAATTAAGTCTGGAACACTTCCTACTGATAGAGTTGCATCATCCCCTATGCCCAAGTCCATGTTGACTGAAAGGGCTCGCCATAACTTGGCACTGGTAATTTTTTTTACTTTTCTATTATGTTCTCCATGATGATGAACTCTTTCTTATGTCTTATCTTTTTCTTTCCTTGTAGTTACTGGTTGACTTTAACTAGATGATGGAGAAGGATAATTAACTGAATTCTTCTCTTGGAGAAGTTAAAAAGGCCTTTTAAGGTCTAAAGAATTCTTTGACAAAGTCCTGAGGAGCCTTGGAGGTAAAATAGAAATCCTCGGAAGAGGATTTGAAGAAGTCCACTGATAGGGTCGATAGAGTTGAAGGCAAAATAAAGGCGATCAAAGAGAGAGATGAAGTTGCCGATAAAAACTGAATGATGCTTAAGTAGGTCCAAGGCTATCGAGGATAAACTTTCAGATGCCACAGCTAGGGCACAAGCTGCTGAGGGCAAGGTGGTTGCTTTGAATGCCAAAGGTAAAGTTGCCTTTGATAAGGGATGGGAGAAGGCTATCTGTGTTGACTCTCCTCAAGTTGATTATGCTTATAAATGGTCCTTCAAAGAAGGTCGGGCTGAGGCTTTGAAGGTGTTCGACATAGAGGAAAACTCTGAACTCTTCGCAAGATATGACCCTGGTACTCCTCTTAACCTAAATGAGGAGTTAAATGATGAGAGAGGGTCAATATAATATTCTGCGATGCCTCTAGAGTTTTCAATGGTTCCCAATACCAATGTCGATTTCCTAGTTGCTGGCCAAGACCAGGCCAAGGACACGGAGAATATCTAACTCCTTTTCAACAATTTTATTTTTTTCCTTTTTTGATGTATCTGTTTTTGTACTTCAACTATTAATCAATTAAAGAATGAATTTTTATCTCCACTATTTAGGCCTTTAAATGATCTTGATTTCTTTTTGAATTGTGTTGTTTATTGCTTGTGTTGTCTGATCTTCTGGATTTGTCCCACAAACTCATATATTTGTAATTTTCCAGTTTGATGCTAGGAAGAAGGCCATAATTTCTGCTGGATCTAACCAACTCAGATGAAGTAGAAACCTTCTAAAAGCTGGTCATGTTCCCATTTTTGAAGAAGACTTAATTGGGTTGCTAGGACCAGATGCATTTGACCAAGTCAAGGAGTCATATATCCATCTTCATTGCTTGTTGGACAGGGTTGTTGATAATAATGCTTTATATTATGAAATGATTGAGAAACTATAAAAAGATCATAAATGGTCCAAAGCACTACTCCATAGTTATTATAAAGCCAAGTATAAGGCATTAAGTAAAGGATGTTTGACCAGAAATTAAAGGACATCAATTTTGCCTTAAACAAGAGATAACTGTCTTTAAAATAAGATTTGGATAGTGCTCGATCAATTACTGCCATGTTGGAGAAAGAAAATAATGCCATGAGAGATGAACTTGAAAGCTTGAAGAGATCATCTACTACTGGTCCTAATGAGGGTCCTTCCTTTTTAGAGAATGAAAATGTAAGACTGTTGGAAGAATTGGAAGCATTTTGGAAGACAAAGACTAAATCTGGGCAAACTTCTAGTCAGAGGATAGTTGTTCGACCAACAATTGAGGAAGAAAGAATTAAGAAAACTTTTGTCGACTAAGATGTCCAAATGAAAGCCAAAGATAACGTCATTGCCGACCAAGCTGCCCAGCTGAAAGCCAAAGACAGTGCCCTTAAAAAACTTCAAAATCAGGTGGAGAGGTTAACATTTCAATTTCACAAACAACCCAAGAAAGTTTGGATGGAGGGTTACAATGAGGCCTTAGCCCATATGGATGATCATCTTACCCAAAGTAATCGTGTAGGCTATAAATGGGGATGGACCAATTTGCTAATTTTACTGAAGTATGATTAGAAAAGTAACTTATGGCATAAGAATGACCCGCGTTTCTTGGATTATGATAAGCCTCCATTTAAATTGGATACAAAAGGGATTCCTCCCAATTTCATTACCCAATGCTGATAGCTAAATGTTTAAGGGATTATGGCCTTCATGATGAGTGTGAGATAGTTCTTCCCCCTCATTTGCTTGAAAGGACGAGCAACAGCAATAGGCAATTGTTAAGGGATTTCAACACAATCAACTATCCACATACTCGTGATGATCCTCCTGCTGGGATGGACAAGGACAAGGAAAGCGTCGAGCAGAATAATTATATATTCCTTGTCCTGTATTTTGATTAGTTATTGATATTATAATACATTTTTATCTGAAGTCAATTTTAATTTAATTCTCTTAATTCAAGCTTATAGTTATTATAAATCCTTTTATCGACTAGGTAAACTGTATAATATCGTCTTGTAGAGTAAATAAACTGCTTAAATATTAAAAACTTGATTCATGTTTGAATTATGTATATGGCCTTAGATTCGACTAATGCACTTAGAACTGTAAATATCTTTATTGTACTAAGTTGTAGCATTAGTTATCACTGGCGACCAAGTGTATTAGGAATGTATAATTATTACAGTATTTTAACCCGATCGGGTAAAATTTTTAATTAATAAATTTTACTGACTTCTTGTTCGTGACTTACCGAGGAAAAATCATACATGAAGTTTAACTTTGCTAAACTTAGAAAAGTTTGAACCATGCTCTGTCGCCGAGGGACTTTCTAGAAACTTTTTTGAAGTTGGAAAAGTTTGAACCATGTACCTTTCGATGAGGAACTTTTTGAAAACTTTTCTGAAGTTGGAAAAGTTTGCACCATGCACCTTTCAGCGAGAAACTTTTTGAAAACTTTTCTGAAGTTGGGAAAAGTTTGAACCTTGAACATTTTGGCTAGGAACTTTTTAAAAACTTTGAATTAAAATTTCTCATATTAATTCTGATTAAGGTGTGTAAGTGTGTAGCCACTATACTCTAAAAACCAAAATACAAAAAGTATGTATAATGGATAAAAATTGAAATTTCATGAACTTAAATAAGAAATTACATTAAGGACAAAATTTTCAAAATTGAATTACAAATAATACTTACGCATCTGGTCTGCGTTCCAAGGATTCTTGAATTCTTTCCCTTTTAAAGTCTCCCGTCGATAAGTTCCTAGTCTAATAACCACCGAGATACGGTATGGACCATGCCAATTAGGCTTCAGCTTGTTGTTCTTATGGATTACTTTCTTAAGTACCAGATATTTTAGCTTCTGGTTGATCGGCTTGGCCCTCCGATTATAAAACCTTGTAGTCCTTTGTTGATAGGCAGCCATCCGAATAGCAGAATCTTCTCGGATATCTTCTATCATGTCCAGATCTAGTCGCCTCATGAGATCACTCTTAGGCGAATCAAAGTTCAATACCCTGTGAGTCAGCAGACCTATTTCCATTGGTACTACTTCCTTTGTGCCAAAATCTAGCATATAGGGAGTTTTTCTTGTTACCATTCTGGGAGTAGTCCTATATGACCAAAGGACACTGTGGGGATCATTAATTCAATTGCATTTAACCTCATCAAACCTTTTCTTCAACCCATCTAGCAAGGTTTTATTGGTAATTTTTATTTCGTCATTGCATTGTGGATGCCCAGATGCTGAATGAAGTTTTTAGATGCATGACCGAATCAATAGTCTTCAAATTATTTACTATTAAATTGAGTGCCATGGTCAGTGATGATGGCATATGGAATGACATGTCTGCAAATGATCTACTTCCATATGAACTGGAACACTCTCTAATATGGCATATCAACTAAGGTCTCAACCTCCACCTATTTGGTAAAATAATCAACAGTCACCATTAGGTACATGAATATTCCTTTGGTGGGTCGACAACGATCTGACCAAGTTAATTCCCCATATAGGGAAAGGCCGTGGAGAAGTGATGGGTGTTAGGCTTACTCTTAGACTTTTGTAAATGGTAGCAAACTTCTGACATTTATCACACTTTTTGGTGAAAGTAACACAACCTAATTTTATTATTGGCTAATAATTACCTTGCATAGATATCCGTTGTCTCATAGATCTCCCAGTTGTGTGAGCCCTACAGGAGCCTTCATGCACTTATTTGATTTAATCATTCACTTCGTTTGGATGAGCACAACGAAGTAGAGAAACATTGTATCCTCGCCTTTACAGGACACCTTTTTCTAACACATAACTAGATGCTTTATACCTCATCTTATTAGCTTTCTTTTGATTGGATGGCAGTGTTCCTCTTTTGATGTACTTTCTAATGGGGTCCATCCATAAGGGACCTAATTTCGCAGATATGACACTGATTTCATCCCATCAATGCTTCTGTGGGCAAGAATCTCCACTAGGATTGTTCGTCTGAGTTCTATTGGAGTTGCTGAAGCAAGTCGAGCAAGAGCATCTGCTAGGGCATTCTCAAGTCTAGAAATTCTCACTATTTTGCCTGAAGTGATCAATAAAATTACTTGCACTACTTTTTGATGACATCTCATCATAGTTTTCCCTTTAACGCCATAAATTTACAGCATTTTATTGACAACCATCTAGGAATCACAATATACCAATACCTGATCAGCGCCCACTGATGAAGTCAATTCCATTCCTATAATCAATGCTTTATGTTTGGCTTTACTGTTAAAAGCCTTTAATTGGAATCTCATAGTATATTCCACATCCAAGTTAACCGGAATGTTGATGATGAGGCCTGCTCCACTTCCAGTAGCACATGAGGATCCAACTACAAATAATTACCAAGTTAGAATGCCATCAGAGAACTCGTCTTCTACCAATACTTCATTCTTAAACACCTTCTTATTTTGTTATAATTTTTCTTGAGCAGTCGATGAGTCAATTTGATCGATCACAATCTCTATTTTCTTTTAAGATAAGCTTTTTTCGTAGAAGTCTGTTCGGCTGGCAAATATGGACTATGTTTCTCCTATGCATATGTGAATTCAACAATAAAGTCTCCCACTTCTTGGCCTTCAATTACAACTCTGGGTTCATAAATAACTTTATATTCTCCTAATTCAACTGCCCAAGACATTAGCCTTCCAGACTTTTCTGGTTTGTGCAGTTCTTGTTGCAAAGGCAAATTCGTGTGGATAACAATGATGTGGGCTTAAAAATATGGCCTCATCCTCCTAGAAGCTTCAGTAAGAGCTAGGGATAGGTTCTCCAAGCGAGGATACCTGAATTTTTCTCCTTGGAATGCTTTGCTAGTGTAATATACTAGCCTTTGAACTTCATTATCTAGTCGGACCAAAGATGAACTAACAGCTGACTCTAAAATAGCCAAGTATAAATAGAGTTTTTCTCCCAAAACTGGCCGGGAAAGGAGTGGGGGAGAACCCAAGTATTTATTTAACTTCAGGAAGGCCTTCTCACATTCATCATTCAATTTAAAGGTTTTTCTAAGAACATTGAAGAATGGAAGACACTTATCAATTGTTCGGTAGATGAAACGGTTTAATGTAGCTACTCTTCCTGTCAACTTTTGAACTTCTTTCTTATTTGTCGAGGACTGCATTTCAAACAAAGCTTTAATTTTGTTAAGGTTTGCTTATATTCCCCTCTGATTGACAATGTACCCTAGAAACATCCTTTCTTGTACTCTTAGGATGCATTTGAATGGGTTGAGCTTCATCTGGTGATTTTCCAATTGGTCAAAGGTTTGAGCTAAGTCCGGAATGTGGTCGGCAGCATGTTTGCTCTTAGTGAGCATGTCATCTACGTAGACCTCCATGTTTTCCCGATCTGATCCTCAAAAACCTTATTCACTAATCTCTTATATGTATCTCGATCATTCTTTAACCAAGGGGCATGAAATTGTAACATTAAGTTCCTCAGCTAGTAATGGAGGAAGTGTTTTCCTTATCTTCAGGCTTTATCTTAATCTGGTTATAACCAGAATAAACATCCATAAAACTGTGTAATTCTTGGCCTGCTGTAGCATCGACCAACTGATCAGTCCTTGGTAAAGGTAAGTGATCTTTTGGACATGCCTTATTAATATCTGTAAAATCTACACACATACGCCATTTATTATTTTTCATCTTGACAATCAGTACATTAGCTAACTAATTAGGGTACTTGACATCTTTAATGAACTGTGCTCGCTGTAATTTCTCCACTTCCTCCTGAATTATTATATTTTTCTCAAGACTAAAGACTCTTCGCCTTTTTTGATCGGCTTAGATTCTGGATAAATATTAAGCTCGTGTTATATAAAGTTCGGATCAAATCCCGGCATACCTTCATGGCTCCAAGGGAAAAAAATTCTTTCTTTAAGGAACGTAATTAATTCCGGTTTGAGAGAAGAGATAACCTCAAACCGAACTGGGTGGTTCTTTTTGGATTCGTGTCGTCCAATACAACAACTTCAGTTTCTTCCATAACTTGTCCCTTTCCTAATTTTTCTTCTTCCCGAGGATCTAAAGTGTCGATGTGAATAGTAGTTGTGCTCTTTAGTTGCATCTCTTGTTGGTTGGCCGATGTATAATAATATTCCCAAGTATCTTTATGGATGTCATTTATTATGTCAACTCCATAATTTATTAAAATTTCATGCATTGGTTCACTGTAGATGGCACAGCTTCTAATTACTTGATTCTCATTCTTCCACGGATGATATTGTAAGCTGACTGGACATTTTTATCTAACACAAAGAAGCAAATTCTTTTTCTCTTACTCGTCGGCCAGGTGCCAACCAAGAGCTCTAGCTTAATGGTTCATAATGGGTATAATTTCTCTCCTATGAATCCAATGAGAGGTCTATGGTATGGTTTTATCATATTGATCTTCAACCCTAGGCTTTCGAAATAGTTATAGAACATTACATCAGCTGAACTCCCATTATCAATCAAAATCCATGTGACCCTGCCATGATAAACTCTTCATGTGATAACTAACGGATCGTCATGAGGGTAAAGAATCTCACTCAGATCATTTTTGGAATATCCAATCACTAGCTTATCTCTGTTGCCTTTTTTTGGTCGATTATCACTGGATTCAGCCATAACAATCTGTCTGACAGTTAGGCAGGCTTTGACTTTATTTAAATAAGCTTTCCTTTTTTCTATGGCATCTCCTCCTCCAGTATAACCACCTATAATGAAATGGCATCCAAAGGATTTCATGTCGACCTCCACATCTGGCTCATTAGACTTCTTCAGTAAGTCTGGATCTTATTTAAAATCATCATTTCTTGCTCTCTTATTATCATCCCTTGATCGGGATGGAGATTCGGACTTCATATAATCATTTCAGATGCCATTTTTATCAACAAAACTTGCTCAACTTTCCTCGCCAAATAAGATTTTCAATCTCATTCTTTAGCGCAATGCATCTGTTGGTGTTGTGCACATGATCCCTATGGAAATCACAGTACTTAGACTTATCCCGTTTATTAGGGGATGTTTTCAACTTTGCAGGCCAATTCAGTTCTCTATTTTCTTTTATCTTCTCCAGGATATAGTCATCACCCTTATTGAGTGGGGTTTACTCATCATACTTCTTGATCCAATCCAGCTTCCTGTCTTTTTGACCTTTTTTGAAAGAGTTAAAATTGTTTTCCCTTTACTATTGGTGTCAGGACCTTTTTTGGTTGCCATAGCTTCCTCGGCATTCATTATTTTTCCTGCTTTAGCCATTAGTTATGTCATGGTTTTAGGTGAATTATTTGCTAAAGCATAATAAAGATCTTTAGCAAGCAACCCACTCATAAGTGCTGCAATGGTTGTTTTCTCCTAATAGTCCACACCTCTAGTTTTTCATTATTAAAACGAGTAAATATTCTCAAGAGCTTTCTCCTAGTTTTTTTCGCATGGTCAAGAGATAAGTGACACTCTTGATCGGCTTAGCCCCAAAACAAAAGTTATTAATTAACCATTCATCTAACTCCTTAAAACTAGAGATTTTACATCTGAGGAGATTGTTATACCATATCTGGGTGGCCCTTTGAAAGAATTAGAGAAAGCTCTACACCTCAACTCGCCAGGAACTGAGTATATGTCGGTAGCAGCTTGATATTGCTCTATATGCAGGAATGGGGATTAGTATTCCCATCATACTTGAGAGTAAACATTGGTGGCTTAAACTTGGAGGGTGTGGGGTATTCCATAATTGCCTGGATGAAAGGGGATCCTTTAATGAAACTCTTTTGCAATGGATTCTTTGTCTGGGCCATTTCACCTAGCCGATCTTTAAACCTTTACATGGATCCCTTCCTGGAATGTTCTTTTGGGTTATATTTAGCTAAGGTAGATCTAGCGGCTTTACTATGTCTATGTTTTGAACTCTCCTCCTGAGAGGTCTGCTCGGTACGCACAGAGTCCCTCATACTGGCTCTAGATCTTGTGGACCCTTCTTTGTAATCACGGTGGTACTCCTTCTGCTTATGATGTCCTCTAGTTACTCGGGCGCCTAGGCAATCAAAATCAGACTCCCTACTTAGACTTTCCAAGACACATGGTCTTGTTTAGGAAAAAGATCCACCATCATAGTAATCCGTTAACCAGAATGAAGAAGTTGCACCGGGAAGGTACTACCTATCATGAGAAGAACAAGAATGATAACTCATTTCATGTCTAGATGGCGGTGGTGGCATAATCCTTCTAGAATTAGAGGACTTAGTTTGCATAGTGCGGGCCAATTGTCTGACAGACTCTTGCATGGCTTCTTGACCTCTAGCCAGGTTGAGCAAAATTCCTTCTAAATCTACCGCACTAGGGGGAAGATGGGATGATGGTATTACTCTCATTTTAGGGTTATTTTCAGGATCACTCATTTCTTTGAAGGCAAGGAAACGAAACAAATGGTAGAAAATAATGACGGGCAAACGTTCCCACATATGGTGCCAATTTATTGAAGTTTGAAAATGAACCAACTCCAAATTTATAATCACAGATAAAAATAAGATAAGTAACTTAAACCACACACACAAGATACAAGGTTTTAAAGTGGTTCAGCTATAAAATATCCTATGTCCACTCTTTTTTTTATTTAATAGGGTTTATAATAGCTCAGTTTGGTGTGCATATGAGTAATTTGAGTTGTCCCTTGAGCTAAGGGAATAGTTTATATTTATAGTCATTACAAACCTTATAGATGGAGCGCCATTATACTTCCAAGCGTTTACATCTATGTACAGTAAAGGAAACACTTGGAATTTTTTGCTGGTTGGCATCCCATCCTATTAACCATTGGTATTCCTGTTGGTTGGCCTTCTGAAGTTGGTCGGCATTCTAGCCGACTAAGTGTCTCTAAGGACGATCAGGTAAACTGGTCGACCCCGTTGGAGGACAAGTGTACATTCATCATTGGTCCACGTGGGATTGAATTTTTAGGTACAACAATAATAAATATTAATCCTTTATCTCACTAATTAATATTTATTAAATTCCAATTTAATTTTTCCCAATTAAATTAATAATATTAGTCACACATAAATTATATAATAATAATAATAACAATAATAATAATAATAATAATAATAATAATAATAATAATAATAAAAGTACGGGATATTACATTCTTCTCTCCTAACAAAGGAATTTGGTCCTCCGAATTCGAACGTAGCTGACACGGGGCTCTAGATACTTTTCTGACGTATAATCCATGCTCTCCCACGTCGACTCGATAACATTGTGGCGTTTCCAGTGTACACGCACTAATGGTATCACCTTTGTTTGAAGCTTCTGCTGGCTATGACCCAAAATGGCAACAAGTCTCTCCTCATAAGAAATATCCGGCTGCAAGTCAATCTCTTCCAACGTTATGTGATGATAAACCACATTATCCCTGAGATACCTCATTCTCGACGACACATGAAACACATCATGAATTTGCTTCAAATGCTCTGGTAAGGCGAGCCTATATGCAACTGGCTCTACCCTCTCTCGATGATTAGAAAGGCCCCATATACCTAGGCGCCCACTTACCTTCTTTCCAAATCACATCGTTCCCTTCATAGGAGATACCCGCAGAAACACCTGATCCCTCACATCAAACTCTAGGTGTCTCTGGTTTGCATCGGCGTAACTCTTCTGATGATTCTGAGCTACCTGTATACGTCTCCTGATCACTCAATCCTTGCCGAAGTATCCCGAATCGTGTCTGACCTGATTAGATTATTATTCCCCACATCTAACTAACACAAGGGCGGATGATAAGGTCTCCCGTACGAAACCTTGATATGCACTATGATAATAGTAAACAGGTACGAGTTATTCTACACAAACTTTACCAAAGTCAATTAATGCTCCCCGCTACCCTTAAAATCTAGAATACATTTCCTCCGCATATCCTCCACATCTCATTCTTGCTCTCAGTCTGCTAATCGGTCTGCGAATGATAAGCCTTGATCGAACGCAACTTTGTCCTCATCGACTTTAAAAAAACTCTACTAAAAATGGGATATAAAGGTCTTATTCCGATCCGAAATAATGTTTAGCGATACCTCGTGCAGGCTCACTCTTTCTATAATGAAAAGTTGGTCACACAAATCGGTCGTGTAATACACCCGAAATGATAAGAAATGGGTAACCCTGTGATCAAGTCCATCAAAATATACTCCCTTTCCCGAACCAAAATCTCCAATGGCTGCAAAACCCTAGCTGATATTCTATGAACAATCTTCACCACCTGACAAGTGGTTAATTTAGAGACAACCACTGCTATGCCTCATTTCACGTTGGCTCACCAACACTGGTTCCTTAAAACCTGGTACATCTTATCCCCTCCGAGGTGCACCAAAAATCGTGAATTGTGTGCCTCTTCCATAATTGTGCGCATCAACCTCCCATTGAAGCGTAAGCCATCCTTAGCATTGATTGAGTAAGACTACATTTCATTGCCAATAAATTTTGCATCCCCTTATAACAAGAGGATCCCTTACCTGTGCCTTCATAACCCTCAGAATGATCTTGGGTGTTACGGTCATCACTACTATATAGGCCTGGACTATCTCCTCCTCCTGAAAGATTCCACCCCACTTTGTCTTTCACACTGCTGCCATCTGCCCTATAGGGATACAGCTCGATCAATTTACCTCCACCTTAGCCTTTCCCGGATGATACCAAATATCGAACTGACTAGGGCGTTTATACACCCTATACGACATGCACACATGCACAAATACCACATATGTAACTCACGTGCAACAACATTAACCACACATGCCCTGCATGATCATACAGTAAACGTATAATCCATTACCCTACTAATCGTGGCTCAATTCCTCTTTATATTTCCCACTTATCAATTTGCGGTACAAACGTTCCTCAGTGCACTCTGCAAAGCACCACTTGGCTCCGCTAACCTTAAAACATATAATAGCTCTATGCCTTAAGCGTTATATTTACACACGTGTAACGACTAATGTACTAAACTAATACCCTAGAGTCCAAACATCTCCAAATCCCGACTCTTATTAGACATCATGCGTGGGACATCTCGCAAGCGAAATCCAAATAAGGAACCCTCCCCCCGATACACTATTACCTAGCTTTGTCGGTTATGAAGATCTGTAGACCCAAGACACAGTACCGGGGCACCTAAAAACCCTGCCCCAAAAGATACTAAATTTCATCTCTTAACTCCCACATCTCTAAAGTAGTTATACAATACGGTGCTCACACTATTGCTAAGTCCCCGATGCTAAGTCGATCATAACTCGATCTCTTGACTCGGTTGTAACCTCGGTGACCCCTGAATCACATTAGTAAAGTCCCTAAGCATAGGGATCGAATTCATCGAGCCAACTACACTCTCCAAAGTCAACACCTCAAAATAATATAAACGCGTGCTCGACCCTCACTCAGGACGAGGCATCACTAACAGAAACATATCTTACCCTTGAATAGAGAACACGATAGCCTTACTATAACAATCCACCATTTCTCTACACGTCACTAATCAGCCCATACTTAGGATAACATCATACTCGTACATCACTTAAATGAGAAGATCCGCTACTTAGAATAACCTCCCGATCTCTAAAACTACTCTCCTAAAGATGGAGCGAATGAGAGCCCCCGCTACTCACAATAAATATACGGTCAGAATAATAATAGACGCTATATCCTCTAAACTCATCTCATACGCGAATCTAGTGCCAACAAAAGAATGTGACACACCCGTGTCACACAAAACTTGCCCCATGTGCCCATGGAATGTATTATATAGTAGTTTATAGATATATTTAAATGGAATGTTTAAATTATGCGGGTGACACATAAAATAATTTACAAAATAATAAGAATTAAATAGATATTAATTTAGAGTAAAACGAATTAATATTTATGCAATATTATTTTAACCGGATCGCGCACCCTTAAATTAAAATAATTTAAATGAGAAAATATTGTTAAGTGACTTGAATGACAATTTTGAGCGCACGGTTGATACGGAATGGGTCAAAATAGTCAGAATTTAGTAATCGTGGGTTGTATTCGGATCTCGGGGCTTTTTAACTTAATCGGGACTTATTTAGGTGACTTTTGAGATCTTTAAGGGTATATGAAAAGACAAAAATGGGATTTCAATTATAAAAAGAAAGGGTTAAGACCTAGGGAAGAGTCGTTTCACAAATCCAAATGTTAGGAGAGTTATACTAAGAGTTAGAGTGAAAGTGACGAAAATTGAGAAGAAAACTCAAGAATCTAAAGGATGAATTGAACTTTGCAAGAACACTCTAGGATTGAAGAAGTGAGTGGGAATTCTTGAAGGATTAAGCGACATCTTCATCAAATCAGACTCTACAAATCATAAGGCAAGTAATTATCTTGCTATTTCAGTTACATATACAATTTTAGTCAAGTCATAGTTGGGAGATAAGATTTTGGAATTGATTTCACATATATACAAACTATGGGATTTGGGGTAGTAAATTATATGTTGGGAAATAATTCATATTTTGGGAAATGATTTATATTTGAAAAACGATAAATTATACATCTTTAAAGAATAAGGTGGATTGAAATTCTGAAATTTGAGGATGATTATTAGAATGATGAAATTCTTGACTCTAGTTATAATGATGATTAAACTTTTGAATTGATGTAATTACTAGATGTTAGAATCATATTAGAAATTTCCCTTATACTCTTTATGAATTGAATAGTGTATAATATAGGGTTGAGGATCATTAGGACTGAATTGGGGAAGAAAACAGGGACTCAGTTTGCTGATTGGAAATGCGAACCCGATCACGCTTAGACTAAATAGATTGAATATGAATAATTGTGATGGGAAATGCGGCAATTCGAATTGGGTTGAGTGATATAGACACGTGTCTAGAATTAGTATTGAAAAATAAATGAATTAATTAATTAAGTGAATAATTAATTAATTGAGTATAAAATGGAGCATTGGGTGAAAATGTATTTTTGTGCCATTTGTGATAAGCATAATGAAATAAATTATTGATGAATATATACAAGTGTAAAAATTGCTAAATAGATATTATATCATCGTGAAAGATATATTGATATGGATAATATAAGATCCCTCTAAGGTCTATCATCGGAGGGTGCACGAGTGAGTGATCTTCCCTGGCTAGTGAATGCAGGGTTAGTAATAATCATAGGTCATAATCGCCATGCATATGCCTGTGAAAGGTTGAGTTCGAGGTGAGATAATTGTGAGATAATTATGGGTTTGGTTGTCACTCAATATCGGGGAACTTATGACCGCCTCCAATGTCATTTGTTGTTTTCTATCGTAGTTCGGTATGAGATTTCGATGTGGTAGCCAGGATAATGAGAGTATTCCCTAGATGATGATAACATTAGAGACCCGCATCCAGGATAATGATTATTATTATTACAGATGGTGGTAATACATGTATAGTGAGTGATATATATGTATTCATGATGTGATAATAAAATCCGTATGTATATATATATGGAATTTAAATGTGAAAGTTAATAACTAGTGAAAGTAATTGGAAATGGTTCAATAAATTATAATTGAGAATTATAATTAGTGAATGTGATAGCTAAGTAAGTAAATTACGCAGGATAGGATAGCGTATGGACTTTAGGGACACTTGGGAACTAGTTACGCTGTTAGCATAACTAGGTAAGTAAAATCCGTAGGTTAGGTGCGCACTTTAGATGAGAGGTGAGTAATCTCAAGAGAGAGCGCGGTACCAATTTAATATGAGTAAATGGATATACATTTATTCATGCATTTTAATTACTTGCAAAATATTTTCAAATGGTTTTGGGCTCTGACCCGCGTCAAAATATATTTTCAAAACCTTTTAGGTGTCCAACCGCAGGGACGCCAGGCGTGATTTTTCCCAGTTACCAGAGTTGCGACAGCTGTGGATGTTGCAGAGTTTTGTTTAGACGCTTTTGTTTTTATATTCTAGTCCATGACTCTCTCCTTTTCCTATTCAGGTAGGTTGCCTAAGACAATTGGTTTATTTTCGTTTTTATTTATTTCGTACTGAGTATTATTTTATGGAGATTTTTTCGATGATTTAATTGGAACAATTTGGCATGTAATAATTTACAATTTTGATATATTTGTGATTATGGATTGTAATTTAAGTTATTTAGATAAATATAGTTCATTATTATATTGTTATGTCACGTTAAACAAGATTAAAAATTGACATGTGACTTAATTTAATAATAGGTGGTTAGTAATTAATTGAATTCAATAGTGATGCTAAGAATGAGACAATGAGATTCCTCTTTTATTTTAGTAGAGGGATGGTTACAAGTTATTTTAATAAGAGGAGTGTCATATATGGTATTGGTGCATTAGGTTCTAGAGTCTTTAGTATCTATGCGGACTTATTGCGTTTCTACCATAGCATTCTTTGGTATAGATCCCTATCAATAAGACTGTTGCATTAACTATACGTTTTCGTTCTTCTACTAAAATTGTGGTATTACTGTGTATTTATATACATTTGGTATGGTTTTAGATGCCACCCGAGAGAGCACGTCAGACTAGGGCCACTGGTGGGGCTAATGTTGGATAGGCTCAGCCAGAGCCACAAGGACCACAAGGGACTGCCACAGCTGCGGAGGTGGCTAATATTATCGCTCAAACGGTTAATGCCACAATGACAACTATAACAGCCACATCACCCGGAAGTACCAACCGTACCAGCCCACTCTCAACCTTTAATTTAGGAACGAGACAGCGAGACCTTCCAAAAGGGGCATCCGTCAAAATTTAAGGTTAGTTCGGATGTTATATCTGATAGGTAGTGGAAAAAATACATGTAGCGATAATTACATATGGTGGAGTGGAGGGAAGTACAGAAACAGATGCTTGTAATGTTAAAACTCATAAGTGCAGCATTGCAGTGATGGGAATCAGTCACCACAGTAGAGGAGCATGATATGATGCCTATTGCTGAATTCTGGGTGCGATATGATCGTAAATATTTTTCGTCAGCTGTTCACACAGAGTTGAGAAAGAAAGTACAAGATTTGGAACAGGGGGATCATTCTATCATAGAATATGAGGAAGAATTCACTCCACTAGCAAATTTTATGCCAGATGAGGTGAATACTGAAGAGAAGAGAATCAGGAGGTTTGTGGATGGACTAAATTGGAGGATTAGGCAGCATTTATTGAGGAATCCAGCATTGCAAACATACCCCGATGTCATTAATGTCGCACTTCGACATTGTCAAGATTAATGCTTCCACTTGAAGGGGAGTAGGAAATTCGGAGATTTTAGCCCATCTGGTAAGACGGGAGAAATGGTGTCAGTGGGACACAACAGTCTCAATAATTCGGGAGACCGCAAGAGTAGAATTTTCAGCAAGGGAATCCAACAAATATATTTAGTTCTGGGGGCTTTAGGCCTAATGGTAAAGAGTTTAGGCAGGGCCAACAGGGCCTACAGTAGTAGTATGCTCCTCAAGGTCAGGGGAATAATAGGGGCAACCATCAGGGCCAATGAGTAAAACATCCTCATATCGGTCTGTGCCAAGGGAATACAAAGTGTAGGGCAATATGACATATAAAGAGAGAGTTCCCGTAGCTTGGCCAAGCACAGCAGCAGGTAGGGGTGGCAATTCGGGTTAGTTATGTCATTTTCGAGTCGCGTTGGTTTTTATTTTTGTATAAGTTTTGGGTACTCTTAAATCTATACAAGCTAATCGAGTCATGTTCGGGTCATTTCTGATTATTACTATAAATAGGTTATCGGGTCAAAAATTGCCAGCTCTAGCAACAGGGAGTCCAGCAGGGGCAGCAGCCACAGGTAGCACCTATAAGACTAGTAGTAGTAGCCCAACAGCAGTATGGGCATGTTTATAACGTCCGGTATGCACAGTCTCCCCAAGATCCACCTGCGGTATAGGGCATGTTTCCTATCCAAGGGCATATGGGTCGGGTATTAGTTGATACAGGAGCATCTCATTCATTTATTGCTACTAAATTTACACATACAATCAATTTTTTAGATACATTCGATTGTCTTATTATGTGTGTAGACTCGCCCAAGGGTAATGGGGCACTTATTCACTCCATAAATGGGGCACTTATTCACCCATGAGTAAAACATCCTCAGGAACTGAGCTTAGCAGCCGACTTACTTGTGTTAAATATGACTAGGTATAATGTTATCTTGGGCATAAACTGGTTAACCAAGTTTTGAGCAATAGTGGATTATTTTGGGAGGACCATTGTATTTGCTAGCCCAGGGCAGGAGATGTTTTTGGTAGCGATGCCTCTTCGTGAGGGAGGGTCAACTACACATCTTTATTATATTGAGGAGGAGACCTCGCAGGATATATGTGACAAGCCGGGATATAATTATGATAAATTATATTTAAATCATGCTTATCTTATGTGATATGAATAATTTGTTATTAGTATATCTAATGTTAAGTTATTATGTTCATTATAATCCTACTTTCACAAATCTTCAAAGGTAGAATTATTTACAAACACAAAATATTACTATTTTCGGTAGAAATATTCCTATTAGAGACTAGTTTTGACCCTTATAAAATTACAATTGACTTGAGGTAAAAACTAGATAGTTGTAGATGTGACTTAGGAGTGTAACACAACAAACGGCGCATCAAACAGATGTCCGAGTAAAGAGTTATACCAAATTTACGAACAAGGGGGATATCTGTCAATTCCCTTTAAGTGGTAAATTGTCTTTTATTAAACCGAATGGTTTAATTTGATTGGTTGGCTTGGGAGGCAGCCTTGGACAACTTAAAACTCTCCCTCTATCATATTTATTCATCAAATTAAGCCCTAGGTTCAGTTTCAAGTGTTGTTAGCTTGAGGAAATAGAAAGTTGATGTTTAGGAAGAAAAAGTGAGGAGAAAAAGTGTAGAAAAATTCGTAGAAATTACGTAAAAGCCCTGAAGGTAATCCTAATAGCAATTCTTGTTATTTATCTTATATTGTTGATTTATATGATATAAATCATCATAGGTTTATGAAAGTTTCAAACCTTTATATATATCTATGGTTATATGCATGTTTAAGTTAAGTTGAATGTACAAACCTTTAAAACGGCTTTGTATTGAAACCCCTTGTATTCAAATCTGCATATATCTTGGTGTGATTACTGGAATTGAGAAATTATAATTGGATATGAAAGTAGACTCATATATTCATATCATATCCGATAATTAGAATTTAAATCCTTGTGGTTAGACCGTAGTGATGGTTGCAAGTTGGTACATAGTTGTTGTTCGTATATTTCATTTCGGTATGCCCTGAGTTTAGTCAAGTTTTTTAGATAGAAAATGAAGTCAAACAATTATGAAAATTTAATTATTTACTATTCAGTATGTGTACTGATAATGGGTTGAAAATCGTGGAAAGTTATATTGGAGAAAAATAATGAAAATTCTGGGAAGTCGAAGGAACAATAGAGGAGCTTGTAGGGCAGATTTCTTGTGTTGTAAAGAAATGGTCATAACTTGTTCTAGGAATCTTGAAAAATTACACCATCACTTTTAATGGAAATTATATTCATATATGTTTTCATACTGATAAGGTTGGACACCTATATTTATACAATTTGGGAATATAGGATAATTGAATATAGAAGACAATAATTTGAGGTCATACTGAATACCCGTTGAAAGAATATTGGTATCTCCTCTTTCTAAAGAGTATTTTGAGTACATGTTTCATGTGTACATACATTGAAAAGTATACTTTCATGTTTACTTTGTTTTAGTTACAAATTCCTTATGAGGTATTTCTAACGGTTGAATATTTATAACTTTATCAACATGTATACCACTGCTTCGTCTTTGCTTATGTTTTATGGAATGTAACTTATGTGGAATTATATTATTGTTGTATAGTCATGAAAGTTACATAATTATGTTAGGATAATACTTAATATTGATATTCAGTACTGATTTAGTTGGATTGACAGGTGTAAGGTCAAATCAACCCAGTTCAGCTCCACCCGAAGGAAATGCGAATACATAGTTGTCAACCAAGGTGAGTGTACTCACTGGAAAGACATATTTGTATCGTGTTGTTGATATGATCAGAATATAATGAATATGAAATTGTTCATTTCGATTTACCAAAATGGGAGGTTACTCCCCGACTCGGAATGGGGGAGAATTGTCTATTAATGACAAGGGGTTACTCCTCGACCAGGAATGGGAGAGAATTATCTATTCAAACAGGATATGTGAATCATGATTCAAAAAAGTTGGTCATTCATTATGAATGAGCCAGATAAGTTAATACATAATTATATGGACATGATTTATTGCATTAAAATTCATGCAGTAGTATAGTAGTGATGCATTCACTGGGCTATTTTGCTCATGGTTCCTATGTTCACATTTTTTCAGGTAACGCGATGTCACTGCCAAATCTAGGAGGTCGGGTTGGGTTAGCCAGGAATGGGAGAAACATGGATTTGTTTAAAAGTAAATGATGTAATTAAGTTAACTTATCCTTCAAGAAAGTTTTATGGGCATGACTACTCGGATGTTGTAAAAAAAAAGTTTTCAGTTCTATGGATTTACAATGATGACTCTGTAATTAAAACTCGTGTTTATGGTTTGGTGAAATTAATCATGGTTTGACTCACTTTGACCTTCAAACTTAATTATAAGTAACTGGGTGGGGGTGTCAATATAGTCATTTTCTTAGGCTTGATTCCAATAGTGAGAAAGTTCGCAGATGTATTTCAAGAGATATCGGGTTTACTGTCGAGTCGGGAGATTGAGTTTGTTATAGACTTAGCAACAAGGACAAGGCCAATTTGCGAGCACCATAGATGAAATAATTGTGAGAACAGATTCATCAGCTCTTGGGGCAGGGTTTTATTAGACAGAGTCCATCGCTGTGGGGTGCTCCGGTGCTTTTTGTAAGTAAGAAGGATGGATCACTTCGTCTTTATGTTGATTACAGGGAGCTGAATAAGGTGACGATTAGGAATAAATTTCCACTACCTTGGATCGATGACTTGTTTGATCAGCTTTAAAGAGCAGCTTACTTATCAAATATTGATTTGAGCTCTGGATATCACTAGTTGCATATTAAGGAGCGGGATGTCCCTAAGACAGCATTCCTGAAATGGTAAGGGTTGTATGAATTTAGGGTTATGTCTTTTGGGTTGACTAACGATCCATCAATACTATAGATCTCGTGAATAGGATGTTCAGAGATTTCCTTAACCAGTTTGTGATCATGTTCATTGATGATATTCTGGTGTATTCTCGGACTGAGAGTGAACATGTTGAACACCTAAGTTTGGTTTTTCAGACATTGAGGGACCATCAGCTTTATGCCAAGTTCGAGAAGTGTGGATTATGGTTAAGTGAAGTGTAGTTTTGGGGTCACGTGGTGATATATAAAGGAATCGCGATGGACCCAAGTAAAGTAGCAGTAGTGAGAGAGTGGAGACATCCCACGACACCGATAAAAATTTATAGTTTCTTGGGATTGGTAGGATATTATCGCCAATTCATCAAGGGATTTCAAAGATTGCAGGTTCATTATCGAATTTGACTCGTAAAGGGGTACCATTTGTGTGGGATGACCATTATCAGTTGGCTTTTGATGAGTTGAAAGACAAGCTGACTTCAGTACCTGTCCTTACACTACTTAGAAGAGGAGTAGAGTATCCAGTACATACAGACGCGTCCTTGCAGGGACTTGGGGGTGTTTTGTACCAAGAGGATAGGGTTATAGCATAAGTTTCTCGCAGTGCAGAATTTTGAAATTTTCAGTTCTGGAGCTATTTTATTTAATTAGGGACAAATTAATTAATTAAGAGAATGATAGAATCTAAAGTTCATATTTTATATTTCTGGAAATTCATGTGGACCTTGAGTTAAAAAGGCACTTTTAGTTGGGATGTGAAATTAAAATATTTGAGGAAAATAGATTGAATATGAATAATTGTGATGGAAAATGCGAGAATTGGAATACAGGCTGAGTGATGTAGACACGAGTCCAAAATTAGTATTGAAAAATAAATGAATTAATTAATTAAGTGAATAATTAATTAATTGAGTATAAAATGGAGCATTGGGTGAAAATGTATTTTTGTGCCATTTGTGATAGGCATAATGAAATAAATTATTTATGAATATATACACGTGTAAAGATTATATACAGATATTATATCGGTGTGAAAGATATATTGATATGGATAATATAACATACCCCCTCTAAGGTCTATCATTGGAGGTTACGCAAGTGTGTGATCTTCCCTGGCTAGTGAATGTAGGGTTAGTATTATTCATAGGTCATAATCGCAATGCATGTGCCTGTGAAAGGTTGAGTTCGAGGTGAGATAATTGTGAGATAATTATGGGCTTGGTTATTACTAAATATCGATGAACTTATGACCGCCTCCAATGTCGTTTGTTGTTTTCTATCGTAGTTTAGTATGAGATTCTGATGCGGTAATCAGGATGATGAGAGTATTCCATCGGTGATGAAAGCATTAGAGACTCGCATCCGAAAAAAATATTATTGTTATTGCGGATGTCTGCGGTAATCAGGATGATGAGAGTATTCCATCGATGATGAAAGCATTAGAGACTCGCATCCGAAAAAAATATTATTGTTATTGCGGATGTCGGTTATACGTGTATAGTGAGTGATATATATGTATGCATGATGTGATAATAAAATACGTATGTAGATATATGTAGAATATATATATATATATATATATTGAATTAAAATGTGAAAGTTAATAACTAGTGAAAATTATTGTAAATGGTTCAATAAATTGTAATTGGGAATTATAATTAGCGAATGTGAAAGCTAAATAAGTAAATTACACAAGATAGGATAGCGTATGGACTTTAGAGACAGTTGAGAACTATTTAGGCAGGTAACATAACTAGGTAAATAAAATGCGTACGTTAGGTGCACACTTTAGATGAGAGGTGAGTAATATCTCAAGAGAGAGTGCGGTGCCAATTTAACTATAATTAAATGGATATACATTTATTTATGCATTTTTATTACATGTAAAATATTTTTAAATGGTTTTGGGCTCTGACCCGTGTCAAAATATATTTTCAAAACCTTTTAGGTGTCCAACTACAGGGACGCCAGGCGTGATTTTTCGTGTGCCCCCGAGCTGCGACAGTTGTGGATGTTGCAGATTTTTGTTTAGATGCTTATGTTTCTATATTCTAGTCCAGGACTCTACCTTTTCCTATTCAGGAATTTAGCTTAAGACAGTCAGTTTATTTCCAATTATGTTTATTTCGTACTGAGTATTATAGTATGGAGATTTAATCTGATGATTTAATCAGAACATTTTGGCATGTAATAATTTATAATTTCGATATATTTGTGATTGTGGATTGTAATTCAAGTTATTTAGTTAATTGTGATTGATTATTATATTGTTATGTCACGTTAAACAAGATTAAAAAATGGCACATGACTTAATTTAATAATAGGTAGTTAGTAATTAATTGAATTCGACAGTGATGCTAAGAATGAGCCAATGAGGTTCATGTTTTCTTTTAGTAGAGGTTTGGCCACTCGTTATTTTAATAAGTGGCTTGTCACATGGATAAGAAAACATACCCCCAATCACTAATGGCTCTGGAAGTAAAATTGGTCCACGGGCGTGATAAACACACCCAAACTGCACCTGCCCTTGCACCTGTCCCTGCCCCTGCGAAGGCGACAATGCTTGAACTGCTGGTGGGGCTAAAAGTTGCGGTAGCTCCTGCCCCTGTTGGGCGCCTTGCTGCTGAACCCTAGCCCCATTCGGGTAAGTGAGTCGCATGTGGCTTTGCTCCCCACATACAAAACATTTTTTCGTGAAATTGGTCTGCCTCTGGCCCTGCTAGCCCAGATAACCCCGACCCTGTTGGTCTATGATCTGGTTCCCCAGGCCCTATTGGCCCTGAGTAGCGTGTTGATGGTCTAGATGGTACTGCCTGTAATTACCCTTACCTGTCCTAAACCTATTAGCCAAGTCCTCTGTTAGGTACCCCGCTCCTACTACCTACTCTGCTACAGTGGCTCCTCTCTGGAACCATTAGCCCCATTGTTACCTTGTTGGCTTGACTCTTCGGTCCTCTTCTCTCTCCTTCGATGGAAGAGATGATCCTGTAAATGAAGCAATACGGCGTTAATGACATCAGTATAAGTACACAACGTCGGGTTCCCCAAAAAATGTTGGCGGATCCTTTAAATCAGTTTATTCATAAACTTGAGAGTCTTTTTATCATCATCATTCACCTCATCTAGAACAAAGTTCTCCAGGAAAGTGAACTACTCCTTATACATGGCCATTGCACGGTCCTCCTGCGTGAGATCCAAAAATATCCTCCTCATCTCCATCTGAACTGTCGATAAAAAGAACTTGCAGTCGAACTTCACCCAAATCTCATGTATCACCATAATATCTCTCTCATTTACTGTGGTGACTGACTTCGACAAATAAAGTGTTTCCCTTAATAACTTGAATGTTGTCAATATATGCTTTCAAATGTCATTGCACTCAACCATACGCAAATTCCTCTAGATTTCTTTCTTCCATTAGCTAGCTGCAACCACATCTGCACTCCCCTGGAACTCTGGCAGATGGCCTTTCTGAAAGGCCTCTCTGAGTCGTTCCCATAGCAGTGGCATTGGGTGAGCCTGAAATAATGCTACTTGCTGGTATGGCTGAGCCTAGGGAAAACATTGTGTTAAGGTAGTCATTGCGACATTAACCACATGTGCAACAATAGGTACGACCTCTGTTGCTGTCATAGTCCGTTGATGAGACCTTGGCTCCGGTTGAGCCTCCTCCTCTATATCCCTCCTAACGGCACTGCTACTCTACCTCTCTTGGCGTTTGGCATCTAAAACCAAACCAAAATTTTATGAGATGCACTTCCACCATATACAATAGCATAAGAACGTAAAAGTGCAACATGAATCAACGATCCTAAAAGCATTAGGCTCTTTATTATTAAAAAAAATACAACGCTGACAACGTAGCAAGTCCGCACAGATCCTAAGAAAACTTGAACCTGATCCTTTGACACCAATTGTGATAACCCACCAATTCTAATACCGGGTGGCCAATCCACTCCTAAAATAAAATAGAAATCTTAATATGGTTCGTTCTCAGCATCACTGTCGGAATCAGAATATAATATAATTAATACGAATATAATCATAAAATTAAAATTGAATGAATAAGTCACCATGCATAAATAAATAATAAGGGTGAACCGAATAAACCATCGGTCACTAAATAAAATGTCCACAGTATATAACTGAATAATAAAATTTGAGTACAAATATATAAATATCTGACAGTAATATAAAAGTTTATCCATCTATGGGGAACATGCCCAAAACTAAAACTGCAATGACTTATCCGATCTAGATGAAATAAGTTGAGGCGTCTAAACAAAGATGTAGCGTCCACAACTACTGCAGCAAGAACGAATCTATCCATGTGGTCTCAACTGCTACTACTACACACTTGGGGTATAAAAAGAAAGACAGGGAAAAAACAAAAGCCTACAGGTTAAAGCCCCAAAATTATATTATATTTTTCAAGTAGATAATTATTTTAAATCGATTAAAACAGTAGTGTATTATTTTCATAATTAATCGATCGCACTCACTTGAGGTTAAACTCACCTCTCAACTATAGTGCGAACCTAACCTAATCATTTTATTTATCCTAATTAAACTACCTGGTCTAACTAGGATATATAACCGCTACATGAGCCCAATCTCGCTAATACCCTCTATTAGCTAAGTATAACTACATCCTCTAGGTATACGTATATAAACAATATTGTAGCAACAGACTTGCTATAAATAAATAATCACGTAATGAGAATAACATAGTTGCGCTCATATAATAAACATACACATACATTATATCATATAAACATACATATATATCACTCGCTATATACGTATTACCGTATCCCTAGAGCTGAGACCTCGCGGATGCATCCCTCATGTGTTATCCGGCTCCAGGCATCACGCCTCACACCGAGCCACCGAGCTGAAATCTCACCACGAATCCCAAATGAAACACATACAATGGAAGCAGTCATAGACATACATTAGGGGTCACAACCATACCACATCGCGCCCAAATAGACTAGAAACCAACACCTATCCTCACACACGGATAGGGGCCATGAAACAGTCCAATGACCTGGGGAATCAATCCAATACATGTTGGTCAATGCCAGAATGGACTGCCCACTACGCGTAACATCCTACAATAGAACTACCGAATAGGTATGTTAAAAAAATAGGTAGCATGTGTGTGTGTGGGTGTGGGGGGGGGGGGGGGGGGCACACACACACACACACACACACACACATATATATATATATATATATATATATACGCCACTGTATTATGTATATAATAAATACCGAACTCATAGGCAAATCCCACAACGTACAGTTCACCAATCTCAAAGTGCAATCCCAACTTCTCGATTAATATCTGAAATTCACTCACTTGGACACTCAGTTATCCTCACTAGAACCACTCTACCGTTGGCATATCACACATACCAAAAGAAAGTCTAATCCAACACCACCAATTTAAAATTTCGGTATCGCGGACCTTTAGGTAGACATTTCATAACAAATTAAAAAATCAAAAAAAATTGAAACAGGCGCCCATGCATTCATAATTTAATTTTGCACAATCTTATCCAACTTTCTAAAGCGATCTAGTTCACCCCCCTAGCAAACCAGTTCGATTTTCTGAACATCTTCTTCTTGGATTTTCTCCTCCAAAATCTCCAATTGAGGTTTCTACCCACTCCAAACACAAAAATTAAATATTAGAACATTACCCTCAGATTCCAGAGGTATTTTAACACAAAACTAACCCCAAATCCCAAATTAAACCTTAATAATTTAAATCAAACCTCCAATTAATTCAACACATAATTTTTTTCCAAATTAAATATCAAGATCCAATCTTTATATACAAGTTCTACATGTTCATCCATTTAAATCCCATAATATATATCAAATTTCAAGTATGATTGATCTCCATTAATGATTCATTCACAAACCCTAATCTTTTATCATTTAATTCGCTATATCAATTAAGAAAGTTTCAATCTTTAACATCTTAATTTTCTGATTTCTGCCTCTAATCATGAAAATAAATAATTACTATCAAATTGCGACATAAAGCAAGTATCTACTTTCCATGGTGGATTATAATCCGAAGTCTTCTACGAATTTGATGACGAATTGAGTCCTCTATTTTTTCCTCTCCAAGTTTCCTCTTCTTTCTTTTTCTTTTTGTCTTCTATAGGGCTCTCTCTCTCTCTCAATTCATTGTGTAAAATATGAAAGGTGTGATGCTATCCACCTTCCTAACCTCTTAAATATCTCTTTAATTTACCTAATCTCGTTTTTCTTCTTAGCCCTAAGTTAAAAATGACCCTCCTACTCCTATACGGGCCCCGTTATGTATAAAAAAACCTCTGGGACCCAAATATAATACTCGGGTACCTATTATGGACTATTTCGACCGTTCTTGAATCACCGGTGCACTCACAAAGGTTATATGTGTTACCCAACTTCAAATACACTAATATCTCATTAACCGAGTCCGGCACGTGCGTACTCTACACGTCATCCATAAATTACACCGATCTGCCGATGTGACACTCATCGACATATAATAATAAACTGTCGCTTTCAATCATACGCGATATATAATAAATCACATAATTATTTACTTATCACACACAAGTCAATAATCATTATAATAAATATTAATCATTTATTTCACTAATTAATATTAACTAAAATTTAATTTAATTTTCTTTAATTAAATCAATAATATTAGTCACACAAAAACTAAATAATAATAAAAGTACAGGGTATTACACATAAACCCTGAAGTTATGGGCAATTTGCAGTCCTTACCTTAATGTTTCAATTTGGCATGGTAAACTTTGAAGTACATTAAGTTTAGCCATTGCAACCTTGGGTCTAACATCGTTAATTATTGTTAGACAGAAATCTAAATTAGCACATGCGTGGCAAGTGATGTGTAAAAGTAAACAAATAAGCCAATTAAATAATGCCATGTGTAAAAGAAAGCTAAAAACAAAATGAAAATGAAAATGAAAATTTTAAGAAGAAACAAAATGAATACTCTCTCTCTTTCCCCCACACCCACCATCAAACCTAGCAACCTATTCGAATAGTACAGATAACTATCATTATCTATATTCTTTCGGATTCCCAATTTCGAAATTATCTTGATCTGTTTACATTATTTAACATAAATACATAGTGGGAATCATCTAAAACTCAACTAAAGGATTTTTTTTATATAATTTTCTACGATAAAGTATTATATAATAGATGACTGAAAATAGATCAATCTAATTTTAAAAGGTGTAAAATAAGTACCAATATTTAATTTATACTAGCGTGACCTTTATCAACCTGACAATCTGTCGTATCAAGCCATATCGGGTTTGATCTCATGTATTCATTATATATATTAGCTGAGGTTAGTGTTATTTTTTGTGTTGGGATGTCGAACGGGTCAACTTGTTAGTGGCTCGAACCTACAGTGGGTTGACCCATTAACTCTTAATTTCACATCAATCAATACCTTGGTATAATATCATGTCATATTTTGCGAGATTTATTTATCATGGGAAGTTAAAACATCTAACTTTCAATTATTCTAGTGCCCATTATAAATGAAGAATGAAATTTTATAAGTGTCAACATAATTATTTTGTCCCTACTTTTATCCCTTTTACCTATGAACAACACACAATTTTTAATCTCAAATGGGCAACGACATTACCATACAGTTGTCGTTGATATGAAAATGTAAGAGTCAATGTTCAGAGTTGTTTTTCGACAAAAAGACCACCAAAGAAGATGATAATAGATATAATGTTCAAAGTCATTGTGATTTTACGTTGAAGAATGAATAATTTAGATTGTTTCAAATCATGGTTACAAATAACACACACACACACATATTAAATAAAAAATAATATATAATATTATGAATACGAATATTCATAACTACAAATAGCACACTGTGAAATCAAATTATTCACGATGAATATCCATATATGTATCCATTTTTTTCGACCATTTAAAATTATTTTTCAACTCTGTTTTTTTCAAAATGCTAGGGAGATCCAATTTTGAGATATAGTGATGTGTCATCGTGACATTGTGTGATGTGTGTGGATCGCATGAGTTTCACTAAATATATCACAGAATGTGGTGAGTACACATTACGTGTCTCAAAAGTGACCATCCCTATCATTTTCCTTTCCAAATTTCTATTAGAATAAATATCCAAGAAAAAAGAACCATTTAAGATTGGGCTTACAAACATTTAGTGCAGCATTCCGAGACTTTAGTGAGCAATCCTAGGCTTTTTTTATTTGGGGATCTTCCTATTAGGTCTTATTTGTATGAAATATTTCCTAATTGATTCTATTTTAATATTTTTTCTTAATAAGTCCTATTTGTACATAAAGTGAATACTCACTGTATGTTTACAAATATGACCTATTGAATTAAAAAAAATCATAAAACTTGATGAACCAAAAATAAAATATTAAGATCTATTAAACTAAATACTTAATAAATAAGACTAATTAGTAAAACCCCTTTTTATTTTGAATGTCATTCTTGTTGACTACAAATGTGCCGAGTATAAAAACACATTTAACCTTCAAAAGAGGAGCAATTGATTTTACACAATCTACGAAATGAGAATAACAACCGGGAATCTAGGCATCGTGTTATTTAACTAAAATAAAAAAATTGTGGGATCGGACACATCTAAAGCACAGGACCTCAAGACTAATCACAAATTATCTATTTAAAATTTATTTGAATAAATACTAAAAAAGAAAATGAATTTAAATTGAAACAGCTCCCGGTATTTACCTTTTACATAAATTTTAGTTAAATAAGACGAAAAGCCAGACGCAAAAAACTAGCACCACTGAGTAGCGAAGCTGAAGGGCACTTGAGTGGAGTCTAATACCCTTTTTCTGGGACACTTTAACACCCGCCTCGTTGACCTCCACAGTAGCTCCCACCACCAATCTGCGCCTCTTCGTTTTAAAAGGCACAAACTTGAACCTGACCGCCGTGGCCAAATCGACCCTGAAAATGGCGAGAGACCCATTCAAAGCAGCCTCCCAGGGTACCCCCTGGGTCTCCACTAAATCTCTCCGTCTAGTATTCTTATTGTAGCCTTGGTAAAACCCAGGAACCGTGTAGTTACCAATGGGAAGGCTCCTGTCTGGGCCGTAATAAAAGGTGAGATTGACAGCATCATAGTAAATACCCTTCCTTATGTTGTCGTTGTCGAGCTTGAGATCGAAGTAAATGGTGTGGTTTGTGGTGGAATTTGCAGTTTTATTGAGGGCTGGGACGTAAAATTCCTGGATGGAGCATATGGGTTCTGCGGTATGTATGGTTAACCACAAAACAAAGGATGTGAGACCTGACACAATTAGAAAGCTAAAGCATGAACTGCAACATCCTTTTTTGGCCATTACAAGTGGTTTTCTGGTGGGTTACAAAATTAAGAGGAAAAATCGGTTAGATTTATATTTCCATCATTACAAGACATTTGTGTTCACGATGGATAAATAATGGACCGCTACAACTTGCCTGTTGTGTTCCCGGAATTTACTTGCTTGCTGTGTTCGTGGAATCTACTTGCTAGTTGGTAACGTGGTATTCTATCTACTCATAGATTTATTGTAGTATATGATTGTTGGGTAGTTGTGCCTTATAAAATAGCTTTCCATTAAAATAGTAGATTGTTTGGTTGATGTGATGTGATGTTTTAAAACATTATATTTTGACGATCAGCCAATGAGATTTCAATTCAAATGAGAGATCAGTTACTTTTATGTATTATGTGAAATGTAAATTTTCCTTCGCATTTAGATCCGGACCAATTGTTTTACTGGAAGAATGGCAAACATGCCCCTTCAGAAAAGATTTGAAATCACAAAAATCTTTTTTTTTAGGGGGTTTTGAAAAAAGATTCTTAAAGTGTATAAAAATAGGACACTCTATATAATTTTATAAATTTAGTCCATGTACTAAAAATACCATGAAAAATGATGAATAATAATGCCGCCGGCGCGGAGCAAAAAAATAAAGACTATTCTATCACAGGGATTAAATTTATAAATACTATTGAACACAGGGACTAGATTTATAAACTTGAAAAATATTGTCCTGAAAATTCAAATATAGGAAGGAAGATGACATTTACCTTAATTTACTATTTTCTTTAATTTATTTAAGGAGAAAGTATTTTCGAATCTCGCAAATAAATTTTAAACATTAATAGAATTTTGTCAAATTTTAAATACTTACGTCCACTAATTCTCTTCTTGTAGAAGTCCACGCTAGTGCCATAACAAGTGGACCTAATAGTAAATTGTCCTTAAGGGTCCGTTTGATAGAAAACTGGGAAAATGCAAATGATTCCAGGACATTTGATTCCAGGGCAAACAATTCCAAGGCAACTGAATATTTTCCAACTTGTGTCTGTTTGATACAAGTTGGAAAATCATCAATTTTCCACATTTTCTATCAAACGCAAAAGCTGAAAAATAGATATAAAAGTGGAAAATTTGTTTACGGAATATATATATATAATAAATATATAATATTAAATATACAAAATATATGAATATATATTATATTATTTGCGGAATATATATATTCCATATATACAAAATATATGAATATATATTATATTATTTGCGGAATATATATATTCCGAAAATTAATATAATTTGCGGAAGATATACATTCCGTAAATTATTATTAATTTTCGGAATATTCATATATTTTGTATATTTTTCCGGAAATTAATAATAATTTACGAAATATATATATTCCGCAAATAATATAATATATTCCGTATATACAAAATATAATATATTATTTACAGAATATATGAATATATATTATATTATATACTGAATATACTAAATATATATTATTTACAGAATATATACATAATATTATATTCTGCGTATATATATATATATACATATATATTATGTATTTATGAATATATACATATATATAATATACGTATACAATATAATATGTCTGTATATATACATATATATAATATACATATACAATATAATATACACATATATAATATACATATACAATATGAGTATATAATATACACATATATAATATACATATACAATATGTATATTATATATGTGTATATTATATTGTATATATACATATACATGCATATATTATATATATGTATATATACATAATATAATATACATATACATAATATATATGTATATATTTTGTAAATAATATATATTAAATATAAGGAATATATGAAATATATGAAATATACAAAATTTATGAAATATAAATATATATTAAAATATATGAATTATATAAATTATATAAATGTACGAAATATATAAATATATGAAATATATATAAATATAAGAAATATAGGCATATACATATATGTGCTAAAATATATAAAATATACGAATATATATTAAAATATACGAAATATATAGATATTTATATATTTATTAACAATATATATTTATATATTTATGAAATATATAGAGTTATAAAAAAAAATTGGTTTCAAGTGATTTGCCACCCAAAGGTGGCAAACAAAAACCTGACCCCCCCCCCCCCCCCCAAAAAAAAAAAATTGAATTACACCCTAGGGTGGCAAATTGTGCTTAAGGGGTGTTGTACATAGAAAACAAATTCCAGGGCAAATTAAGGCTATCAAACAGCCTAAAAGCTGAAAAATACCAGAATTTTCCAACTTTTGGGAATTTGCCTTGGAATTTTTGTGCTATCAAACGGACCCTAAGTGTTTAAAAATTATTTGTGAGTGATCTAATTGTAAATTGCCCTTATTTTAACACCCCCCCCCCCCCCCCCCCCTCTCCCAAACTCTTCAACCACTCACCATTGAAAAGAAAAAAAAACTTTAAATTCAAATAACTAAACCTTAGATTCAAACCCTAAATCCAACTACACACACGACCTTCTTTTGACTTCCCGACCACCCCGTGCTGCTAGTATTTGTAAAATGGTCAAAGTGTTTAATAATTTTATAAAAATATATATTGAAATAAAATATTTATTGACATTGGGATTTATTAAAAGAATAATATGAAACGATTGGCCCTATTCAAATGTTAATACATAAGTACGTCTTTGATGTATTTCTTAAAGGTCCTACTTAACAAGACCACCTATTCCAATTATTGTGATGTTAATCTCAAAATGAATTACATTTATAATGTTTATCGACTCTTTGGAGAATTATAGGAAAAGTTCAATAAGCATCTTAATCATTAATGTCTCTGAAATATACCAATTATATCCTAACATATAACACCAGCATCTCAGTAAATAGTAATCATAAAAGGAAAATGATAATGTGTGCCCTTGGGACAGATGCTTTGAGCCTCATAATAGTAAGTATTAAAGTTCCACATGAGTATCTGTTCCCTATTAAATGTATGTCGAAACTATGTCCCTACTATTTTTTGGAATTTTAATGTGTGCCCTCAGGGCACATGTTATCAAGAGCCATCATAAAAAATAGATAATGAATGGAAATAGAATAATGATAGGCTTATCGGGAATTAGAATCGGGGTAGTACAAGACCCGCTTTATTTGTTTGTACAATAGTATGGGTCCCACTAGCTTACAAGTAAAATAAAGTGTGTCTGGTACTAATCCGATACTAAGTCCCGGTAAGTGTAGCATTACTCATGAAAATAATTATGGATAGATAAGGAGCATTTCTTATTAACAATACAAAGGAATATACGCTCTCACCATTATACACTAACAAAAGCCCCACTCTTTACTTGAGCGTAATTTCATCATTTCTCTCTACAAACCCCCACCACCTTGTTTGGAGATAAAATTGAACACCTACGACCAACAACTTGGCAGCCTCCATCAAATTCAAAATCTTCACTACTCTCCTCACCATCGCCCTTGGACCTCTGTCGCCTTGTCCATGACCACATCTCTCTCTCTCTCTCTCTCTCTCTCTCTCTACACGTGTGCGCACTCACACACACACACACACACACACACACACATATATATATATATACACCTAAACATCACCCCCCACACTAGTTATCGCTCCAATATGTTTTCTCTATATAGACCCTACTTGTCACCTAGGGATGGCAATTTAACCCGAACCGTAGGAGCCCCGCCCTGCCCCGACCCGACCTAATTGGGACGGGTTTTAAAATCCGATTAATCAATTAGGTTCGGTATAGGTTTCAAAGAAAAACTCGTTTATAAAATGGGCGGGTTAGGAGTTAGCTTAAATAAAGCTGCCCCGCCCCGCCCGTTTAACTTATGTCTATATAAATACCCTTTATATGGATACTAATTATAATTAAACCATATATATATATATACACACACACATACACACAAAAAAAAATTATTTATATGTATGTTAATTTTATAAAATATCTATGTGGAAATATTGATCGACATTTGGGGGATTGTCTCACATATTGGAATATGAACCATTGTAGACCTTTAAAACTATAATGTAATATTTTTAATTTTACTATTTTTAAAATTTACCTAACCCGTAGGAGTCCCGACCCGTCCCGTTTATTAAATAGGGCGAGTTAGGAGTTAATTTAAATAAAATTGTCCCGCCCCGCCCCGTTTATTAAATGGGCGGGTTAGGATTTTTGAACCCCCCCCCCCCCCCCCCCCCCCAATTGACATCCCTACTTGTCACCAGCCACCAAATCCACTTCCTCTAAGTAATCTATTGTAATCTTTTCCCCGCTGAAAATTATAGTGTATATTTTGTGGGTGAATAATGTTGTAAGGTTGGTGTTCATCGATCGGGTATTCTAGTGAGGCTTCATAACGACCCCAAACAGTGTATGCCTGGTATATAATCGTAGCTCGAGTAAGGGGAATAAATCCACAAACATAGACTACCAGTATTAACCATAAATAAACAAATTTATATTATATGAAAATAATAATTCACATAGTTCAACAAGTTGGTTTTTACTACGTTCTGGAAAAAAATGGGAGATATGATTTTTATTGATAATCAGACTTAGGTGCTATAATGAAGGAAAATGAATCGATCAATTTATTAAATCATGACGTGTGGCTAAAATATTTTTACTATTTATCCAATTAGTCATTGGCTACATAACCAGCTCTTCTCTAACGGCTGACCAACCATGGCCAAGTCAAGGACGATCTCTAGATTATCAACAAATATCTAGGGATAACCCTAAAATAAAGGAACTTAATTACTGTAGAAAATAACGATCAAGCTGACAGGTGATCTAAAAATAAGGAATGGATACTCTTTTATATGTACAAGGCCCCCTATTTATAAGGAGGGAATCAAATACACACTCTTATGGTTAAGGTTTTGTTCTTAAAACCACGTTGTGTTACTTTTTTACTTATTAATAAAGGATTATCTTAGCTTATTTGAAATATGAATCATGTTTTTGAGAATGTCATATATTTCTTTATAAATATATTATATATATCATTCAATTATACTTAGTAGGAATTTTGGTGAGTTGGGTTTGGCTCGATCATTGAAGATTATAATTCTGGTTTTGGTATTATTGAATTATTATCAACTTCGATGAAGGGTTGACACCTTATCGGTAAAGTTACATGTACAATCTTTGTATTTCATATTAACTACAATTATGTGATGGTTTAAGAATTTATCTAATAGTTCAAGAAAGATTTATCGATACATTAAGAAGATATTGAACGGGATCATATGTAATATTCGAGTCTAGGTCATGACTATAATAGACTAGCACAATTTCATTGTTTGCAAAGGGTGCCTGGATTCTTAATTTCGAGAATGTAAGGAATTCACGCCTCAAGCAATGCAACTCTGTCTTACCCAGCTAGCTCGTCGGAGCCTTTAAGATAATGATAGAAAATCAGGAGAAAATGCAATCAGAGGTGTTATCTGTCACTCAGATGTTGGTGAGCATCAGAGGGAGTAGAGAATCCTCATACTCCAGCAGTAAGGGGTAGTTGAAACCCCTAAGATGAGTTACTTTATACTCCAATAAATACTGGACCATTAGGGGATGCAAAGAGATGTCAAACGCTTGCTAGATTGATATGGGATATGAGGAAGAAGAGTCGAGCGAGAAACACCAACGATGTAAGAAAAAGAGGCAGAGGTTGAGTCATAGCTAAGGAGTTGAGACTACTCTTATCATCCCGATAAGACCTCTTATATCCCAAAAATAATACGAGCAACCTGGAAAAGGCATGCATCCCAACATAATGCGAGTGCCTTCAATAAGCTCACAATACGTTTAGCCTTGGATAGGCTAAGACTCATGTGTCGGTCCCCGCCCGTTGAACATAGTCAATGTGATATTAGGTAGAATCTTGAGGAACATAGGGGAACACCAACCCCAATAGGTTCGGCCTACATTGGACCTCGAGATTTGGACTAATAGATATCGGTAGGTGTTGATACCAAATTTAGTCTGCTGACGCGGCCCAATCATATGAAGACACGTGGCAATCTATATGGCAACAACAAGCACTTCCGAGGAACTCACACGCTCCGAGGAACCATACTACTCCGAAGAACTCTCCGAGGAACTCATACGCTCCGAGGAACAAGACCTCTCCGAGGAACTCTTGAGTACCGAGAAGCTTAGGCGATCCGAGCAACTCAGGCGGTCCGAGCTGCACCTCGAACAAAGCATTAATAGCTGGATAACCAACAGTTCAACTGATTCATTAAATGTTTATTATTCAGACGCACACGCTTAAGGGGCATTAAATGTATTACCCTTTCATATGTACCTCATTTAATGTATTACCCTTTCATATTACAGCCTCAGGGCTATAAATACATTGTACAATCCTCATTGTAAAGGGACCGGAATTTCTTGAGAGAACTTGTAATCGAGAATTCCTAAACACTCAGCAATAACACAATGGTGGACGTAGGCCATTCTTATAAGGCTGAACCACTTTAAAATTTTATCTCATTTATTTATCTGTGATTGAATAATTAGAGTGATCTAATTTTTTACATCAACAGATTGGCGCCGTCTGTGGAAAACGACTGGTAATATCGTTTTTCATCAAAAATAATTCATCAAAAATGGCTGATATTCCAGAATCCAGCAATCGAAACGTTGGAACCCCTCCAAATTCATCTACTCTGCCAAATATTCCATATCTGGCTGGAATAATGAAAAATCTGGCTCAGGGCCAGACCGTCATGCAAGAAACAATGCGACAACTCATCCAAACCCTCCATAGCGGAGCATCAGCCCATTCAGGACTGCGGAGTATTCAAAGAAACACCTGTGCACCTTCTTCACGTACTAGGCGTACTGATTCATATCGAAATGAGGAATATGAAGATTTCTCTTATCAACCTAGATGAACTTCGTCAATAAGAGCCACAGATACTGAACAACGTATCACTCTCTCTCCAGAAAGGACTAGTGCGCTAGAGAGGTTAAGCAGGGTATCACCTTTTGATCGATTAGGACTTAGAAGGAGTAGAAGTCCTCCTAAAGTCGTATCGAGGAGTTTTCGACGACCATCAGATTTAAGGGAAAGATCTGCCCAGTCGCGACCAACTGCTCGTCAAGATAGATCCCATGAACGACCAGCTACTCGTCAAGATAGATCCCAGGAAGCTACTTCAACGCGATCAGCTGCTCGAACCAATAGGCCCGAGGAAGGGAATGATGCATGGAAAGGCTCTATTCAGAGGCTGGAGGATCGATTAGGGGAAATGGCTAAGGCCAAGAACCCTCTACAACGAACCTTTGTTCGAGGAACACCTTTTGTCCAGTTCATTGTAGATTTTCCAACACCATCAAAGTTCAAAGCACTTGTTGTGACCCCCAAATATGATGGAAAAACTGACATTGTCCTTCATATAGAACAATACCAAGCTGCAGCCGACATCTATGCTGTTCCAGATGAGATGAGACGCAGGGCATTCTCAGGAACTCTTATCGGATCTGCTCAAATATGGTATAATAATCTTCCTCGGGGTAAGATCTCAAATTTTCTTCAATTGGTCGAGTTATTCATTGGGAATTTCTGTTTTGGGGCAAAGCCAGTTAAACGAGTAGCACATTTGTTAAGTGTTAGACAAAAGGCTGGTGAGAGTACCAGAGATTATATAACTCGTTTTAATAACGAGAAACTGGAAGTCATTGATTATGAGGAGAAGACAGCTATTACTGCCTTGATGAGTGGACTACTGTCGAACAAGTTGTACTACACTTTGGCCAAAGATCCACCTCGAACCATGTCAGATCTGATGGGAAAAGCGTCCAAGATTATGAATGCCGAGGAGGCTATGGCTGCGAAGAAGAATATGGATGCTAAAGAAACCAAGGTGGAAGGTGATAAAGTTAAGAAGAAAGATCATAAGAACAATGGTAATGAAAAACAATGGTAATGAAAAACAATGGCAATGATAAAGCTAAGAACAATGGTAATGAAAAACATTCAAAAAATAGGTCGGTATGGGATGTAATGAAGAAATATGATAATTATACTCCTTTGAAGAGGGATATCAACCATGTTCTAGAAGAAATAAAGAACAACGAGGAACTAAACTGGCTAGAGAAAATGAAGGCAGACCCTGACAAGAGGAATAAGGCGAAGTATTGCGAGTTTCATAAAGATCATGGTCATATGACCAAAAATTGCATAGCTCTTCAGAATGAGATTGAAACTCTCATCAGAAGAGGAAAGCTGGCAAAGTATGTTGATCAGGGAAACGAAAGAAGAAACAATGACCGAGAAAGAGAGAGGTCTAGATCTCCTCGTCGAGCAGAGGAGAACAAGAAAATAAACCATGAGGTTGATCCAGAAGACGACCCCGATCTTCCCAAGAGACCAAGGCATCCAGAACGAGAGGTATTTTCAATACGCTTTGGGTCATTTGATTGTAATGTTATAATAGGTGGAGATACAGGAGGAGGAGACCTTAATGCAGAGAGAAAAGCTTACCTCGGTGAGGCTCAAGCTTGCTCGTACATTCAGCGAATAAATCTAGCTGAGGAGGATCGCCCGAGAAAGGTGAACAAAGAGAAATTGGTCATTGGTTTCTCAAAGAATGACCTCGCAAGAGTTTTATATCCTCGTGATGACCCATTGGTGATCAAAATGAGGATGAAGGAGGTTATGATTTCAAGAGTACTGGTCGACAATGGTAGCTCGGCAAACATCATGTTCTACTCGTGCTTCGATAGTTTAAATCTAAAGCTATCTCAGCTGGAGCCTTACCACAGACCCCTCATCCGTTTTGCTGGCGAGAAAGTATTTTCACTTGGGACGATCAAGTTGGATATATTCATTGGTACGTGGCCTGCTTGTCGGACAGAAAGAATACGCTTCTTCGTGATGGATAAGAATGTTCAATCATCATACAATATCATCATGGAAAGAGTAGGATTGAAAAAGTTCGAAGTTGTACCATCTATAGTGCATCAGTGCTTAAAATTTCTAACAAATTTTGGAGTAGGAGTTGTGAAAGGTGATCAGAAAGTAGCTCGGGAATGCTATTATTCATCCGCCGAGCAAGAGGAACTGGAAGAATCAAGGAAAAAGACTACTACCTATCAAGTGGATGAAGGTGCAGAGATTGAAATATTGGATCCTAGAGATGAGTCGCAACTCGTGAAGGGTCAAGTGGTGGAAGCTACTGAAAACATCATTCTGGACGATGAGCACCCTGAGCGGACTACTCAAATAGGTTCGTCGTTGGAAACCTCATTAAAATAGGAATTGATAACTTTCCTAAGAAGCAGAAAACAAACTTTTGCGTGGAGTCATGAAGATATGCCTGGGATAGACCCAAATTTCTTATGTCACGAGCTCAATGTGAATAAGGAGATCAAGCCAGTGAAGCAGAGAAGAATAGTGTTCATCCCCGAGAAAAACCAAGCTATACAGGAGGAAGTCGAGAAACTCCAGAAAGCTTGTTTCATTGAAGATGTTAAATATCCAGACTGGTTAGCAAATGTGGTGATGGTAAAGAAGAAAAATAACAAGTGGAGGATGTGTGTAGACTTCACCGACCTCAACAAAGCATGCCCAAAGGATCACTTTCCATTTCCCCGAATTGATCAACTGGTAGATGCTACCTCGGGACACGAGCTGCTGAGCTTCATGGATGCTTATTCTGGCTACAATCAAATTAAAATGAAACCTGAAGACAGGGAAAGTACTTCTTTCATTACCCCTAGGGGAACTTATTGTTATAATGTTATGCCTTTTGGTTTGAAAAATGCAGGTGCGACATATCAGCGGCTGATGAACAAGGTCTTTGCTGAACAAATCAGTGACAATATGGAAGTATATGTTGACGATATGCTGACAAAGAGCAAGAAAGCTGCCGATCATCTAGCTGACTTAAATCAAACTTTTGATCAACTGGATAAATATCAAATGAAGATGAACCCGACGAAGTGCATATTTGGAGTACGAGAAAGCATGTTTCTCGGGTATATTGTCAATCAACGAGGCATTGAGGCAAATCCTGAAAAGATCAAAGCCCTATTAGGGTTGCGATCCCCAACGACGAAGAAAGAGGTACAAAGTCTTACAGGACGAGTAGCAGCACTCAATAGATTTTTATCGCAAGCAACTAACCGATGTCTCCCATTCTTTAAGACGCTCAGAAAAACTTTTGAGTGGAATAATGAATATGAGAAGGCTTTTCAACACTTGAAGAAATACTTGGGAGCACCTCCACTGTTGTCCAGGCCGGTGATGGGAGAAAAATTGTATTTATATCTTGCAGTATCCGAGAATGCAGTTAGCTCGGCGTTGATCAGAGTAGAGAATGGAGTAAAAAAACCAATCTACTACACAAGTAAGGCCTTCCGAGGAGCAGAGATCAGATATCCAAGGCTGGAAAAGTTAGCACTGGCATTGATTGAGGCGAGTAGGAGAATGAGGCCATACTTCCAGGCTCACACTATAGTCGTATATACTGATATGCCATTGAGGCAAGCCCTTCATAAGCCAGAAAAATCAGGGAGATTGATGTACTGGGCAATAGAGCTCGGTGAATATGATATAGTTTATGAACCCAGATCATCGCTAAAAGGGCAAGATGTAGCAGATTTTATAGCAGAGTTCACCTATCCTGATACCCCCGAGGAGCAAAAGTTGCTCGCTGATCAACCTGTGGATGTTACAGGATCAACAAACACAAGCTCAGACCGACTCTGGTTGGTAAAAGGGCAAGTGGATGTTACAAGATCATCAAATTCGAGCTCAGACCAATTTCGATTGATAAAAGGGCAAGAAGAGATGATCGATGAAGAGAAAGAAAAATCCGGGGAGGATGAAAGGAATCAGCAAATATTTGTGGATATTACAAGATCATCGAATTCGAGCTCAGACCAATTCCGATTGGTAAAAGGGCAAGAAGAGATGATCGACGAAGAGAAAGAAAAATTCGGGGAGGATGAAGGGAAGCAGCAAATATTTCACCGAGGAACTCTGAATGATCAGAAATTTGAAGACGAGTTGCCTATATGGAGGCTATATGTAGATGGTTCATCTTGCACTACAGGATGTGGCGCGGGGATAGTTTTGAGCACTCCGGACGAGGTCGACATGGAATACGCCCTGCGTTTCCAATTCAAAGCTTCCAATAATGAGGCTGAGGATGAGGCCATGATTGCAGGACTTAATTTGGCAAAAATTATGGAGGCGTAGCAGGTTATTATTTTCAGTGATTCTCAATTAATTGTAAATCAAATGTTGGGAGTATATGCAGTTACAGGAGAATTAATGATCAGATATCATGCAAAGGCAAAGGAGCTCGTGTCAGAATTTGCCGCTATTCAGCTGGTCAGAATACCAAGAATGGAGAATGCGAAAGCAGACGCCCTAGCTCGACTAGCATCAGCTACTCGCACAGAGCTACGACGAACAATCCCAATTGAAGTGTTGGTTGGTCGAAGTATAGATGAAGATCTGCCGATGAACTTTATTACCCTTGATTTAGGACCATCTTGGATGGATCCCATCAGGGCATATATTGAAGAGGGATTATTACCAATTGATAAGCTCGCAGCCAAGAGATTGAAGTTTAAAGCTGCTCGGTATGTATTAACTAACGGTATTCTGTATAGACGAGGAATTATGGCAGGTTTGCAGAGATGTGTACATCCCTCCGAGGTGAAAGAATTGATTGAAGAGATCCATAAAGGGTCCTGTGAAGCACATGTAGCAGGTCGGACGCTTTTGCAAAGGGTGATGATACAGGGATACTACTGGCCGGCGATGAGAGCTGATTGTATAGCCTATGCCAAGAAATGTGACAAGTGCCAACGCTTTTCCTCCATCCGAAGAACTCCACAAGCATTGTTGACACCCATAACTTCCCCTTGGCCATTTGCCATATGGGGAATTGATTTGGTTGGGCCACTGCCAACGATCAGAGGAAGGTTCAAATACCTCGTCGTCGCAGTGGATTATTTCACTAAATGGGTTGAAGCTGAGCCTCTTATCGATATGACGTACGAGAATGTGTATAAATTTGTTTGGAAGAACATCATTTGTCGATATGGTCTTCCTCATGCTTTCATCACAGACCATGGAACACAATTTGATAACGAGGAGTTCGCTGCTTATTGTCATCAGTCAAATATTTTGAAGGTCCACTCAGCACCAGTCCATCCTCAAAGCAATGGACAAACTGAAGTGACAAACAGAACGCTGCTAAATGGCTTGAAGAAAAGATTGGATGATGCAAAAGCAAACTGGATCAACGAGTTACAGTCAGTACTTTGGGCTTACCGAACTACTCCCCGAGTAGCAACTGGAGAATCACCATATATGTTGGAGTTTGGAAGTGAAGCTGTTATACCTGCCGAGTTGGGCCTCCTAACACACAGGGTATTGAATTTCAATTACCCTATCAGCGACTTAATGAGAAGATTGGATTTAGACATGCTCGAGGAAGTTAGAGAAGAAGCAGCCATTCGAAACGCTGCTTTCCAACAGCGAACAACTTTGTCTTACAACAAAAGAGTAAAGAAGTGCGACCTGAAAGAAGGAGATTATGTGCTGAAGAAAGTCATTCAAAAGAAAAATAAACTGGAGGCAAACTGGCATGGACCATACCGAGTTACTGAAGTTGTTTGACCAGGCACTTACCGAATAGCAACTTTAGAAGGAGAGGAGTTTAAGAATACCTGGAATGCAGAGCACCTGTGCAAATATTATCAGTGATGAATAAAAGGAAGATATTCCGCCGAATTCTTTCTTTTTATTGAAAGTTTTTCGGGGAATACTAGTGCTACACACTACTCGGGGCAAAACTCGGCAAAGCTCAGGTACTCAAATTTTTTCTCGAAAACGCCAACTAAGGTTGGTCGAGAAACCAATATTCCTCCGGGAAGTAAAGCATCCTATATTCCTCCGGGAAGTAAAGCTACTTGTATTCCTCCGAAAAGTAAAACGTGTATTCGTACTAGAAATAAAATTGTGTTTCTCGGGAAATAAAAATATTCCTAAAAATGCCAACTTATGTCGGTTAGGAAGTAAATATATTCTCGAAAATGCAAACTTGAGTTGGTCGGAAGATAAAATTATTCCAAAAAGTACCAACTATGGCTGGTCGGGGATAAAAACCCACCAACTGTAGTTGGTCGATAAGGAAATTTTACCGACCTTGGTTGGTCGGAAACATTTAAGAAAAAAGTACCAACTATGCCTGGTCGGGGATAAAAACCCACCAACTGTAGTTGGTCGACAAGGAAATTTTACCAACCTTGGTTGGTCGGAAACATTTAAGAAAAAATCTACTAACTATGGTTGGTCGGGGATGAAAACCCACTAACTGTAGTTGGTCGACAAGGAAAATTTAACGACTTTTGTTGGTCGGAAACATTCTAAACATTTTTTATACTCGTAACTTTACATTATTACTAAGTTGGTCGAGAAACAAAATTCTATTATTAAATGATCGAGCAATATTTTGATACTTGTAACTTTTTAAATTATTATTAAGTTGGTCGAGAAACAAAACTTCATTTTCGATAGATGACTACCACAAATTCACACTACTCGACAATAAGTTGGTCGACAGACTACACAATATTATTATCATTTTAACAGAGACACATGCATAGATGTAAAGTATTACAAGACAATAGCATTTAAGATTGCAAACAAATAAAATGAAAGTCTTTCATTGAATTCAAAATAAATTACATTGATAATGAAATAAAAATTACATTGACTGTATACAAGTTTATTACATCAAAATTCCTATTCTACTGGTCTTTTCCCCTCTTCTTTCGACACAGGTTCCTCGCCAGCAGGCGGATCATTTAAAGCCAGAGGAGAATTTATGAAGTTGAGATCTTTCAACATCCTGATATTCATCACGGATGGTCGATCTAGGAGATGCTCGGGACGAGATATCTCGGCTTTTGAATGGATATTGTAGTCACCGAGATACTTTGAAATCATGCTTCGAGGAATGGCCTGTGCAGGGATCCAACTCATATCCAATTTGTATGGTAGCACAGGTAAGTCGACCAACCCGGGATCGTGGTAGTCCCACAGGTAATGACCCTGTTCGAGCTGCAGCACACCTAAGGCATTCAACCAGCCTTGCTTGTAGCCCTCATTATTGGCATTCTGGATACGATCGTCCAAATGGTAGAGCGCCTCGCTATATCCAGCCATCCAGAACTCCCTGGGCTGCTTGTGGGACTGATATGTTAGTCTTTCCATCTGCTCGTGGAGGTTTTTGACAAAGATCTCTTTGTTCTCCAAGGTAGATTTCTACTCATACAGCTGCTCCTCCAAGTCCCTGATCTTCTTTGACATTTCAGCCAAAGCCTGGTTCTTCGCCATCAGCTGGAAGGCCTGGTTTTCTAATACAGACTGAGTCCTCTATTCCTCGACAGGAATCCGAGCTGCTCTTGCTCGTCCCCGAGGAGCTCTTGCTCGTCCACGAGTTGATGTACAGGGCCAGCTCTCTTTAAGGTTTCCAACTCGTCCCTCAAGTTAGCGTTCTCGACCTCTAAGAACGAGAATCCCTCATCGGTCACTGGGATTAAGGCTTTTGAAGAAGAGGCTGCAGACTTCAACTGTGATAGCTCTTTCTGCAAGTTGTTGTTCTCTTGCTCTAGCAACTCGGAAATTTGTCTGCATTCCTCGACCTCACCTCTCAAGGTTCTCTCCCTTACATCGTACCCAGTAAAAAGCTTCTCGTAGCCCTTGTCGGCGATGATCAACTTGTACTTCTTCTCATACCCCTCATGCAACAGGGCAGTTGATTCTTTGTATTGTAGCTGAAGGTCTTTGAGGGTGCCTTGGAGATCCTCGATCATATCATAATAGGCCACATTATTAGCCACTGATCGATCAAGTAAACACTTCAGATATTGATATGCTTCAACTGCCTATTCTGAAGCATCCTGGCTGAGGATGTCGACGACTTGTGCTGCACTCAGGTCTGTGTGACCAGCCTTAAAGTATTCATTACATTATCGTAGCAGCTTTGTATCATGGGCAGATAACAATTCCATCCTGGCCAGAAACTAGCAGAGAAAGAAAAGGCAATAATCAATAAGAATCAAGACAGAGTATGAAGATAGACAACAGTATGCAAAAAAGTCTAAGTTTTATTAGATCATAAAGTTCATAGTTACATATTCATGGTTACAATTGATAAAAGAAAAATATAAAGATAAACCCGAACAACTCTACACCTTTTCCTTGTCTCCCAAAACCTTCTCGGTAGGCTGGGATGAGGAGGTAGGTTGCTCGGAGGGAGTGGTGAGTTGCTCAGGGAGCACTGGAAATTGCTCGGAGGAAGCAACGAGCTGCTGAAGTTCCTCGGTAGCAGGCTGGATGGCTGGGGGATGATCTCCCATCACCATAGAAGACTCTTCTGAGGCAGCTTCGTCCTCTTCTTCATCTTCTGGAGTTGGAGGGGAACCAGGGATATGTCGCTGGAAGAGCTCAGAAGAGTCATCAACCTTCATCTCCTGGAGAGCTGCAACCCATCCATCTCTGAAGTACTTTAAGCTGCCATATTCAACTTGTGACATCATGGAAGCCAACCCCTTGTTCCACCCCTTTTCCCATCCAGCGCTGAAGGACTTCTTCACAGCCATTTTTCTCTTCAGCTTCTATGAGGAAAGCTTCTCGAACAGAAGGTTCTCGGCAGTCTTCAGTTTGTTTTCAACCTCCTCTTTCTGCCGACCTACTTCCTAAAGCTGGCCCAACCTTTCTTCAGAAACCTTAAGCTTACTCTCTAGCTCTCCAGTATTCTTGAGCTTCTCATCAAGCTCTTTATTTTTCCCTTCTAACTCCTTTATTCTCTTCTCCAACTCCTTGGAGACATCAACAGCTCGAGCTTTCTCCTGCTCAGTGGAGGCAAGCTTCTTCTCCCAAACACCCTTGTCAGTAGCATATGTCTGGCGAGAATCGTCCAAAGACTTGATAGCTTCTTCCAGAGCTCCCTCCACACTGGACGAGGAGCATGAAGCTTTAATTGCTTCATCCTTCTTCAGAATTATATTAAAGCAGCTCGTCAACTGTGAAAGTAAAAAGAAAGCAAGTTAGAAACATAAATAACAAGGGAAATATGAAAAGTTCAAAGTAAGAAGACTTACAGAAGCAAGGTGGCGAGCAGCTAACGAAGTGACCATGTCCCGAGTAAGGTTTTCTTCAGTACCTTAGACCTCGAGAATGATCCAGGACTTTACCGAGCTCATGGCAGAGCTCGGGGGAACAAAAGTAGGAACCCCAGTGGTTGGGGGCTGCGTGATGGTGTCAGCCAAATTGACCGAGGAGCTCTTCTTCAGCCTCCTCGGGGGAACAGGAACAGATTCAACCAAGGAAGAACCCTTGGTCGGTGATATTACAATCACCTCTCCAGGAGCAGCAGACCTGCTCGGAGCCACTGCGGGCTTCTCGACAACCTTCACGACAGCAGTCGAGGAAGGTGCATCATTCTTCTTTGTCCTCTCCCCTGGGACATCAACCTTACTTCTTTTTGCCTCTCCAGAACCAGAGGCAGGTTTCTCGAAGAGAGTGGGAGGTCTCTTCTCTTCATCCTTTCGTTTAAAGGGACGTGAGATTCAGGCGAGGAGCTGGTGGAAGCTGGTACTGGCTCTGATTCACTTATTACTGGATGAGCAGTAAAAGAGGTGGTGTAGCTCTTGTATTGCAGCAGATATGATGCCGACCTAATATGCTCGTCAGCAACACTTTGATGCAGATTCCAGATAAGTTTCAAGTGTCTTATGTTAACGTCTGCTTCCTGTGGACACTTTCTTTTGCTATCAACTGCAAATAAATAAATAAACATTGAAATATCAGTGGCACATTTTATCAAACACAAAAGAAGCATGATTTCAAAATAAATAAAATGAAATAAAAATAACCTATCCCATTGCCATACGGACGGCATCTGGGACCCTGATAAACTTCATCTCCTGATAGAGGAGCATGTTGCCAATTTTTTATGACAACCCCGTACTCAAAATAATCCCTATTGGCATCAGGGAGATTGACTATTAAGGCCCTATTTAAAAATCTAGTTTTTAAATAAAAAATGTTATCATTAACTGCCCATCTATAGCAATACATGATTTCTGGAATTCCTATGCGAGTTCCATGGACTTGATTTAATTTATGAACCCCATTAACTATTCTCCATGTATAGGGGCTATTCTTGCAGAAACAACGTCAAAGTAATGACATAATTCCAGACATAATGGATTTGGTGGAAAAGAAAATCCACACTCAGCAATAAAGAGGCTGGGGAACCAATGTCCCTCAGCCAAATGGAAATAATCAGAAGGCTCAGAAAGCTCTTCCAAGACAACCCAGGAGGGAATAGAAAAATCAGAGCGAAACTTATCAAGAGATTCAACAGGGTAAACCATGATGAATAAAGGAAAACGAAGAAGAAGGAAGAAGATCTTACAGAAAAAGAGTGGATCTGTTGACAACGAACGATGGAAGAAGATGAATACACATGAGAGAAAGAGACTATGGAAAACTCGAAGATACAAATTTGGAAAAGTAGAAGATGATGGGATTTTCTGTGATGCTTAAATACCTTGCCTTGGGAAAAGGAAAAAGTAATGATTACGAAAAGAAACGATTACGCTACCGGCGGCTAAAAGGATAAAAAGTACGCGGGAATCGAAGCGAGCAGAATAGTTCAAAAAAGCTTAATTCTACGAAGTTGGAAGGAGAAATAAATACAAAAGACTCCTAAATTTCAGGATGGCCATTTAAAACTACCATATTCTGAGAAAGAATGTTCCATACTCCTCAAATTTTGAACTATGATACATTGGGGGCTTTTGTTGATACCAAATTTAGTCTGCTGATGCGGCCCAATAATATGAAGACACGTGGCAATCTACATGGCAACAACAAGCACTTCCGAGGAACTCACACGCTCCGAGGAACCATACTAATCCGAAGAACTCTTCGAGGAACTCATACGCTCTGAGGAACAAGACCTCTCCGAGGAACTCTTGAGTATCGAGAAGCTTAGGCAGTTCGAGCAACTCAGGCGGTCCAAGCTGCACCTCGAACAAAGCATTAATAGCTAGATAACCAACAGTTCAACTGATTCATTAAATGCTTATTATTCAGACACACACGCTTAAGGGGCATTAAATGTATTACCCTTTCATATGTACCTCATTTAATGTATTACCCTTTCATATTACAGCCTCAGGGATATAAATACATTGTACAATCCTCATTGTAAAGGGACCGGAATTTCTTGAGAGAACTTGTAATCGAGAATTCCTAAACACTCAGCAATAACACAATAGTGGACGTAGGCCATTCTTATAAGGCTGAACCACTTTAAAATTCTGTCTCATTTATTTATCTGTGATTGAATAATTAGAGTGGTCTAATTTTTTACATCAACAGTAGGAATCAAAGAAAGAGAAATCGGGAGATAATCATCCTGAAAGTGAAAGACTATGAAAGAGTTTAATCTAGAGGGTGGAGAACAATTTGGGAGATGTAATGAAGAGTAAGAACACTTTGGAAAGAGAGTACATGGAAAATTCTCCCTTAATCCCAAAAATATTTAGTTATCCCACTTAATTTAAGTTCAAACCACCTATGGTTACATCAAAATATGACGAAAGCTCTGGCTCTATTCATTATGTGGAAATGTATTAGTCGACGGCTGACATTTACTCTATGTCGGACGATCATTTTCAAGTACTCTCCACGGGAAACACGCATGTGTGTTACATAAGTCTACTAAAAGGATAGAGTGGAAGCTTCAAAGAATTAGAAGATAAGTTCATACACAAGCTTCTCTTAAAGCTTCAAAGAATTTGAGGATAAGTTCATACCTGGTCAGTTATACTAGGACCTCCCACAAGATACTCCTACCTCAATGAATGAGTGATAAGCACCCAAAACTATACAATTTATACCCCCGAATTGACGTACTTTAGTTGCTAATTCTCGGCAATTTGGGTCTTATGCGCTTAATTGTTCAATATGCAGGCTTAATTGAAGTTGCGGTGTCAAAAGCTATATTTCCGGGCAATTTGCAGTTAAAATGGAGCTAAATATCCAATTTTCTGACCCTACTCGAGCCTAAGTCTAGCCTAAACCTACCCTAAATCCAGTGTGTGTTTTGTTTGTCCCTTTTTATATTTTTTATATTTTTAGTTTGAGTCATTTTTATTTTGAGGATTCATTTTAGATTTATTTAGTATTTTCTAGGTTTTGTTTTCTATTTTTCTATTTTATATTTATTATTATAATTTTATTTTATTTTGATTTTCATTAGTTTTTAGTTTCATTAGGATTAGTTTTTAGGAGTTTATTTTTAGTTTTTTTTATAGGAGATTTAGATTTTTAGTTTTTATTTCTTTTGTTTTATTTTAGTTTTTATATAAGCTTAGGATTTTATTTTTTATTTTTAATATTTTTATTTTTTTATTTTCTTTAGTTTGTTTTATTTTTAATTAGATTTTATTTTATTTTTTTATTAATTTTAGTTGAGTCTTTATTAATTTTATTTTAGGGTCATGAATTAAACACACACTCATACCCACTCACACACACCATTCCATACACCACCCAACCACACACTTACTCTCCTACACCCTCACACACCTTATCACCTCTATCATCATCTTCCCCAAACCCATACTCTCTCTCCTACTCCATAACCAAAAACAACCTCCATTAACAATTCCTATCTCTCTCATCCTCACACCTAAAAAAACCCATAAACCCAAACACCCACCTTATTTAAACCCAAGATCTTCTCCAACAAAACCCGGCAGCCCCCTTCACCTCCGGCGGCGTCAACGACACCCACCGGTGGCCTCCCTCTAACTACCCTCGCCGACGTAGCCATCTACAAACCCAGAAACTCCGGCCTCTCTCTCTCTTCGCGACCCCCGGCGGTAAACCACCTGCCAGCTCCTCCGATCGCGCCCCACCTACTAGCCGGCGGCGACCTCGACAGCCCTCTCTCTCTTCGTTAGCGATGGCCGAAACCATAAATCCGATCTTCTCCTTCCGGCCAGCCACCTCCCTCCTGTCCAAACCTCCAACTTCAACTCCGGCATCCCTACCCATAAACCTCACTCCGCCGTCGGAACTGCCTAGCCAAAGCCATCTTTCAACCATTTCCTATTTCCAACAATCCAAACCCATTTTCATTTTCCCCTCTTCCTCAAAGCCACGATCTGCCAAATTCCAAAATAAAGACAAAAACCCAATTACACCACATGCCATAAACCCCACTTAAACTATTTTACCATTATACCCCCAACTAACCTCTTCTAACCCAATACCCAAAATTACCCCTCACCATATCAGATTTTTATTACCACTATCATGACCTCACACCCAAACCACATGCACCCTCCATTAATTCCTAAATTAACCCTCACCCATACCTTCCATATTCCATACCACTGTTCTAAAAAATCCGCCTAGGCTTAAAGCTTGGGAGAAACGCCTCGCCTTACGCTTTTCACGCCTTATTCTTTGTAAAACCCTTAAGGCGCACTTTTTTCTAAAAACAACAATGTTTTAGTGAAACGATGTCGCCGTTTAAAGAATTTTTTTACAAACCGAACCATTATCTCATCCAAAATAATCAAAATAGTATTTTAATTTGCATATATTCACACATATCTTTATGATATGTGCAATTTTTGTATTTTAATAGCCTTGTTATGGTTAAAAAAATATTAAAATATATTAAGAAGGCCTAAACGCCTTTTCACGTTTTTTCACGCCTAGGCCCGCCTAGGCTTCTAAGGCTTAAGGCTTGGCCTCCACGCCTCAATCACGCCCCGCATTTTTTAGAACCTTGTTCCATACACTCTTGTCCTCTCATTTTTACCCCTCATGTTCCATGCATCTACTATAAATGAAGACGAAGACCCCATTTAAAAAAAGCTTTTAGATAGGAATTTCTGGAGAGAGAATTGTAGAGAAAAACACCATTTGTATATAGTTTTATTTTATTCTTTTTATTTTTATTAGATATTTTAGAGATTAAACATTGTAAGAGAGTTAATTGAGTGGATATTTTAATTTCATATCACTTGGATGCTCAATTAAGAGGTGTATGCTTCAAATTGGAAGAGTAGAGTTCAACTTTCTCAAAGAGATTTGGTTTGCTTGTTCTATTCCCTTCTATTTTATTTTAATAGCCTTGATTATTTGTTCATCATGTTTAATATCATGTTAGGCTAGAAAACCCCTTTCAAGGGGTGGGGTGAAACCCTTATTTGATGTTATTTTAGTTCAATTAGTTTGATTACTTGAAATTTCCCTTTGAATGTTAGTTTTGATCCCTCACCCTTAAATTTACGCCTCGAGGGAGGGTAAATGATTTTCGAGAGAAAATCAAAATTCTAGTTATAATACTCATTTTAGATTCGAACTAGAGATAGAGGTTTCTTAAGTTGGGTATTATAACTTGAATTTCAACTCTAAATTTATTTTCTAAGATTTACATAAATTTTAATTGATCGATCCTAACGAGTGATTAATTAAAAGGAGTGTAGATCTATTTTTCTAGAGTTGTTGTAAGGACATTTTTGTCCATTAACAATTTATTATGTCACACGCCGTTACACCGTTGAAGAAATTCAAGATTCATACATTCTTCAACGGATCCGAATATCAAAAGAAGAAGAGGAATCAAGTCTGACAGACCGGACCGGTCCGCCTTTAATAAAAGAACCGATCCGGCTAACCGGACCGGTCCTCCCTCAACCGGACCGTTCTGTTTGATGCAGATCCAGCATACCGCGGACCGCAAGCGAACCGATGAAGTTTGGAATAAAAGAACCGATCCGGTCAACCGGACCGATCCGCCCCCAAACCGGACCGGTCCGCCTGGGATAAAATTCGCTCGATCTGCTGAGATTTTTTAGGGTCAAAGTTTTCTTATTTAAAGCCAACTTCGGAAGTTGTTTTTTTAAGACTTTTCAAGACGATTTTCAGAGTCCTAAATACTCTAAGTCTTCACCTATTGAGCCCAAGACTCTAGGTTTTTTATTCACACAAACTGCCAATCCTTTGTGAATCTTTTTGGTAACCCAAGAACACAACCTTGTGTTTGTTCAAACCTTTGTGGAGAGATCTTTGCAACCGAGGGCTGCGTGTCATTGCTGAGGTAGTCTCTACAAAGTTTTATGGCTGCGTGTCATTGAGGAGTGTTGCGGTTCTTCCTTTGTTGATTGGACTGAGGTTCATGTGGGTTCGCTGCGTGTGGATTCATTGCTGATGACACCGACCGACACCTGCGGGTATTCGTGTGTCACTGTATTTCATTGTAATCTGTGTAAGTTGCGATTTACTTATTATAGTGAAATAAAAGGTTTTGCCCTGCGAGGATTTTTCCTTAACTTTGTGTCGCATGCTTTATATTTGATGGGTTGATTTAGATGCATGTTTAAGGGTTGATTTTATTTGGTTTAAAAGTAGACGCTAATTAAATAAGGGTTCTTTGAAACTTGCGAATTTAATTTAAATCATTATTACACGCGTTCTCAAATTGGTATCAGAGCGGGTTACGCTAATTTATTGCGTGATCCTGATTTTTCGAGGATTTACTTTCTGATACAATTTGTCTACTCACGTTCTCAAATTGGTATCAGAGCAGGTTGCGCTAATTTATTGCGTATTCCTATTTTCCGCAAAATCGTGTGATATTGATTTTTTTTTTGAAAAATCAGTTTTGTGAAAATTCGCATTTTTTATGGAGCACTTATATAATCAGATACCTATTTTTGATGGGTCTAATTATGCCTACTGGAAAGCTCGTATGAAATCGATTTTAAAATCTATTAACGAGCATGTTTGGTTGCTTTGCGAAAATGGTTGGACTCCTCCCACGGTCACTGTTAATAACATCACCACCTTGAAACCCGTGTCAGCCTGGACTGAAGATGATTATAAATTGTCCAATTTTAATTCTCGTGGTCTGAGTGCTATTTCTGGAGCTGTCTCTCCTGATGAGTTTCGCCGAATTATGACGTGCACCACGTCTAAAGAGGCTTTGGATGTTTTGAAATTGACACATGAGGGTACGAACGCGGTTAAAGAGTCAAAATTACAAAATTTGGCCACCCAATTTGAGACTATCACCATGACTGAGTCCGAATGCTTTGATGATTTTTATGCACGTTTGTCGGACATTATTAACACATATTTTAATTTGGGTTAGGTGATTGATAACACGCGTGTCGTTAAAAAGATTTTGAGATCTCTCCCAAAACGCTTTATTCCTAAAGTCACTGTTTTGAACTCTTTGGGAAATTTGAAATCACTTAAGTTGGAAGAACTTGTAGGAGATCTTCAAACCTATGAGATTGATAAGTTTCCCAAAACCATTAAGGCTAAGGATAATGGCATTGCTTTAAAGACTCATTTTAAGAAAAAGAAAGAAAAAGTTTGTGAGTCTGATTCTGAGGGAGATTTTGATTTTAATGATATGGCTTTGCTTGCGAAAATTTTTAAAAGATTTCTCAACATGAACAAAAATAATTCTTCCAATAAAAAGAATTTTTTTGAGAAAAATAAAAAGAAAGGAAAGGCCAAAGAAAGTGGTGAGAGGGAAAAAGAGAATAAATCCGATGAGGAGTGTGAGGAAGATTTTGAGAACGTCACTTGTTTTGAATGTGGGGGTAAGGGACATAAGTCGTTTGAGTGTCCTACGTGGCTTAGAAAGAAAGGAAAGAAAGTAGTTATGCCCGCCACACTTAGTGATAGTAGTGAAGGTGAGGGTGATGAGACTAGAGGTGAGAAGTTTGTAGCTTTTTCTAGTCGTGTGAGCACACCCACCTTGTCCCACAATAGTGCACACGAAAGTGATAGTGATGGTTTGAGCGCTTTAAGTGAGGGAGAAAGTGAGAGTGAAAGTGGAGATGAAAGTGAGCTCCAAAAAGCTTTTAGAGATTTGTACACCGAGACCTTGAAAACAAAGAAGTATAATAGGGATTTAGGTCGTCGGGTTTTAGATTTGGAGAAAGAGAAGGAGGTTTTGAGAAAGGAGAAGTGTGATTTGACCAGCACGTTGTCTAGTCTGACGACACGTGTATCCCAACTCGAGAGTGATCTCGAACGTGCCAGGGTGGTCAAAGTCAAGTTTGAGAACGCACCTAAGAAGGTTGAAAAGGTGGTTCTTATGGGTAAAGGTGAGAAGTTAGGAATAAGTCATGACGGTGCTTCTTCTTCCCAATTAGCACCCGAGCCGGTTCCCACTTTAGTGACAGTTTCACATGTGTCTCACCCTAACCCACCTAGGCGTCCCATTCCTATTAGGAAAGTGCGTCCTAGAGTTTTTGAGAGAGGTGTTCCTAGGCCTATTTATGTTTGTTCCCATTGCAAGAGGAGAGGACACCTTAGGGAATTTTGCTTTAAGTTGGGTTATGTGTCACGTTTTGCTTCTACACGTGTTTCGGGCACACATGCACCCACACATGATACTTTACATGCTCCCGGAGACTACATGAGAGAGTTTGCACATTTAGGTGAGCAAGTTAAGTTCTTAGTCAAAACTTCACAAGAATTGATGGAGGTTTTTCATAAGTTGTCACCACCTTTGGAAAACCCCTCCGCACCTAATGATTGAGGTTTGACTTGTTTACTAGCATAGGGTGATTTTCATGATGTCATTGTTTGCCTATTGCTAGTATGTATCATTTTGTATGTTTTATTTTTTTTTTAATTTTGAAAAATACAAAAAGATTTTATTTTGATAAAATTTTGAGAAAATCCAAAAATATTTTTGTATTTTGTTTACACCGTTTATGGATGAACACTTTGGATGATCGAGTCACAACATCATTCCATTATTTTCATGTGACTATTTGATAGTGTTTTGAGACAATAGGTCAATTCATCCATGTGCTTTATAATGTTTGGAGTCATTAAGATGTAATTAAGTGTTACTTCCTACATGTTTGACTCTTGTTTCCTTTAATGCACACGTGCACGGATATGTTTGATTATTGTGCTTGTCTTATCATATGTTGGTTGGGTGTTTTCACTTCAATCATGTCCTTAAAACGAACCAAGCGCGATAAATTTTGATAAGAAAATTGTGCATATAAAAACCGTTTTGTGAGTTTGTGTGCTTTGTTTAAAAACGGAGAAGGGCTGCGAAAGGTTCATTTTGCCTTTGCAAATACTAAGCCACCGTTAAATTGGACCTGAAAAATGGAGGAATTTTAATATCCGAGGTCCAACGAGGTTAAAAGAGCCCGAAAAAATTGAAAGGCAATAAAAAGATATTCATGCCAAAAAGGGGCCATTTAGGTTTTTGCACCAATTCTCCAAAGTTTGAGAATTTATACACCTCTAAAAGAATATATATGAGGGAGTTTGGTTGGAGAATTAAAGCGGGTTTGCACGTCCTTGAAATTCTTGAAAATGCGCTATATAGTTTTGGACGTTATTGGTGTGGAAATCATTTGTCTTTGATTTGTTGATTTGCATAAGACGATGTCATCTAAATTCAACAAACTTTTACACCTAAGGATACCTTTGATGTTCATTCTTTAGGAGTACACGTATGCATCGTGCACATATGATTGATTGAGTTGATTTACCTATCGAATGTGTTCACACCCATTCATTCCATTCCCATGACTTGGTTGTTTGAGTCTAAATCCATGGTGTGATTTTTGGTATCATATTTGTTCATATTGGTATCCTATCTTTGTTGAAAAATTTGAAAAATCAAAAATAGTTTGTGTTTTTTTTGTATACCGTGACACCCCAATTTTACTTGTTTGTTTCATTCTTCTTATTTGTCTATTTGGAGACATCATAAAAAGGGGGAGAAAGAATTATCTTATTATGGGGGATATTTGAAAGTTTGAGTTTGCTCATAAATTGGTATATATGTTTATCTCATTTCAAACTCGATATGTCACTTGGTATTTTGCTTTGTCTCATGTGTGTAGGTACTACATGGATTATCATTGGATTGCACACACTAATGAGAAAAGTGTTGAGATTCCTGAAGAATTGAAGAACAAACGCTGTAGTCTTATTCAATTGTATCTTTCCAGTTTTGGGTTCATGGAAGGGTAGATTTGTATAGGCATTTTTAGTTGTTTGATAATTCGGATGTTTTGTTTTTATGTATGTACCGGCATAGACATAGGGGGAGATTTGTAAGGATATTTTTGTCCATTAACAATTTATTATGTCACACGCCGTTACACCGTTGAAGAAATTCAAGATTCATGCATTCATCAACGGATCCGAATATCAAAAGAAGAAGAGGAATCAAGTTTGACAGACCGGACCGGCCCGCCTTCAATAAAAGAACCGATCCGACTAATCGGACCGATCCGCCCTCAACCGGATCGATCCGTTTGATGCAGATCCAGTATACCCCGGACCGCAAGCGAACCGATGAAGCCTGGAATAAAAGAACCGATCCGGTCAACCGGACCGGTCCGCCTGGGATAAACTTCGCCAGATCTGCTGAGATTTTTTAGGGTCAAAGTTTTCTTATTTAAAGCCAACTTCGAGGAGTTGTTTTTTTAAAACTTTTCAAGACGATTTTCAGAGTCCTAAATACTCTAAGTCTTCACCTATTGAGCCCAAGACTCTAGGTTTTTTATTCACACAAATTGCCAATCCTTTGTGAATCTTTTTGGTAACCCAAGAACACAACCTTGTGTTTGTTCAAACCTTTGTGGAGAGATCTTTGCAACCGAGGGCTGTGTGTCATTGCTGAGGGAGTCTCTACAAAGTTTTATGGTTGCGTGTCATTTAGGAGTGTTGTGATTCTTCCTTTGTTGATTGGACTGAGGTTCATGTGGGTTCGCTGCGTGTGGATTCATTGCTGACGACACCGACCGACACCTGCGGGTATTCATGTGTCACTGTATTTCATTGTAATCTGTGTAAGTTGCGATTTACTTATTATAGTGAAATAAAAGGTTTTGCCCTGCAGGGATTTTTCCTTAACTTTGTGTCGCATGCTTTATATTTGATCGGTTGATTTAGATGCATGTTTAAGGGTTGATTTTATTTGGTTTAAAAGTAGAAGCTAATTAAATAAGGGTTCTTTGAAACTTGCGAATTTAATTTAAATCATTATTACACGCGTTCTCAGGTGTTAAACTTAATTTTCTAAAATATTACTATTATAATTACACTTGCAGCGAGAGTTGGTTTGTAATTTTGATATTAATTTGAGAGAATTCAAATAATTAAATCAATTAATTAGAATAACTGAAATTTGCGGTGTAATCCCATTTCTTGATTGTTCACACAATTATTTACCTCACTTTATCTCATATTTTAGTGTTAAACTTTATTTTCCATTTTAGTCACTTTTTAGTTTGTTGTTTTCATCTCACATTTTAGTTTAATTTTATCTCACCTCACCTCACCCATTTGTTTTAATATTTGAAAAAGCTAAAAAAATTAGAAAAGTGAAAAAGCACAAAAAGAAAATAGAAAGTGAATTACAATTTTGTTCCATTTGCTTTACAACCATGAAAATGGATTGATACCCTTATTTACCGCTACACTTGAGATTGTTATATTTTGTAGGTATTTTAAGGTTTTGATTAGAAGGACTTTTCAAGCAACGGCAAAAGAAAAAAACATATGCAAAAGTTCTTTCTATCAAATGGCGTCGTTGCCATTCTTGGGAGCGTGAAGCACTCGGAGTAGATTCAATTTTGTAGTTCATTTATTTCCTATTTTTTGTTGCATTTTAATACCATTTTTTTGCATTTTATTAGAAGGCTTGTATTAGGATTTTTATCATTGCTTGTATTGCGGTGCATAGAGACACCTTTATTTTATTTTTCATTTTAAAAATTATAATAATCAAAGACAAGCGTGATAGGGAAACCGGACAAGGTAGAGAGAGGGCGTCCAAAGGCGAGGATTTAGAAGCCTCTCTACCTTGGGTCGGTAGGACTCCCGGGGACTACTGAGATAGCCGTTATCTCCCCCCGGTCGACTCAAAATTTTCGGCACCCCACGGCCTAAAAATCGTGGGAGGTATATTTCTCAAACCCTCGCGCCTCTCCTGTTAGCGAGTCAATTCTTTTGTGTGCTCTTGTGTTCTCTTGTGTGATTTTATTCTCTTATTTATTTTTTGAATGGTGTGATGAATTAAATTACTAAGACCTACACCCGGTCACTCACGAGAAGGGATTTCATCACCCGACTCACTCGCTTACTAGTTGTGTGCTACCCTAACCATCACTAAATTTAAAATCAATCAACTAGGTAGCCCAATAGGAGAAATTTTTTGCAAAGGCGATCACTAAAATATTTTCATGATTTTTTTGTCGCCCACGGACTTAATTAAAATTTGACTACCCTTTCACCTAATTCTAGGATAAAAATTGGCTATGTACTAGTTAGGAATTCTCCTTAACTTGTGTGTGTGTCCAATTCATTTTTCGGTAGTCGGATTTCATGAGTTCGTCAAACTTCAAAGAGTCCACCTATTTTTTCCCCACATTTTCTTCCAAAAAAAAAATCCAAAAATATTTTCTTCCATTATTTTTAGAAAATCCAAAAATATTTTCTTTCCTTAAGAAAAAATTTAAAAAAATTCAAAAAAAATATATATATTTCTCTCCACATGGCCGAAGAACGTCCTTTACTGGACTACTTTGGTCATTTTCCATTGACACGTGGCACGTGTGAGAGTGATCCCGAGCCGTCTCTTTATGAGATACTTAGTGGTTTCACCTATCTCACGAGTGCCATTGATACTTTTGACCCGTCCATGCACTCATATCCTATTCCATCACCCTCGGTGTCAAGTGTTGACGTGTCTCATCCTTTGTTGTGCACCCACTGTTATTATGCCGATCACATGTCCCATGAGTGTCCGTACTTGTCATATCCATTTGCACCCACCATGGAACATGTGTATCCATATGACACTGTTTCGGAACCCACCTCGGCCCATTGTCATGATATACCCAATCCCGAGTTGTGTGAGTACCCTAGCTATTCGTGGAGTCCTGATCACCCTTCCACGCAATACGAATCCCAACCCGATGTTGTGGATCCTCACACGTTCCAACAGTCGTCATGGCAACCTTGTGCACCTGTTCACGATCAGTTCCCTCACTACGGACCCATGAGTACCAACCATCTGTCCATCACGAAAGCGATCCTTTCGTGTATGATGAACTCGGCCCCACCCCACACACTTTGACGCGACTAAGAATTTGTCTCAAAAGTGTGTTCTCTCTAGGTTCAAGTGCAAGCCTGTCGCGTTAGTAATAATCCGACAAGTCGGGATCGTCTCCACAAGGATCAGAAATCGAAAATTGAGAATTATGCAGGAAAATTTATTTATCCTTCAAATGGTTTCTCAAAAGAAAAGAAAAGATAATTGATGGTTGAAATCTCCAATTGATGAAAAAAATTTAAACTACTTGAACAAAAACACTAAGAATTTTTATAAATCAGATATTAATATGGGAGAAAATAGGGTGGAGTACAATCCCTCAAACCTTAGTAAATTACCGTATAGAATACTATAATTATAAATTGAAATTTTGACTAAATCCAGTCTTTATAGATCCTAAGCATTACATATATGAGGGAACTATCCCGTATCATATGAAATTAAAGGTAAATAAAAAGCGGTGAATAGACAATTATACTTGCATAGTCTTCTTAAACATCCCAAGTACCTAGGGCAAGAGAGATTAAAATATCGGCTATGTTTGGATAATTTCCATACACGATTTGGTCAATATTTAATTTACCCTCTATTTTCTACATGGGTAATTTACCTTGGAATGTGTTCATGTACCCCAACCCTTGAAAATTTAGCTAGACATGGTTTTATGAGAAAACAAATTCATAACAATGCATGTAATTGTGGATATAAGAAACATTGTAAAAACAAAAATTACAAAACAAGTGATAATTGAATTGAAAATATAATTGAGATAAAATAAGAGAATGGAATTTGATACTTGAATTGAAGATTGAAACTTGTAATCAACACTACGGAAAAGAGATGAACTTAAATCCAGAATACTCCTTGTTCCTCAAACTTACAAACTAGGATTTTTCTAAGAATATGAAATTGTCTACCAAAGAAACAGAAGTGAAAACGCACTCTGAAAAGGACTCTCTCTCTAGAATTCGACTTCGTTGAAAAGATGTAGGGCTTGGCCTTTTATAACACCATCTAGCATGAATTGACAGCTAAAATCGATGGGATGCGCAAGATATTCCAAGATTTTCACCTCTTGAGCTCCATAATTTATGCCAGAAATTCGAACTGTCGGACCGGTCCGGATTCCATCGGATCGGTTTTCTTTTCAGTAATCGGATCGATTCTTTTTTATTTCCACCGGATCGGTCCGGATACTATCGGGTCGGTTCTGTTGTCATCGGTTCGGAATCAATCCGGGGTCTACTGGAATGGTGTCATTTCGGATCGGTCCGATTTTCTTTAACTTTGACTTTTTCTTTCCATCTTTGACTGGTCATAACTTTTGATTTCGAGCTCCGATTTGACTGTCGTTTCTTCCGATGCTCTTGTGAAATAAGGATCTTCAACTTTCCTTTAGGCTTCAATTCCGAACTCTATGTGTAAATTTACGCTTTTGCCCTTTTTACTTGTCTTCCTTTCTTTTCTTCCTTTCTTCCGGTTTCTTTCTTTCTTTTCTTCCTTTCTTCCGGTTTCTTTCTTTCTTTTCTTGCAATAAATACTTGTAAAATCATAAGAAATACACGAAACTCGGGGTACTCGTTAGAAATAGTCAATGGCAATGATATGGGATAAAAACGATTCAATTACATTGTTTGAGATATCAAAATTACTAACTTAAGGGGCTAAATTCAGAAGAATTTATGCTTGGCCAAATCCCCCTAACTTAGAACTTTGCACGTCCCGGGCAATGTAAATGAAGCTACCCCAAGTTTTTTTCTTGAGATTTATTTTATTTAATTGAAATTCCACTTTCGTAGGCATGCGATTGCATTGAGCGTATGCAACAAGCCTTTAAACCCCTAGGTTACCCTAGTAGTACGAGTTTTATCTCGTGAGGGTTTGCAGTGAATACACTCACAAAATTCTTTATTAGCCCAAATAAATATCAAAATACTTAAAAATTGTACAATTTAAACTTTTCGAAAAATAATCACCATAAATTCATATTCAAATGTCTCAAACCATAGTGTGTGTGTGTGTAAAATCAGAAATTAAACCTCAAATTTCCACCGATTGAGCATTACATTACCTTCCGAAAATTCGTTTTGATTCAAATTCTTACGGATGCACTCAAAAACGAATCACTCGGATTGAAAAGAAGAAAATATATGGTGAAAAGATCTCATCATCGAAATACAGTTATTTGGAAACGGGAAACATCATCTCTTAATCACACCATTTTAATCTCTTTTATTATCTTTTCATGTCTTATCTCTCCATGCAGTAATTAATTTTGCCATTTGGACTCGGTTAGGACTTTTCGGGTTAAAAAGTGTAAAGGGTAAAAATAGGAATGGATGAAATGTTCGGAATTGGAAAATATCCTTATGACGTCCATTAGTGCTTTTTCGGGCATTTGCTCAATTTTCTCTTTCTTTTTCTATTTTCATTTTTTTTTTCTTCTTCTTTTTTTTCACATTTTTTTTCTTGCCCTTTTTTTTACACACTTTGGATTTACTTGATGAATTTCTAATTTTTCACAATTTCGGACTATTTGGGTTTTCCGGTTATGAAACGAAAGAAAAATATTTTATTAGGCTTCAAATTGGGTTGCAAAGGGATAATTTTTTTTTCACAACTTTATTATGGCTAATATTTTTGGGTTAAACAAAAGAGGGCCTACTTCATTGTCCAAATTACTAATCACATTACCATATGCATCTCGAGATTAATTAAGTTTAGAGATTTATTTAGCACGAATTTCGAGACAATATTTCACACATTTTCCATAACCGATCAAAACAAAGGATTGAGATCATCAACGACTTATTTAAACGCTGAAAAGGACTTAAATCATAAACTCGAATTGATTTAAAAACTCTTAAAAAATTGAAAGGCTCGAAATCTCACTAGGTTTGATCAATCTCCACACTTATTCGTTAAGTCGTCAATTTTATTTCAATTTCCATCTTTGGTCAATTTTGGCTTAGTGCATTTTGATTGTTAACAATTTGAGACTTCAAATAGAATAAATGTGATATTTTTGAAAAATTTAAATTCCAATTTTTATTTATTTTGAAGAAAAATATTTTTGACTTTATTTTTTATTTTTTTTATATATATATGCGAAATTTTATGAATACGCACTTATCATCCCCCCTAACTTAGTCTTTTGATTTGTCCACAATCAATAGGACGATCAAGCTAAATAAGACGAAATAAGGAGTGCGATAAATAAAACACGCAAAATACTATAATAAAAACTGTGTAGTACAACCCAACTGTGGAAATAAAAATAAAACACCAGAACATAACATAACATAGCCAGAGGGGGAGAACTTTCACGGGTTCCAACGGGGCTGCCTACGGGGCTGGTGGGGGGTGAGAGCTACCGAGGGCACTGGGGTCATACGGATCATAAAATGCGCAGGAAGGGGAGCATCGGGACCCAATTGGAGGCGATAAAGATCAGCTTGTATACGCAAAATCAAACTCGTGTCCCGTTGGTATGACGACATAAACCCATCAAAATGCGTCTCAAGAGAAATAACTCGCTTGGTGAGAACCGTACCAACCGGAACATAATCAGGATCAGCAGTTTCATCATATTCCTCCTCCTCACCTTCTTCCATCTCAACATCGTCGTCAGGATCAGCCTCTTCCTCAGGAGCAGCCTCATCACCCGAGGTATCACTGTCACCTCGATGCGCATGTATCAACTGGATTTGCTTGTCACTTAGGGTGAGGGATTCTTACCCAAGTGGCTTGGGTAAGTTAATAAGATCTTGCAGGGGAACAATCCCGACATCCTTAAGAAAGGAGGTAATGAGACGATCGTAAGGAAGAGGGGCCCTACCCTTTTTGTCCAGCGTCGCACAAATGATATCATTGTAAAATGTGCGGGCCAAATTGATGACATTGGCATGATCAAATAAGTGATACACCATAGTAGCTTGACGCGGGCGCATAGCCGAATCATTTGAAATTTGCAAAAGGTTAGCACAAACGATGTGAAAAGTAATACGTGCTTTGTCGGGTAACCGACCAGCAGGATAAGTCTCAGTATTCCAAATCGAACCCGGCGCAATGCGAGACATGTAAACATCTTTAGAAACAACGGGATCATGAATGGGATAGGTAAATTGAGCAGGAGTGATCACACCTTTAGATTCGAGTTTCCGGGCCAGAAGTTCAAGCGAGAACGGTATCGGTGTCGAGTCAACAAAGGCTTGTGATTCAAAATCTACGGTACGGGCGAGCGAACCGTAAAACTGACGAACTTCATTCTCCCATACGGCCTCTTATGGTTCATTGAAAAATCTGCACCAGCCTCGGGACATGAACATGCCAGTGACAGAATTAGGAAGCTGATCCCAAAGAACCTGACGCTCAATGTGGATTTTTCGCCTCGGACCGAAAAAATGGTGGCACCAATTTCCCTCACGGCATAAACGATATTCGCCATTGCCATCGGGCAGAACTTCAATTGAATTATATTTCTGGGGAGCAGCCATGGTACTTGAAGAACTGGACAGAAAGTGAGAGGGGAGAGGGGAGATGGAGGTGTGAAAGAAAGGGGAGAGGGTATGTGGTTATTTATAGGTTGTATGGTGGGTAAGGGGGGGAAGAATTGGGGGGAAATAAGGGGGGAACGAATTTAAGAGGATAGGATTGGGGAATAGGGTGGAGATTGGATTGAAGAGGTTTTAACTGCGGACGACCGGATCGATTCGGATTCAGACCGGACCGGTCCAGTTTCTTTTTTATTTATTTCTTTCTGATATCGGATCGATTCCTTTTTTTTAGGACCGGACAAATCTGATTTGTAAAACTGCCTGTTTTTTTCCTTCTTTACTTCAAAGGGCACTTTCATTTTGATTTCTCAACCCTAACTCTTTCTTCAATGCAATTGGTCCTCAAAACTCTCCTCCAAACTCGAAACATTCCCGAGACCTGTGAAGGATTCCCACCTCTGGTAGTGACACACAACTATGACTTTCCTAACATCCTATGACTACTATTCACAACCTTCACCCCATACTCGTCGGGGGTGCGATGACCTCACCTTTCATGCTTAGTCAATCCCCATAAATGGGGTCCGACAACCAGATTATATCGGCTTCCATAACAACCGCTTCCAAATACGGTTTGAGACGTTGTCCGTTAACTTTGAATGAGTTTCCCCCTTTTTGATCCTCTAATTCAACAGCTCCATATGGGAATACTTCCTTCACAATGAATGGACCTGACCATCGGGACCGCAATTTTTCGAGAAACAAATGTAACCTTGAGTTGTAGAGAAGTACTTTTTGTCCCGAATGAAACTCCTTACGCCGGATGATTTTGTCGTGAGCTCGTTTCATTCGTTCTTTTGAGATTTTATCACTTTCATACGCGTCATTGCGTATTTCTTCTAACTCATTCAACTGAAGTTTACGTGTTTCACCGAATTTTTCCATGTTAAAATTCACCCTTTTGATAGCCCAATACGCTTTGTGTTCAATTTCAACAGAAAGATGACAAGGTTTGCCATATACAAAGCGAAATGGGGAAATCCCAAGGGGATTCTTATATGCAGTACAATAAGCCCAGAGTGCATCATTCAATCTTAGAGACCAATCTTTCCTATTAGGTTCGACTGTCTTTTCCAAGATATTCTTGATTTCCCGATTGGCTAGCTCATCCTGGCCATTCGATTGAGGGTGATAAGTCGTTCCAACCTTATGGACGACCCCATACTTTAGAATTAGCTTGTCCTTCGGCCTATTACAAAAATGAGTGTCATTATCACTAATGATAGCCTAAGGAACTCCGAATCGAGAAAGTATGTGTTCTTGCATGAAATTTATCACCACCTTATTATCATTCGTCCTTGTAGCTATGGCCTCTACCCATTTTGAGACGAAGTCTACTGCGATGAGGATGTATAGAAAACCGAAAGCGGGTGGAAAAGGCCCCATGAAGTCAATAACCCAACAATCAAACGACTCTAAGACAAGTATGGGGGTCAATGGTGTTAACGAAAATGTATTTTATCCCTAATTAATTAAATTAGTTTAATTAATGTACATTTTAGTTTAACTTAATATATTGATTTTGATGATTCCAAACATATTGTTTTATAAAGTCATTCTATAAATATTTATTATGGTTTTATCCTGTTTATTTCCGACTCAACATGCCTTGACTTTACTCAACGAACATATTCGACTAAAGGTATTCACGTATGTTGCACATTTGCACCTGACACATTAGACACACATGCATATATCTTGATATATAACTTCAATGGTGTGACTAATTAATTATGAGCCAAAGCATTTTCAAAAAGAAATGTTTTTTGTTTGAAAATATTTTTTATAAAATTGGTGTTACTAAACAATTTTTTTGTTTAGTATTTTTTTGTTTTGGCCGATTTTTTTTGTTTTTGTCCATGTCTGTTTGTACAAGTTAGGATCCTTAGCTAGATTTGATTAATTATACTTGCTAGATTTTGTACCATGCGATTTTAGCCTAAAAGATTTGTATCTTCCTTTTAGTCCCAATGATGACATCAAAGAGCCTTAGCTAGACTTGTCAGGAGAGTTTTTTTTTTTTTTTCTTTATCTCTTGTCTTTCACATCCTCCTTCAATGTGATGTCCCATTTGAATATTTGGAAATCTTTTCATTTCAGTCCAAGCACGCAAGACTGATTCCTTTTGTAAACTGTCATGAAAAGTTTTGACATTTTTTTAAGATTAATATATTTTTTTTTTTTGTCCGAAAATCCATATATATATATATATCTGTCCGGATTTTATTTTAAAAATATCTGTTCGAAATTTTCCTTCTGTCCGAATTTTTTTTTAATATCTGTTCGCAAATATTTTTTAAATATCAGTCAGAAATTTTTTATAAGATCAGGAATTATTTTTTTTTATATATACATATCAGTTCCGAAAATTTTATATATATACTTACCTGTTCGGAAAATGTTTTATCTGATTTCAGACTTTGGAACTTGCTTTATCTGTGCAGTAATTTTTTATTATATCTCGGCACAACCATACCATGTTGTATGTATGGTATCTAGGCAATATATATATGTCTAGTAATCTGACATGTTGGAACCCGTGTTGTTCACATTTGAAAGACTTCTCCATTTATTGAAGGGCTTCTCCACATTGAAAAACTCAACCCGTGTATGTCTATCATCATTATTTTATATATATATATGGTTGGACGAATTTCGCAAATAATTTTTTATCAGAAATATTTTTTTTGGTCCGATTTTTCTTTTCATGAATATTCGTTCCGAAATTTAATTTTTTATATCTGTCCGAAATTAATTTATTTATATATCTGTTCGGAATTTCCTTCCGTCAGAAATCTATTATATACATGCACTGTTCACGGTTCGTCATAGAGTCATGTATACCAGACTTTTGTTTTGGAAATTATGTTGGCCTTAGTTGGCATATAAGATAAGTTGATGTTTGCTTTTTCTAACCAAAATTTGACCGTAGCAGGTCACATTGGTCTTGTCCTCTGCGTTTCAAATTCTTTGGTTTCTTCCTTTTATTGTCGACGTCAGCTGGCCTACGCTTTTCAACAGCAGTATTTTTTTTAGAGTACTGCTATTAGTCGACGCCGGTTCCTTTGTTGTTTTTGTGTGTACAAATTCACATTCATTGTTTATCTCATCTGTCTCTAACCTCTTTCTCTATCTATCAGTTCACATTTAATGCTCCCAGTTGAAGCTGAGTTCAGCCCATGCTTCTCCAACGGTTATTTTTTTTGCTATACAAAAGAAGAGATCATATTCAGTTAAAAAGGAGCACAGACGAAAAATAAGAGAGCATCCAAAAATTTATTCAGCTCCACATACGAAAAATAAAAGAGCATCCAGAATATTTTATTCAGCTCCATATACTCACAGAAAAGAGAGCAAACTGAAATCTTGCAATCAGCTCTACAAAGCAATAATTTCAGCATTCTTCCATTCGTTGAAGATCAAGAGAAACAGAGCACTACAATTCTATTTTGCTATAATCTCGAGAGAAGTTTAAGAGACCAAAAATTAGATTTATTTTTGGTGTCTCAACCAAGAAGAAACTCGGACTCATTTTGTATCTTTAAAGAGTTTCAAGAACTGTACATCATTTCTACTCCATTTGTGTAAAGATTTGAAGCTTGGGTTTTTAGCTTCGGTGGTTGTACTAGTAGCTGGTTTTTGCTGCTCGGTTGTACAAGAGGTGGTTTGATCCTACCTTCAAGTGGATCAGGACTAGTGAAGCGCGGGAGACGGAAGCTTGCTCTTGGCGCGTGGACGTAGGCCGGGTTTTGGCCGAACCACGTTAAAAATACGGTGTCATTTATTTTCAGCACTTATATTTATTTATTTGCTTGTGTGTGATTGGTTATCCTTATTTGAAGCACTTACACTTGCAATTGAATTAATTCTGAAAATTTGATAATTTTTTTAAGACAGAAATAATTATTTTCGTAATAATTAATTAATTCCAGAATATTAATTTTTATTAAATACGAAAATTGTTTATAAATTTATTGGGTCTTATAATCTTGAAATATAACAACTTGTTTAATTTATTGAGAGTGTTTGGTTGTTATTCTTGATTTGAATCATTTAAAATTAATTCTAGAAGATAAATTATTATTAAGCAGAAATTAATTAAATATTTATTTGGGTATTGAAATCTGTGATTTATCTTGTTTAAATTAATTGGTGATATTATTTGATATTCTTGTGTGAATCACTTTAGATTAAATCCAGAATATAAAATACTAAAATTGATTATTTATTTATTGGATGTTGTAATATCTTGTTTAATCAGTTGAAAGTATTTATTTGATAATTTATTTATTGTGTGTTTCAAACTCTGATTTAAATTGTTTAAATAAATAGGTAACATTTATTTAATCATTATTGGTTTAATCTTTTAAGATTTATTTAATCAGAAATTTGTATTAAGTGTTTTAAATTAAATATTTTCTGAAATTTTAATTTAACCCGAAAAGTTTGTAAAAACTCAATTCACCCCCCCTCTTGAGTATTTTTCTGGGCAACAATTGGTATCATAGCCACTATGGTATAAAATCCTCGCCTTGGAAGAGGAACCAGTCTCATAGGGGGTTCTCGCTTCATGACAGTGTGGCGAAGTGATGACTCTTACCCCTAGAGTGTCCCGTCGGTTAAGGCTCGGTGTGGGTTGTAGTTGTCGAGAGGCAACACGCGTAAAAAGCTTCTCTGAGGTACCATTGTTGGCCACGCACGGGTTGTGTGTGACTGCAACAATTGGTATCAGAGCTAGTGTTCTTCTTATTTATTTTGATTTAACAATCATAGAGTTAAAGATCGTGACAAACTTTTCAGTATTTATTTTGAATATTGCACTTTACATTTTTATTATTTGTATGCTAAAATGTTTGATCTCTTGTAGCTACTCCTTGTTTCATTATATGAAAAGAAAATGGATGTGCAGTGGAACATATGTTTCCAACTTTATTTTGAAGGAAAACTTCCTTGAAAGTTCTGGTTTTGATGAACTTAATGAAGATTTGTGCACCCCTTGCCTATATGCCAATGTTGATGATTCAAGCATTGAAGAATCTATTACTCCCTGTCTCATGGCAATTGGTAATTAAGAGGTACAATCTAACCCTTGCATTAGTAATGATGAATCATATTCTACTTATAGTGCAAATCATGATATTGGAGATGATACTGTTGATGATTATGATGAATTACAAGATGCATTTAATGAGTTGTATGAAAAATATGAAAATATTGGAAAGAAATTTATTACACTGAAAAAGACTCATGCCAAATGTGATTTTATATCAAAAGATTTTGATAATTTAAAATTAGAAAATGAATCTTTAAAAAGTGAAATTAAATCTTTGAAAAACGAAAAATATGTTAGTGTCCCTAATTCTTTTGAATCTGAAAATATTGAGTTGAAAAAGGAAATTGAATATTTAAAGAAATATTTAGATACCTTTACTAAAGGAAATGATTATTTTCATAAAATTATGGAAAAATAAAGAATTCGATTTAATAATAATGGTATTGGATATGAGGAAGAAAATGAGAAAAGGAATTATTATAATTTATTTAAAAATGATGCCTCATCTAGTCATTCTAATTCTTTATGTTCATATTGTGGTAGACATACACATTATTCCAAATTTTGTAAATTTAGAAAAAGAAAATATAATACTAAATTAGCTTGGATTCCAAAAGATACAATTATGTATGCTAATCCTAACTTGCCACATTCTTTTTGGGTTCCAAAAGATAAAGTTTTTAGGTGCAAAACCGGTATTGGGACTTGAACAAAAATTTATGAGAATTTAATTAGTGTTAGATTTATTTTCTTATTTATATATTTGTTTAAGATGATCACATTCTTTACTTGACAAATATTGTGATATGTTGTTTTCATATTTAATACACTTATTTTCATGAAATATTATTTCATATGATTTTTGAATTTTATATGCTTATTCATGAATAGTAATCTGATTAATTTCATGTTATTCCTAAATGTATCATTTGTTTGAAAATGAGAATACCCTCACCTTTTGTCCAAAACAATGTATACTAAGAATGACAAATTATTTTTATACCTTGATGAATAAATTTTTTTGGATAAAATTGACTTTGATGATTATTATTTGTTACGTACATTCTAGTATGTCATAAGTTGCGTATCGTTATTGTTCTTGATAATTATCTCTTATTATGACTATGTTTGAATTTTTGATAAGAAAATGAATTCTGAAATTTTCTATTTAAATATTGCTTTATGGATCTAACACTTTCTTAGATGGAAAAGAGAAAATCTTGAAAGTTGTACAGGTTCCTAATTGAGATGGATTATGGATTATGGATTTTCAAGTCTATGATTTGGAAAGGAACCAAAGTTGAATATGTAACACTTCCTAGTGTTAAAAATGCCATACAAGGATCATTTCATGGATATATGACTTGGTATTGGTATGGTGGTAAGGAACACCATTCATGAATTTAAAATCATATATTTGTTGATGATTTATTTTATGATATATTTCCATGCATAGAATATTTGTTATATCATGTGAGCTTGTTGATAATTTAGTATTCACATGTAAATTTGTATATTTATTATTCTTGATGATTTTATGTTATATGACACATACACTTGATTTTGATGATAAATTTTTCGTTGGTGAATATTCATAATTTTTTATTACATCTTGACATATTTTTGTGAATAATAATATTGGATTAATTCATGACTTTATTGTATATAAAATTCAAACGAAAATGTCATTTGAGAATTTTTTTGATAAAGTGTCATTTGTATAAATGTTAGTCATATGAGCTACTTGATGATTTTATGATATGCACTCATTAATTTTGATGATATGATCATATTAATCTTTATGTGCTAAATTTATGACATGTTACATGTTTTGTGCCATTCATTAAATTTTAGTGACATTTCATGAAGTATATAATTTTTATAGTTAATTTTTGTGTTTCTTGTGCTTACTTGAAAAATCAGATGATTATTGAGATTTTTATGTTTAGTTTCATGGCATGATTAGATGAATAATATTGTCTTTTATAAAGAACATTATTTTTTTTTGGAACAAAATGACTCTTATAATGTTTGTGCTTAAAAATCTGAAAATATATTGAAGTTGATTAACTTATGTCACTTTCTTTATTGAGAAATTTATTGATTGATTGTTTTTGAAGTTCTTGAACAAATTGTTTGGTATTTGTTGAAAATCTGAATATATTGATTTTGTGTCGAGCTTCTCGTTATTAAAAATCTGAAATTATTGAGTTTAATTTCTTATGGCCTCATGATATGTTTCATTCTTGGAAAATTGATTTAATGACTTTCATGGAAATATTACATCTTATTAGAAGATAATTAAAAAAATAAATAAATAAATATTGATAATATTTTATCTCATGAAAAAGATGCACATTATTTGTTATATGCATATTTGCCTTAATTGGTATCCCTTAGGGGGAGATAAAAGTTTATTCAAATTTGTTTGATTATTTGTTCGAAAAATGCTTGATCATAACTTTGATATATTGTTATGGATTTTTCAATTTAGTTGTTTATTCCGAGAGTTTTAGCTCGTATCTTGAAAATGGCAAAGCTTGAGCAAAATGCTATTTTTTTTGCCGCTATTTCTAACTCATGTTATGTGCCTATTTCTAATTATTTGAACACATCGAGTTATGAAATGTTTCATGTTGTGCGCTTAAAAGTTTATATCATGACGATTTACACATCAATTGGTATTGTGCCTATTGAAAATTTTTGTTGCAATTTTTTTTTTTGAGAATTAATTTATGCACATTGATATATCTCTCGTATTTGCATTATTTGAGAACATTGAGTTGTGATTCCTATTTTATGCGTAAAAAGCTGTTCTGAGGTACTATTGTTGGCAACGCACGGTTTGTGTGACTACAACAATTGGTATCAGACAACTATTGGTATCATTTATCATTTATCATTTTTGTGACTTATGCATTATTTGATGTTATTCCTATCTATCTCTTGAATCAAATACATGTTATGTGAGAATAATATGTTGAATATGTGCTTAATGAAAATTCATGGTATTCACATATGTCCCTTACAATTTTTGGTTATATCCCATGCATAAATTATTTTTGATAGGGGGAGCTTTGCATTTTACCCGTGTCAATGAATTTATAAGAAATATCTTTTTGATAATGTCAAAGGGGGAGAAATATTCATGATTCACTATTTGTGCTTAATATTTCATTTTATGAATATATGCGAATCATTGTTTGTCATCATCAAAAAGGGGGAGATTGTTAACGAAAATGTATTCTATCCCTAATTAATTAAATTAGTTTAATTAATGTACATTTTAGTTTAACTTAATATATTGATTTTGATGATTCCAAACATATTGTTTTATAAAGTCATTCTATAAATATTTATTATGGTTTTATCCTGTTTATTTCCGACTCAACATGCCTTGACTTTACTCAACGAACATATTCGACTAAAGGTATTCACGTATGTTGCACATTTGCACCTGACACATTAGACACACATGCATATATCTTGATATATAACTTCAATGGTGTGACTAATTAATTATGAGCCAAAGCATTTTCAAAAAGAAATGTTTTTTGTTTGAAAATATTTTTTATAAAATTGGTGTTACTAAACAATTTTTTTGTTTAGTATTTTTTTTGTTTTGGCCGATTTTTTTTGTTTTTGTCCATGTCTGTTTGTACAAGTTAGGAGCCTTAGCTAGATTTGATTAATTATACTTGCTAGATTTTGTACCATGCGATTTTAGCCTAAAAGATTTGTATCTTCCTTTTAGTCCCAATGATGACATCAAAGAGCCTTAGCTAGACTTGTCAGGAGAGTTTTTTTTCTTTTTTCTTCTTTATCTCGTCTTTCACATCCTCCTGCAATGTGATGTCCCATTTGAATATTTGGAAATCTTTTCATTTCAGTCCAAGCACGCAAGACTGATTCCTTTTGTAAACTGTCATGAAAAGTTTTGACATTTTTTTAAGATTAATATATTTTTTTTTGTCCGAAAATCCTTATATATATATATATCTGTCCGGATTTTATTTTAAAAATATCTGTTCGAAATTTTCCTTCTGTCCGAATTTTTTTTTAATATCTGTTCGCAAATATTTTTTAAATATCAGTCAGAAATTTTTTTTAAGATCAGGAATTATTTTTTTTTATATATACATATCAGTTCCGAAAATTTTATATATATACTTACCTGTTCGGAAAATGTTTTATCTGATTTCAGACTTTGGAACTTGCTTTATCTGTGCAGTAATTTTTTATTATATCTCGGCACAACCATACCATGTTGTATGTATGGTATCTAGGCAATATATATATGTCTAGTAATCTGACATGTTGGAACCCGTGTTGTTCACATTTGAAAGACTTCTCCATTTATTGAAGGGCTTCTCCACATTGAAAAACTCAACCCGTGTATGTCTATCATCATTATTTTATATATATATATGGTTGGACGAATTTTGCAAATAATTTTTTATCAGAAATATTTTTTTTGGTCCGATTTTTCTTTTCATGAATATTCGTTCCGAAATTTAATTTTTTATATCTGTCCGAAATTAATTTATTTATATATCTGTTCGGAATTTCCTTCCGTCAGAAATCTATTATATACATGCACTGTTCACGGTTCGTCATAGAGTCATGTATACCAGACTTTTGTTTTGGAAATTATGTTGGCCTTAGTTGGCATATAAGATAAGTTGATGTTTGCTTTTTCTGACCAAAATTTGACCGTAGCAGGTCACATTGGTCTTGTCCTCTGCGTTTCAAATTCTTTGGTTTCTTCCTTTTATTGTCGACGTCAGCTGGCCTACGCTTTTCAACAACAGTATTTTTTTTAGAGTACTGCTATTAGTCGACGCCGGTTCCTTTGTTGTTTTTGTGTGTACAAATTCACATTCATTGTTTATCTCATCTGTCTCTAACCTCTTTCTCTATCTATCAGTTCACATTTAATGCTCCCAGTTGAAGCTGAGTTCAGCCCATGCTTCTCCAACGGTTATTTTTTTTGCTATACAAAAGAAAAGATCATATTCAGTTAAAAAGGAGCACAGACGAAAAATAAGAGAGCATCCAAAAATTTATTCAGCTCCACATACGAAAAATAAAAGAGCATCCAGAATATTTTATTCAGCTCCATATACACACAGAAAAGAGAGCAAACTGAAATCTTGCAATCAGCTCTACAAAGCAATAATTTCAGCATTCTTCCATTCGTTGAAGATCAAGAGAAACAGAGCACTACAATTCTATTTTGCTATAATCTCGAGAGAAGTTTAAGAGACCAAAAATTAGATTTATTTTTGGTGTCTCAACCAAGAAGAAACTCGAACTCATTTTGTATCTTTAAAGAGTTTCAAGAACTGTACATCATTTCAACTCCATTTGTGTAAAGATTTGAAGCTTGGGTTTTTAGCTTCGGTGGTTGTACTAGTAGCTGGTTTTTGCCGCTCGGTTGTACAAGAGGTGGTTTGATCCTACCTTCAAGTGGATCAGGACTAGTGAAGCGCGGGAGACGGAAGCTTGCTCTTGGCGCGTGGACGTAGGCCGGGTTTTGGCCGAATCACGTTAAAAATACGGTGTCATTTATTTTCAGCAATTATATTTATTTATTTGCTTGTGTGTGATTGGTTATCCTTATTTTAAGCACTTACACTTGCAATTGAATTAATTCTGAAAATTTGATAATTTTTTTTAAGACAGAAATAATTATTTTCGTAATAATTAATTAATTCCAGAATATTAATTTTTATTAAATACGAAAATTGTTTATAAATTTATTGGGTCTTATAATCTTGAAATATAACAACTTGTTTAATTTATTGAGAGTGTTTGGTTGTTATTCTTGATTTGAATCATTTAAAATTAATTCTAGAAGATAAATTATTATTAAGCAGAAATTAATTAAATATTTATTTGGGTATTGAAATCTGTGATTTATCTTGTTTAAATTAATTGGTGATATTATTTGATATTCTTGTGTGAATCATTTAGATTAAATCCAGAATATAAAATACTAAAATTGATTAATTATTTATTGGATGTTGTAATATCTTGTTTAATCAGTTGAAAGTATTTATTTGATAATTTATTTATTGTGTGTTTCAAACTCTGATTTAAATTGTTTAAATAAATAGGTAACATTTATTTAAAGATTATTGGTTTAATCTTTTAAGATTTATTTAATCAGAAATTTGTATTAAGTGTTTTAAATTAAATATTTTCTGAAATTTTAATTTAACCCGAAAAGTTTGTAAAAACTCAATTCACCCCCCCTCTTGAGTATTTTTCTGGGCAACAAATGGCATCATGTCACGGCGAGTAATATCTCCCATTATTTGGTATCTATCACATGATTTGTAAAAAGTATTCACATACCGGAAGATTATGGGCCAGAAGAGACCGCTTTGCAGGATTTTTGGAGGAGTTTTATTCTTGGAGAAATGACCTCCATGTGCTTTCGTATGACAAAATCGAATTACCCCTCGAATTTCTTTATTAGGTACACATCTTCGGATGATTTGATCAACACAATACTTAAACAAATATGGATCATCATAAAAGAACATGCATGACCAAGTAATGAACTTTTTTCTCTCTTGTGGAGTCCAATTGGAGGGAAAGACTCCAATGACAAGGTAATTTACTATATCTGCGAACCAAGGAAGAGAAGAAGTAGCAAATAGATTTTCATCCGAAAAATACTCGTCTATGGGGATGGGATCAATAGGTACGTCGGACGAGAGTTGTGATAAATGGTCAGCAACGACGTTTTCTACTCCTTTCTTATCTTGAATCGAGAGATTAAACTCTTGTAGGAGTAAGATAATCAGGCGCGGTTTGGCATCTTTCTTGATCAGAAGATATTTGAGGGACGAGTGATCAGTGAAGCAAATGATGGGCGACCCCACAATGTAAGAGCGGAATTTATCGAGAGCAAAAATGACCACTAGCAACTCTTTCTCCGTGGTGGAGTAGTTAAGCTGGGGACCAGATAATGTCCTACTCGCATAGTAAATAACATGAGCTTTCTTGTCTTTTCTTTATCCAAGAATAGCCCCAATCGTGTAATCACTTGCATCACACATAAGCTCAAATGGGAGTGACCAATCGGGAGCTTGCATGATAGGAACATAAATGAGCATGCTTTTGAGTCTATCGAAAGCTTCTTGGCATGCGTTATTCCATTCAAACGGAGTGTCCTTCATGAGAAGATTACTCAAGGGTCTAGCAATGGCGTTAAAGTCTTTGATAAATATCCTGTAGAATCCAGCATGGCCTAAAAAGGACCTCACATCTTTAAGCAATTTTAGCGGGGGTAACTCAGCTATTACTTCTATTTTTGCTCGATCGACCTCAATTCCCTTAGAGGAGACTATGTGACCTAGAACTACGCCCTCAGTGACCATAAAATGGCATTTTTCCCAATTGAGGACTAAGTCCTTTTCCACACACCGAAAAAAACTCTTTCAAGATTAGCTAAACATTGTTCGAAAGATGGACCAAAAATGTTGAAATCGTCCATGAATACCTCCAGTCCTTTTTCTATCATGTCGCTAACGAGACTCAACATGCACCTTTGAAAGGTTGTTGGCGCATTACATTACCCAAAAGGCATACGTTCGTAGGCAAACGTATCAAACAGACATGTAAAAGTTGTCTTTTCTTGATCCAGGACATCCACTTCAATCTAATTATAGCCAGAATACCCATCTAGGATATAATAGTAAGGATGGCTTGCTACTCGTTCAATCACCTGGTCGATAAATGGCAAGAGAAAATGGTCTTTTCTTGTTTCGGCATTGAGTTTTCGGTAATCAATGCAAACACGCCACCCGGTGGTGGTGCGTTGAGGTATTAATTCTCCCTTAGTGTTTTCAACCACGGTCATACCCGACTTCTTTGGAATGACCTGAATTGGGCTCACCCATTTACTATCGGAAATGGGATAGATAATCCCAGCATCTAATAATTTGATGATTTTCGTTCAAACTATATCTTTCATGGTTGGGTTCAGTCGCCTTTGCATCTCTCTCGAGGGCTTCACCTTCTCCTCGAGATGGATTTTATGGGTACAAATCAAAGGACTTATACCTTTTAAATCTACTATAGTCCAACCAAATGCACTCCTATGCTTCCTCAACACATTCAACAACATGCCCTCTTGCTCTTTCTTTAAATTGGAAGAAATAACAACAGGAAATGTATCATCTTCTCCCAGAAAAGCATATTTTACATGAGAGGGTAACTTCTTTAACTCAAGACTAGGAAATCTTTCTTCAGAGGGGATCATAAGTGACTCCCTCAGGGGTAATTCCTCAAATCTAGAAATCCAGTCAACTTCTCAAAACTCATTTCTTCTTGCAACCAAGCTCCCAACTCCTCCACTTCACGATCAAACTCAGCATAGGAACTCTTATTCTCAACACCTTGCACTAAACAAACTTCCAGTGCATCTCCACCTATGATCCTCTCGATGTGCTCATCCACCACCTCTTCAATAAGATCAACCTCATGAATTTCATCCCCATCACCCATTTGGTTAGCCACATTGAAAATATTGGTCTCGAGAGTCATGTTTCCAAAAGTGAGTTGCATTTGTCCATTACATATATTAATCAAAGCATTAGCAGTAGCTAAAAATGGACGGCCCAAAATTATGGGAAAATGATTACTCGAATGGGGAGAAGGCTCCGTGTCCCAAATGATAAAATCAACCGGGAAGTAGAATGTGTCCACTTGAACTTTCACATCCTCCACAACCCCATGAGGCACTTTCACTGTTCGATCCGCTAACTGTAGAGTGATTCGGGTAGGTTTAAGATCACCTAAATTAAGCTGCTTATAGATAGAGTATGGAAGAATGTTCACACTCGCACTTAAGTCAAGCAAAGATTTTTCAAATCTACTCTCTCCTATAACACACGAAATTGTAGGTGCACCAGGATCCTTGAATTTTGGTGGAAGATCATTAAGAAGGACCGAGCTCACATTTTGTGCCAAAAATACATTCTTTTTCACCTTAAGCCGTTGTTTGATAGTCAAAAGATCTTTGATGACTTTGGCATATGCAGGAATTTGTTGGATAGAATCCAGAAATGGCAAGTTCAACTTCACTTGCTTCAGAACATCTAAAACTACAGTACGCGAAGCCCCATTTTAGGGTGGTGCCAAGCATTGAGGAAATGGAGTAGCAGTGGGTAGTTTTACTTCTAATTCAGATTTAACTCCTTCATCTTTATCATCCATGTGCAATGGGGTCTCCTTAGATTCTGAAGCTTCTTTAGCTTTAGATTCCTTGGGAGGAGGTGGCGCTAGATCAATTACGCAACCACTACGTAGAGTAGTGACAGCTTGACATTGTTCTGGCACTTCCGATGATGTAGAGCTAACCATAATTTGTCCTTGAGGAGGAGGTCTTTGGCCTTGAGCTGGGAATTTACACTTCTCCTGAGTATTCAATGCAGATTGTAACCTAGAGATTCTAGTGTTGATACCAAATTTAACCTGCTGACGTGGACTAATTATGTGGAGACACGTGTCAATCTACATGGAACCCGAGAACAGTTTGATAACACCTTCACTCCGAGGAACTCAACCTCCCCGACCAACTCAGGCGCTCCGAGCAGCAAGTGTTCTCCAAGGAACATTATTGTACCGAGCTACTTAGGCGGCCCGAGCAGCTTAGGCGGTCCGAGCTGCACCTCATACAGAGCATTTATAACCGAATAATTAAGAGGATTGAATGTGCATTAAATGCTGATTATTATCATACAGATGTACACACCGATTGGACAACTATGTAATATTCTCTCACATGTACATCCTCAAGGCTATCAATACATTGTAACCTCCTCATTAGCAGGGGACTCGGAATTTCTTGGTAAACCCATTATCGAGAATTCTGCAAATAGTCAGCAATAACACAAACAGTGGACGTAGGCCATTCTTCCACGGATGAACCACTTTAAAAATCTCTTGTTTTATTTATTTTTTATTTGTGATTAAATAATTAGAGATAATCTATTTTTTTACATCAACGGATTGACGCCGTCTGTGGGAAAACGACTGGAACTACCATTTTTCACCAAAACAATTCATCCTCAATGGTTGATAATCCTGAATCCAGTAATCGAAATGCTGGAAACCCCCCAAATCCATCCACTCCTCCAAGTGTCCAAGATCTGGCTGGAATAATGGCTAATTTAGCTCAGGGCCAGACCGCCATGAAAGAAACCATGCGACAACTCATGCAAACTATCCAGGGTGGAGCACCTGTCGAGTCAGGACAACAAAGCATTCAGAGGAATACCCAATTGCCTTCCTCACGAACTAGACGAACATTACTCCCAGAGGAATCTCGATCTAGAAATGTCGATTCATATCGCACTGATAGATCTAATGATTTTTCTTATCAACCTGGTCGAACTTCATCAGTACGAGCCACAGATACTGAACAAAACATCACTTTATCTCCAGAAAGGACCAGTGCCCTTGAAAGATTGAGTAGAGTTTCTCCTTTGATTATTTGGGTCCTAGGAGGAATAAAAGTCCCCCTAGGATGGTGTCGAGGAACTTTCAACGATTCTCTGATTTAAAGGAAGGTTCTGCCCAATCCCGACCAGCTGCTCGTCATGAAAGATCCCAAGAGGCAAATTCAACACGATCAGTTCCTCGGACCAACAAGCCCGAGGAGGCAAATGACGCGTGGAAAGGCTCTATTCAGAGGTTGGAGGATAGACTAGGGGAAATGGCTAAGGCCAAAAATCCTATACAAAGAACTTTTGTCCAAGGGATACCTTTTATCCAGGCAATTGTGGATTTTCCCACACCATCAAAATTCAAAGCCCTAGTGGTAACACCAAAATATGATGGAAAAACTGATCATGTTCTACATATAGAATAATATCAGGCAGCTGCTGATATCTATGCTGTTCCAGACGAGATACGATGTAGGGCGTTTTCAGGAACTCTCACTGGATCTGCTCAAATATGGTACAACAATCTTCCTCGGGGGAAGATTGTAACTTTCTTTCAACTGGCCGAGCTCTTTATTGGAAACTTCTGTTTTAGAGCAAAACCGGTTAAGCGAGTAGCAGAGTTGTTAAGCGTTAGACAAAAAGCAGGTGAGAGCACCAAGGATTATATTACTCGTTTCAATAACGAGAAGCTCGAGGTTATTGACTACGAGGAAAAGACAGCAATCACTGCTCTGATGAGTGGATTATTGCCAATAAATTGTACTATACTTTGGCCAAAGATCCACTTAGGACCATGTCAGAATTAATGGCAAAAGCAGCCAAAATCATGAATGCCAAGGAAGCTATGGCTGCAAAGAAGAGCATGGATACTAAGGAAACCAAATTTGAGGCCGAGAAGATTGAGAAGAAGGATCAGAAAAATAATGGTGGTAACAAACAGTCAAAAGCAAGGCAAGCGTTGGAACAGTTGAAGAAATTTGGAAACTATACTTCTTTGAAGGTAGATATAAACCATGTTCTGGAAGAGATCAAGAACAGCGAGGAGTTAAACTGGCCCGAGAAAATGAAGACAGATCCTGACAAAAGAAATAAGGCCAAATATTGCGAGTTCCATAAAGACCATGGTCACACGACCAAAAATTGCATAGCTCTTCAGAATGAAATTAAAGCGCTCATCAAACGAGGAAAGCTGGCCAAGTATGTTGATCGTAGAAATGAAGGAAAAAATAACGACCGAGCAAGACAGAGATCTAGATCTCCTCGTCGAGCAGAAGAAAATAAGAAAAGAGATCATGAAGACGATCTAGAAGACGACCCCGATCTCCCTAAAAGACTAAGACAGCCAGAACGTGAGGTATTTTCTATCCGTTTTGGGTCATTTGATTGCAATGTTATTACTGGTGGAGATGCAGGAGGTGGAGACCTTACTGCAGAAAGGAAAGCTTACCTCAACGAGGCTCAAGCTTATTCGTATATTCAACGAATAAATATAGCTGAAGAAGATCGCCCGAGGAAGGTTAGCAATGATAAATTGGTCATTGGTTTCTCTAAGAATGACCTCGCAGGTGTGCTATACCCTCATGATGACCCATTGGTGATCAAAATGAGGATGAAGGAAGTAGTGATTTCGTGAGTCTTGATGGATAATGGCAGCTCGGCAGATATTATGTTCTACCCATTTTTTGATAGTTTGAACCTAAAGTTATCCCAGTTGGAGCCATATCATCGACCACTCCTCGGTTTTACTAGCGAGAAAGTTTTTCCACTTGGGACGATCAAGTTGGATATGTTCATCGGTACATGGCCTACTTGTCGAACAGAAAGAGTGCGCTTTTTTGTGATGGATAATAATATTCAATCAGCTTATAATATCATCATGGGAAGGGTAGGATTGAAGAAGTTCAAAGCAGTACCATCTACTGTACATCAATGCCTAAAATTTCCAACCAACTTTGGAGTAGGAATTGTGAAGGGTGACCAAAAAGTAGCTCGGGAATGCTACTATTCATCGGCCGAGCAAGAAGAACTGGAAGAATCTAGGAAAAAGACTACCACCTATCAAGTGGATGAAGGTGCAGAAATTGAAACGTTGGAACCTAGAGACGTCATTCTGGACGACGAACACCCAGAACGAACAACTCAAATCGGTTCATCGTTGGACACCCCACTAAAACAGGAATTAATAGCCTTCCTAAAAAGCAGAAAACAAACTTTCGCATAGAGCCACGAAGATATGCCAGGAAAAGACCCAAATTGCTTGTGTCATGAACTTAATGTGAACAAGGAAATCAAACCTGTGAAGCAGCGAAGAAGAGTGTTCAGCCCCGAGAAGAACCAAGCTATACAAGAGGAGGTCGAGAAGCTCCAAAAAGCTTGCTTTATTAAAGATGTCAAATATCCAGACTGGTTAGCTAATGTGGTGATGGTAAAGAAGAAGAACAACAAGTGGAGGATGTGTGTAGACTTCACCGACCTCAACAAGGCATGCCCAAAGGATAATTTTCCTTTACCCCAAATTGATCAATTAGTGGACGCTACCTCGGGACACGAGTTATTGAGCTTCATGGATGCTTATTCTGGTTACAACCAGATTAAAATGAAACCTGAAGACAGGGAGAGTACCTCTTTTATTACCCCTAAGAGAACTTACTGTTATAATGTTATGCATGTTGGTTTAAAAAATGCAGGTGCAACATATCAGCGGATGATGAACAAGGTGTTTGTAGAACAAATCAGTCACAATATGGAGGTTTATGTTGATGATATGCTAACGAAGAGCAAAAGAGCTGCTGACCATCTAATTGATCTAGGTCAAACCTTTGATCAATTAGATAAATATCAAATGAAGTTGAACCCTACCAAGTGCATATTCGGAGTACGAGAAGGCATGTTCCTCGGGTATATTGTCAACCAAATAGGTATTGAAGCAAATTCAGAAAAGATCAAGGCTCTATTGGGGCTAAGATCTCCAACGAAGAAGAAGGAAGTGCAAAGTCTCACAGGGCGAGTTGCAGCACTTAATAGATTTGTATCACGAGCAACTGATAGATGCCTCCCATTCTTCAAAACACTTCGAAAAACGTTTGAATGGAATGATGAATGCGAGAAGGCCTTTCAAGAGTTAAAAAAATACTTGGGAGCGCCCCCACTGTTGTCCAGGCCAGTGATGGGAGAAAGATTGTATTTGTATCTAGCAATTTCGGAGAATGCAGTTAGCTCAGCATTGATAAGAATGGAGGATGGAGTGCAAAAACCAATTTATTACACTACCAAGGCCTTCCGAGGAGCACAGATCAGATATCCAAGACTAGAAAAGTTGGCACTAGCATTGATCGAAGCAAGTAGAAGAATAAGGCCGTACTTACAAGCTCATACCATAGTAGTGTATACCGATATGCCACTGAGGCAAGCTCTTCATAAACAAGAAAAATCATGGAGATTGATGTACTGACAGTAGAACTTGGTGAATATGATATAATTTATGAGCCAAGGTCATCACTTAAAGGGCAAGCAGTAGCAGATTTTATCGCAGAATTCACTTATCCTGACACCTCCAAGGAGCAAAAGCTGAATACCGACCAACCTGTGGATGTTACAGGATCATCAGATTTCAACACCGACCAACTTAAGTCGATTGACGATCAAGAGGAGATGGGTGACGAGCAGCCGGAGGTGCTAGGTAAGGACATAAAGAAGCAATAAATATTCCACCGAGGAACTCTATCCGATAAAAAATTTGAGGAAGAGGTACCTGTATGGAATCTGTATGTGGATGGCTCATCTTGAAGTACAGGCTGTGGAGCAGGGATTGTTTTAAGTATCCCGGATAAAATCGATGTGGAGTATGCTCTGCGCTTTCAATTCAAAGCCTCTAATAATGAGGCTGAATATGAAGCTATGATTGCAGGTCTTAGTTTAGCAAAAACCATGGGGGAAGAGCATGTCATCGTATTCAGTGACTCACAGTTGATCGTAAATCAAATACTGGGAGTATATGCAATAAAAGGAGAATTAATGATCAGGTATCACGTAAAAGCAATGGAGGTTTTATCAAGCTTTAACGCTGTGCAATTAATTAGAACACCAAGATTGGAGAATGCAAGAGCAGATGCTTTAGCTCGATTAGCCTCAGCCACACGCACCGAGCTACGAAGAACAATTTCAATAGAGATTTTGACTAGCAGGAGCATCGATGAAGATCTAATGATGAACTTTATTACCCTTGATTTAGGACCATCTTGGATGGATCCCATCAGGGCATATATTGAAGAAGGGGTTTTGCCAACTAATAAGCTCGCAGCCAAGAAACTGAAGTTTAAAGCTGCTCGTTATGTATTAACTAATGGCATTTTATATAGACGAGGAATTATAGCAGGACTGCAAAGATGTGTGCATCCCTCCGAGGTGAAGGATTTGGCTGAAGAAGTCCATGAAGGGTCCTGTGGAGCTCATGTAGCAGGTCGGACGCTTTTGCAAAGAGTAACGACACAAGGATACTATTGGCCAACAATGAGGGCTGATTGTATAGCCTATGCTAAAAAAATGTGATAAATGTCAACGCTTCTCCTCTATCCGAAGAACTCCCCAAGCGTTGCTAACACCCATAACATCCCCTTGGCCATTTTCCATGTGGGGAATAGACTTGGTCGGGCCACTCCCGACGACAAGAGGAAGGTTCAAATACCTCGTCGTCGTTGTGGATTATTTTACTAAATGGATGGAAGCTGAACCTCTAATTGATATGACTTATGAGAAGGTATATCAATTTATTTGGAAGAATATCATTTGCAGATATGGCATTTCCTATGCATTCATTACTGATTATGGAACTCAATTTGATAACGAGGAGTTCGCTGCATATTGTCATCAATCAAACATTTTGAAAATCCACTCAGCATCAGGCCATCCCCAGAGCAATGGACAAACTGAGGTGACTAACATAACGCTATTGAACGGTTTGAAGAAAAGACTGGATGATGCGAAGGAAAATTGAATCAACGAGCTACATTATGTACTATGGGCTTATCGTACTACACCACGAGCAGTAACAGGAGAATCTCCGTACATCATGGCATTTGGAAGTGAAGCTGTTATACCTGCCGAGCTGGGCCTTCCAACACACAGAGTGCTGAATTTCAATTCTCCTGTCAGCGATTTGATGAGAAGATTAGATTTGGATATGCTCGAGGAAGTTAGAGAAGAAGAAGCAATCAAGAATGATTTTTATCAGCAACGAACAACTCTGTTCTACAACAAGAGAGTAAAGAAATGTGATTTGAAAGAAGGGGACTATGTGCTAAAGAAAGTGATTCAAAAACACAACAAATTGGAAGCTAACTGGCATGGACCCTACAGAGTAACAGAAGTTGTTCGCCCAGGAACTTACAGGATTGAAACCTTGGAGGGGGAAGAATTTAAGAATGCATGGAATGCAGAGCATCTACGCAAGTATTATCAGTAGTAGGGATTCCTACGTAAATGAATAAATGAAGTTTTCTTCAGTATGAATAAAGTGTTGAAGTTTTTATCCAATTCTTTCATTTTGATGAAATTTTTTCGGAGTATTAGTGCTACACACTATGCATCAAGTTCAAAATAAAAATCCCACCAACTACGTTGGTCGGTCTACCAACTACGGTTGGTCGATAAATAAAACCCTACCAACTACGGTTGGTCGGTCTACCAACTACGATTGGTCGACAAATATAAAACCCTACCAACTACGGTTGGTCGGTATACCAACTACGGTTGGTCGATAAATATAAAACCCTACCAACTACGGTTGGTCGGTCTACCAACTACGGTTGGTCGATAAATAAAAATCCCACCAACTATGGTTGGTCGGTCTACCAACTACGGTTGGTCGATAAATATAAAACCCTACCAACTACGGTTGGTCGGTCTACCAACTACGATTGGTCGATAAATTAAAATCCCACCAACTACGGTTGGTCGGTCTACCAACTACGGTTGGTCGATAAATATAAAACCCTACCAACTACGGTTGGTCAGTCTACCAACTACGGTTGGTCGATAAATAAAAATCCCACCAACTACGGTTGATCGGTCTACCAACTATGGTTGACAAATAAAAATCCCCTAACTACGCTTGGTCGGGGAATAAAAGCTCACCAACTCCGGATGGTCAGAAACAAATAACTTAATAAACTCTAGTTGGTCGGTAAGCCAATTACAATCATCTCTAGTTGTTTAAGTTGAACAAGATCATGAGATAAAGGATATTTTATCACATAAAGATCAAAGATTGATAAATCACTGCAATGAAATAAACAACCAGCAAGCAAAAACATTCTACAAATTATTTAGAAGAAAATGTATTACCAAAATTTTTCATTCAAATTAAATAGAATACATAAGTAGCGAAAAGTACAAGTTATTACATAAAATCCTATTCTATGGGTTTCATTCCCTCTGCCTTTGAAGAAGGTTCCATTCCGGCAGGAGGATCGTCTAGGCATAGGGGGAGTTTATGAAGTTTATGTCTTTCAACATTCGAATATTCATCACAGAAGGAGGAGCAAGCAGGTGCTCTGGCCGAGATATCTCAAAATTTGAATGAAGATTGTAGTCACCAAGATACTTTGAAATCAGGCATTGAGGAATGGCCCGAGTAGGAATCCAGCTCATATCAAGTTTTAAAGGTGGCACTGGCAACTCGAGCAAACCAGGGTCATAGTAATCCCACAAATAGTGACCCTATTCCAACTGCAGCACACCCAAGGCATTTAGCCATCCTTGTTTGTACCCCTCGTTGTTCGACTGCTGGATCCGGTCGTCAAGGTGATAGAGGGCTTCATTATAACCATCCATCCATAATTCTCTGGGTTTCTTGTGGAATTGGTAGGTCAACCTCTCTAACTGCTCTTGAAGATTCTTCACCAAATTTGTTTTGTTCTCCAAGGTAGAATTTTGGGCAGCAAGTTGCTCGTCGAAAGTCTGAATCTTCTTAGACATCTCAGCTAATGCTTGATTCTTCGCCATCAACTGCAAGGCCTGATTCTCCAAAGCTGATTGAGTTCTTTATTCCTCAATTAAAATACGAGCAGCCCTTGCTCGTCCCCAAGAAGCTCTTACTCGCCCACGAGCAGAGGTAGAAGGTTCAATCCTTTTTAAGGCTTCCAGTTCATCTCTCAAGTTGGCATTTTCAACCTCCAAGAAAGCGAAACCCTCATCGTTGACAGGGACCAAAGCGCCCGAGGTAGATGCTGCAGATTTCAGTTGAGATATCTCTCCTCGTAGGTTATTATTTTCCTATTCCAGCAACTTCGCGATCTGCCTATGCTCTTCGACCTCGGTCTTCAAAGTCCTATCCTTAAAATCATAAGCAGTGACTAACTTATCATATCCTTTGTCAGCATTTAGTTGCTAATACTTTTTCTCATACCCCTGATGCAAAAGGGAAGAAGATTCCTTGTATTGTTGCTGAAGTTCCTCGATGATACCCTGGAGATCTTCAATCATCTCGTAATAAGCCACGTTATTGACAACAGCTCGGTCGAGTAAGCATTTCAGATATTGATAAGCTTCCACTGCTCGCTCAGAGGCATCTGAACCCAGGATATCAAAAATTTATGATTCATCCAAATCTGTATGGCCAGCTTTGAAATATTCATTACATTTTTTCATCAGCTCAGTATCGTGAGCTGACAAGAGTTCCATCCTGGCCATAAACTAGCAAAGAAAATCCATAAATAAGATTAATAAACAATAAAGGCATATCAAGACAAAGAAAGTCAACATGAACAACAAAAACTCAAATTTTTATTCATCAAAAGACAGGTACAAGGTTCAGGGTTACATTCAAAAGAAATAATAAAATTAAAGCCCGAGCAACTTTACACCTTCTCCTTGTGTTTTGCGACTTCCTCGAAAGGCTGAGATGAGGAGGTTGGTTGCTCGGAGGATATTGGCAGTTACTCGACAAAAGTAATGGTAGATTGAAGATGCTCAGTAGGAGTAATAGTTGGTTGGGGCTGCTCGTAGCGAAGTTCAACTGTAGGAAGCTGATCCCCAACCATCATTGAAGATTCTTCAGAGGCAGCTTTGTCCTCTTCTTCTTCGCCAGGGGAAGGAGGAGGACCGTGAACATGATGTTGAAATAACTCAGAACTCTCTGAGACCTTTAACTCCTACAGAGCAGCAATCCATCCGTCCCTGAAGAATTTGAGGCTAGCAAAATCCAATTGAGAGGACATGGCAGTTAGGCCTTTGTTCCAACCTTTGTCCCAGCCGGCACTAAAGGACTTTTCAACAACCAGTTTCCTCTTCACCTTCTCTGAGGAAATCTTCTCAGATAGAAGTTCCTCGGTAGCTTTCAATTTCCTTTTTGCCTCTTCCTTCTGACGATCAGCTTCACGGAGTTTGCCCAGTTCTTCTTCAGCAGTTTTAAGCTTTGTCTCAAGCTCTCCAGCATTTTTGAGCTTTTCCTCAAGCTCAGTATTCTTCTTCTCACATTCTTTCATTTTCCTCTCCAACTCCTGAGAGGCCTCCATAGATTTCTCTTTCTCTTGCTCAATGGATTTTAATTTCTTTTCCCAAGCAGTTTTATCTTCGTCATACTTCTGACGAGAATCCTTTAATGACTGTGTCAGACCTACAAGATCTTCCTCCACACCTGACGAGGAGCTCGAAGCTTTAATAGCTTCATCCTTTTTCAAAATGGTTTTGAAACAAGTTACCAACTAGAAAAAGAAAATAATTGTAAGTCAGTGCAAGTACATAATATTGAAAAGTGAAAGTTTAGATTAGTAATACTTACTGAGGCAATATGTTGAGCTGCCAAGGTGGTAACCCTATCCCGAGAAAGAGTGTCTTCAAGACCTTGAATTTCAAGGATAATCCAAGACTTCACAGAGCTCATGGCAGAGCTCGGAGAAACAAAAGTGGGAACACCACTTCCAGCAGTTAGAGGTTGAGAGATGGATTCAGCCACTTTATCCGAGGAGCTTTTCTTCAACTTCCTCGTGGGAGCAGGAAAATTTTCGACCAAGGATGTGGTCTTGGTCGGTGATATAACTATAACCTCGCTTGGAGGAGAGACAGCAACAACCTTGCCCGGAGCCACAGGGGGCTTCTCGGTAACCTTTTTAGCAGCAGCAGGAGGGGGTGCATCAACTTTTCTTGTCCCTTACTCCGGGACATCCTGCTTATTTCTCTTTGCCTCTACATTGGCAGAGTCTGATTTGTCAAAGTATGAGGGAGCTCTTCTTCTCTTCATTTTGTCACTGAGAGGAATATTTGATTCAGGAGAGGAACCTTCAGAAACTGGTGTTGGTTCTATGTCACTTATTATTGGACGAGCAGTAAAAGATGAAGTGTAACTCTTATACTGTAACAAGTACGAGGCTGATCTGATATGTTCATCAGCAACAGTTTGATGCAAACTCCAGATAAGTTTCAAATGCCTCAAATTGACATCAGTTTCTTTAGGGGATTTCTTTTTGCTATCAACTACAAATAAACAAAAATTAAAATGTCAATGACGCATTTTATCAAACACAAAGAAAACATAATTTCAAAAATAAAATAAAATAAAAACAACCTATCCCATTGCCATAGGGAGGGAATTTAGGACCCTGATACACATCATCTCCATTTAATGGAGCATGTTGCCAATTTTTCATAACAACCCCATGCTCGAAGTAATCCCTGTTGGCATCGGGGAGATTGACAACTAAAGCCCTATTTAAAAACCTAGTTTTTAAATAAAAAGTGCTATCACTAACAACCCATCTATATCAAAACATAATTTCTGGAATTCCTAAGCGGGTTCCATGAATCTGATTTAACCTATGGACTCCATTAACTATTCTCCTGGTATTGGGAGCTATTTTTGCAGGTACCACGTCAAAATATTGACAGAATTCCAAACACAAGGAGTTTGGAGGAAAAGAAAAGCCACATTCAGCTACAAAGAGGTTGGGGAACCAATGTCCCTCAGCCAAGGTTCTAAAAAACGCGGGGCGTGATTGAGGCGTGGAGGCCAAGCCTTAAGCTTTAGAAGCCTAGGGGGCCTAGGCGTAAAAAGGCGTGAAAAGGCGTTTAGGCCTTCTTAATATAATTTAATATTTTTGAACCATAACAAGGCTATCAAAATACAAAAATTGCACATATCATAAAAATATGTCTGAATATATGCAAATTAAAATACTCTTTGATTATTTTGGATGAGATAATAGTCCGATTTATAAACAAATTCTTTAAAAGGCGACACCGTTTCACTAAAGCATTGTTGTTTTTAGAAAAAAGTGCGCCTTAAGGGTTTTACCAAGAATAAGACATGAAAAGCATAAGGCGAGGCGTTTCTCCCAAGCCTTAAGCCTAGGTGTGCCTAGGCGGGTTTTTTAGAACAGTGCCCTCAGCCAAACGAAAATAGTCAGAAGGCTTAGAAAGCTCTTCCAATATGACCCAGGAAGGAATAGAAAAATCAGAGAGAAATTTATCAAGCGACTCAACATGGTAAACCATGATGAACAAAAGAAATAAACGAGAAGGAAGAAGATATTACAGGAAAAAGATGAATCAGGTGACAACGAACAATGGAAGAAACGAACGCACAAGACAGAGAAGAAGCGAAGAAGTTCTAAAGATGCTGATTTGAAAAAGTAAAAGACAATCGAGTTTTCTAAAGTGTTTAAATACTTTACCTCGAGAATGGAGAAAAATAATGAATGGCCGATTGCGTATCCGGCGGCTAAAAAGAAGAAAAAAGCACGAAACACGAAGCGGTTATTGAAATTCGAAACACTTTAAAAAGCCTGATACTATGTACTCAGAAAAGGAGTTATGTACAACGAACGATTGTCTAAAATTCATAAAGTTTAGGCGGCATAAATGTTCCATACTTTTCTTCAACATCAAACCACGAAACATTGGGGGCTTCTATTGATACCAAATTTAACCTGCTGACATGGACCAATTATGTGGAGACACGTGTCAATCTACATGGCACCCGAGAACAGTTTGATAACACCTTCACTCCGAGGAACTCAACCTCCCCGACCAACTCAGGCGCTCCGAGCAGCAAGTGTTCTCCGAGGAACTTTATTGTACCGAGCTACTTAGGCGGTCCGAGCAGCTTAGGTGGTCCGAGTTGCACCTCGTACAGAGCATTTATAACCGAATAATTAAGAGGATTGAATGCGCATTAAATGCTGATTATTATCATACATATGTACACACCGATTGGACAGCTATGTAATATTCTCTCGCATGTACATCCTCAAGGCTATAAATACATTGTAACGTCCTCATTAGCCGGGGACTCGGAATTTCTTGGTAAACCCATTATCGAGAATTCTGCAAACAGTCAACAATAACACAAACAGTGGACGTAGGCCATTCTTCCAAGGCTGAACCACTTTAAAAATCTGTTGTCTTATTTATTTTTTATCTGTGATTAAATAATTAGAGATAATCTAATTTTTTACATCAACAGCTAGTATGAATTTCTGTGAACATTCGATCATATTTACCATTGCTCTCCTTTTGAGATTGGATGAATTGATTCAAATTATCCTCAAGGGATCGCCTAGGTGGAGTGACATACGGAACAGGAGATGGTACCTGCATAGGGTTTTGCATTAGAGGAGGCATTTCCTAAAATTGCGGAGGGGGCGGTGGCAAAGCCACGTGTGGATTAGGAGCCACCCCACCTTGTGGTTGTCCATAGTTGAACCCAGGATGATTCCTCCAAGATTGATTGTATGCATTCCCTTGCGGTACATTAAAATTACCTCGAAACCCTCCTATCGCTTCTACTTGCTCAGTATACATTGCCTTGTATGCAGGGATGGTAGGACATCCTTTGGTAGAATGACCAGCAGCACAAATGGCACACACTGTCTCCTTTCCTGCTTGTACGGGCCCAACGACTTCTCTTAATAGCACTTCAAGCATGTCTCTGAAATTATTTTCCAATTGGTCAAATTTACTATCTAACAAAGTGTCCTTGTCCAAGTGATAAATACCGGACGCAGCAGACGAGTTGTACACTTGTCGATTTTTATTTTGACTATTGGGGTCAGAAACATCACATGCTTGCGTAATCTCTGCTACGTATTTCAGATGAGCCTCAGCATCGCTCGAGTCTAGCTCCCAGAATGATCTTTCACACATTGTCTGAACAAGTTGTTTAGATGCTAAAGTAAGCCCTTGATGAAAAAGTTAAATAGGATGATGTTTTTCAAATCCATGATGTGGGCAAGCACTAACTAACTCCTGAAATCGTTCCCAACACTTGTCGAAAGCTTCATTCTCATTCTGCCGAAAAGCTTGTATTTGAGCTTTGACATAGTTGGTTTTATGTTGTGGAAAGAACTTGGATAGGAACTTAGTTTGAATATCTCTCCAGGATAAAACAGAATTTGTAGGTAGTGACCATAGCCAAGTCTTAGTTTTATCCTTTAAGGAAAAAGGGAAAAGCTTTAACCGGATAACATCTTGTGGGAAAGTTTGATCACCAAACGTCTCACATGCTTCCTCGAACTCTCTAATATGGAGATATGGTTTTTCAGAATCCATCCCATGAAATGTAGGCAGAATTTCGATCATTCCATTCCGAAAGTGGAACTGACCGGCATTATACGGGAGTAAAATGCAACCAGGAGTAACAGTTCGCTTCGAAAATAAAAGATCTTTCATGGGGAGATATGGAATCTCTTCCTCTCCAGAACCAACACCAACACTTCCGCGCACAGACATATTGCTACCAAAAGATTCAGAATTCTCACTTGGTGGTGTTTGACTCAAAGAGCGACTTGTGATTGAATTATTAGGCGAGGGAGGTGGAACCCAAAAGTGTGGAGAATCAGTGGTGTGAGAATTTTTAGAACTAGCTTCGGCAATAGGGTTTTCGTGGACTTGGGTGAGAATTGTATTTTTCATGTAATCTTACAAGAGATGAAATGAAGGGTAAAAAATTTATTTTATTTTTATTTTTATTTTTTTTAGGGAAAACACTTTAGGACTAAATTCACTATCCTACGAATCACCAATTTTCGATCCCCGTCAACGGCGCCAAAACCTTGACGCGACTAAGAATTTGTCTCAAAAGTGCGTTCTCTCTAGGCTCAAGTGCAAGCCTGTCGCGTTAGTAATAATCTGACAAGTCGGGATCGTCTCCACAAGGATCAGAAATTGGCAATTGAGAATTATGTAGGAAAATTTATTTATCCTTCAAATGGTTTCTCCAAAGAAAAGAAAAGATGATTGATGGTTGAAATCTCCAATTGATGAAAAAAAATTAAACTACTTGAACAAAAACACTAAGAATTGTTATAAATCAGATATGAATATGGGAGAAAATAGGGTGGAGTACAATCCCTCAAACCTTAGTAAATTACCGTATAGAATACTCTAATTGTAAATTGAAATTTTGACTAAATCCAGTCTTTATAGATCCTAAGCATTACATATATGAGGGAACTAGCCCGCATCATATTAAATCAAAGGTAAATACAAAGCGGTGAATAGACAATTATCCTAAGCATTACATATACTTGAATTGAAGATTGAAACTTGTAATCAGCACTATGGAAAAGAGATGAACTTCAATCCAGAATACTCCTTGTTCCTCAAACATACAAACTAGGGTTTTTCTAAGAATATAAAATTGTCTACCAAAGAAAAAGAAGTGAAAAGGCACTCTAAAAAGGACTCTCTCTCTCGAATTCGACTTCGTTGAAAAGATGTAGGGCTTGGCCTTTTATAACACCATCTAGCACGAATTGACAGCTAAAATTGATGGGCTGCGCAAAATATTCCAAGATTTGCACCTCTTGAGCTCCATAATTAATGCCAAAAATTCGAACAGCCGGACCAGTCCGGATCCCATCGAATCGGTTCGCTTTTCAGTAACCAGATCGGTTCTTTTTTATTTCCTCCGGGTCGGTCTGGATACTATCAGATCGGTTCTGCTGTCATCGGTTCGGTATCAATCCGGGGTCTACTGGAATGGTGTTATTTCGGATCGGTCCGGGATAAATCGAATCGGTCCGATTTTCTTCAATTTTGACTTTTTCTTTCCATCTTTGACGGGTCATAACTTTTGATCCCGAGTTCCGATTTGACTGTCGTTTCTTCCGATGCTTTTGTCAAATAAGGATCTTCAACTTTCCCTTAGGCTTCAATTCCGAACTCCAGGTGTAAATTTACGCTTTTTCCCTTTTTACTGTCTTCCTTTCTTTTCTTATGGTTTCTTTTTTTCTTTTCTTGCAATAAATACCTGTAAAATCCATAAAAAATACACGAAACTCGGAGTACTCGCTAGAAATAGTGAATGGCAAGGATATGGGATAAAAATGATTCAATTACATTGTTCGAGATATCAAAATTACTAACTTAAGGGGCTAAATCCAGAAGAATTTATGCTTGGTCACACTTCATATGAGTATTCTCCATATAGTCCCGATTATAGCGAGTTGTGTCCACCTCAACCACCACCACCACCCATCAATCCACCAACACCTTCATCCACATCCACTCTCGAAAGCCTCTTGAAAAAGTTCATACTCGAGCAAGAGCAAGCCACTCAAATAGAAACTTAAGTTCTCCAAAGGCTTGAACAACGATTAAATGATTTGGAGTGTGCGAGAGGGTCGAACATTCCCATGGATCTACCCATCGTTGCCACCGAGTGTGACGATGATGTGTCCTCTTGTGACACGAATTTTGAGTGTGACCAACCCTACCACCCCGAGAATCTCGAAGTTGAGACCATTCCATGGTCCAGGCCCTAAGTCTACAATTGTGTTGACTTACCTTTCATTAGTGAGACTGATTCGCTTCCATAAAATTCATATGAACCACCACTTGCGATTCCCATTCCCTTTCCTTGAAAATCCAAAAAAATGCCCGAGTCTACACCTATTGAGCCCACTGCTTGTGTTCCCGAGGAACCACTTTATCCTAGGTTAGCTTCGGCTACGAGTTCTCACCATTTTCCCGAGATAGAATCCGTGATAGCTCCTAACTATCCGGATATGGATGATGTCCCACCATGAATGGCTCCCTTTGAGCCTGATATTTCTAGTGATTCCTTTATCTTAGATCTTGGTGCCTCGTCTTAGCTACCCACCACGTTTACCAATGCTACTCTTGTGGAAAAGTTGACAACTCTATCTTTAGAAACCACACTCCCATGTGAGTATTCCTTTACTCCTCCCAATGAGTGTGTGTTTCCCACGCTTAAGTTGGATCATCTTCCTCCACCATTTATCCCACCCGATCCACTGTTTATCCCACCTGACCCACCCATTGTCCTTTCCACCCCACCACCTGGTTTGGATCTTGACTTTACACAGTTCATGTTTCCATCCACAGTTTTAGATCCTCACCTGAAATCATCATCCACCATCTATGAGAGTCTTTATGGTGTTACTCTCCACTTCCGTGACATCGAGCTTGTTCCTCCATGGCCACCATTCTCTTATGGTGTGGATTTTTCCCATCGACGGCTCCCTGGCGTGTCACGGCGCGACCATTATCATCTCCCATTTATAGAATGGTCGTGTGATTTCTATGAGCCCCACCCCATTCCTATTGCCAAACCCTTTTGCCTTCCCATCCAACTTGATCACCATTCTTATAGGGTCCTAGTTACCCTCACATTCCGGCTCAATAAGGCCCGTCACTGATGCTTAATCACCCATGCCTTTTTCACAATTACCCTAATCCCCACCCACCCATGGTCCACCAATGTTTTGCATCGTGTGATGCACTTTGTCATACAAGTGCATTGGCCCTTTTTATCCATTATCCAACAAGACTAACGCTTCAGTCTTGTTTAGGGGTGATTCTCGTCACCCCAATTTTTCTGCCATCCAGTGCTTTCCTAGTTCCTATCTTTGGGGTGAGAATGGTTCGGTCTGGCTGAAGACATTAAACTTAGCGCTACCGGGAGGCAGCCCACGTTTCTTGTACTAGTCTCATCCTGTTTGGGGGTGGTATTTCACATCACCCAATGCTTTACCATGTTATAGACTTGTACACTTTTTTTCCTCACTTCTTATTCAGGTTTATTATTGGCGATATCTGTCCACTTCATTAGCGGTTCATTCTGGTAATCTATTTCCTACCTTATGCTCTCAATTTTAAAAATCATTTCACCTAACATCGAGGACGATGTTCCTTTTTGTTTGGGGGTGGGGAATTTTATCAAAATCGTACCTCTTTTGAAAATTTTTGATGTTTGAACCTGATTTTTAAAATTTCGTGCAGTTTCTTTCATCTCAATCATTGATGTGAATTTTCAATCATCCATCTTTTTAAGTCTAGGAATCAAGCTAGAGAATATTTTTTTTAAATAGCTTATGTAATACATAACAAGGCATGTTGCACCATGAATTTCTAGACTCAACAAAAATTTGCGCACGTATCACGTCACTATGATTAGAGTTGAGGAGTACTATAACTCTAAAGAGAACCTTAAGGATCACTAGTGAAAACTTTAGCCCGTGAGATTTGTGCCTTTCAACCTTTCAGAGAGTTTTACGCAAGCTCCGAGTCACAAGTTGATTCAACTTCTTTTGGGTTCGCACCTAAATTGTTGCATGATCTCATTATCCTTCATTAAAATTTGGCTTGATCACTGAGAACGACATCAATCTCAAGTTATAAGAAACATGTGTCTTTAAATTTGTCCCGATCACTAGGTTTTCATCCATACACTTACCACTTTTCCATATCACATTTCCATTCACTCACCTATTACATTTCCATGTTTTTCCATATTCCCATATATTCCCCTCACCATCATTCCCCACTCATTTCATATATCTTCCATCATTCCAAAAAAAAGAGTGTTGATTCAAAATGTTAAATGTCTTCATTGTTGGTTTGAAAAGAGAGAGAAAAACAAAAAAGGAAGAAAAGAAAAGAAAAGAAAAAGAAAAAAAGGAGAAGAAAAGAAAAGAAAGAGAGTTTGTAGTTAGTAGTTAGTTTTATGTAATAAATACATTATGTTCTTCATGTATTGAACACTCGTCTATCATATCCATCATACATCCATCACTCATTATTCATCCATACATCACCATCCTACCTCATATCCCATCCTTCTCATCTCATTTCCCCTCACCCATAATCATCCATATTTTCCCTAGGTGTTCGAGCAAATGAAAGTCAACGTGGTGAATAACTCGATGTTCTCACTATAGTGATTAACATTTCTTTCATGAGATCATTTTCTTTCTAAATGTTCGTTATTTCTTATGTGTGCGTGAGACGTTTGAACTTGCTTACATTTACTCACCTCCTCACACACAAGAGCGATACACTAACCCATATCTCGAGAGTTCATTTGAGAGAGATATATCAGTGAGATTTGAAGTTGAAGCGTTGATTCCGACAAGGCAATCTAGGAATTACGCTTATGATACTCGACCCATTTTGACTGATTCACACTACACACGTTGAGTTCTAGGAAGGATGTGCCTTGAGTATTTACTTCGCTAAGCTTTTTACAAATTCTAGCTTGTATTTCTGAAAATATTTCTTATGTGATGGATTGTGCGACTATTCTATGTCTAATAAGAGATTGACTGCCTTTCAATAAATTTTTGCAAAAAAGAATTTTGTGGATATATTCCCTGTAAACCCTCACGAGACACAACTCGTCCTGTAGGGCAACCTATAGGTTTAAAGGCTTGTTTCACATGCTAAGTGCAATCGCAAGTGCCCGCGAAAGTGGTACACTTTTGGTTTCTTATCTTTCTCTTTATATTTATCTTATTGCTCGAAGACTAGCAACACTCTGTTTGGGGTGGTGTGATAAGCACCCAAAACTGTACAATTTATACCCCGAATAGACGTACTTTAGTTGTTAATTCTCGACAATTTGGGTCTTATGCGCTTAATTGTTCGATATGTAGGCTTAATTGCAGTTGCGGTGTCAAAAGCTATATTTTTAGGCAATTTGCAGTTAAAATGGAGCTAAATACCCAATTCCTCAACCCTACCCGAGCCTAAGCCTAGCCTAAACCTACCATAAAGCCAGTGTGTGTTTTGTTTGTCCTTTTTTATATTTTTTATATTTTTCGTTTGAGTCATTTTTATTTTTAGGATTCATTTTAGATTTATTTTGTATTTTCTAGGTTTTGTTTTCTATTTTTCTATTTTTCTATTTTATCTTTATTACTATAATTTTATTTTATTTTGATTTTTATTAGTTTTTAGTTTCATTAGGATTAGTTTTTAGGAGTTTATTTTTAGTTTTTTTTTTATAGGAGATTTAGATTTTTAGTTTTTATTTCTTTTGTTTTATTTTAGTTTTTATATAAGCTTAGGATTTTATTTTTTTATTTTTAATATTTTTATTTTCTTTAGTTTGTTTTATTTTTAATTATATTTTATTTTATTTTTTTATTAATTTTAGTTGAGTCTTTATTAATTTTATTTTAGGGTCATGAATTAAACACACACTCATACCCACTCACACACACCATTCCATACACCACCCAACCACACACTTACTCTCCTACACCCTCACACACCTTATCACCTCTATCATCATCTTCCCCAAACCCATACTCTCTCTCCTACTCCATAACCAAAAACAACCTCCATTAACAATTCCTATCTCTCTCATCCTCACACCTAAAAAAACCCATAAACCCAAACACCCACCTTATTTAAACCCAAGATCTTCTGCAACAAAACCCGGCAGCCCCCTTCACCTCCGGCGGCGTCAACGACACCCACCGGTGGCCTCCCTCTAACTACCCTCGCCGACGTAGCCATCTACAAACCCAGAAACTCCGGCTTCTCTCTCTCTCTTCGCGACCCCCGGCGGTGAACCACCTGCCAGCCCCTTCGATCGCGCCCCACCTACTAGCCGGCGGCGACCTCGACAGCCCTCTCTCTCTTCGCCAGCGATGGCCGAAACCATAAATCCGATCTTCTCCTTCCGGACAGCCACCTCCCTCCTGTCCAAACCTCCAACTTCAACTCCGGCATCCCTACCCATAAACCTCACTCCGCCGCCGGAACTGCCAAGCCAAAGCCATCTTTCAACCATTTCCTATTTCCAACAATCCAAACCCATTTTCATTTTCCCCTCTTCCTCAAAGCCACGATCTGCCAAATTCCAAAACAAAGAAAAAAACGCAATTACACCACATGCCATAAACTCCACTTAAACTATTTTACCATTATACCCCCAGCTAACCTCTTCTAACCCAATACCCAAAATTACCCCTCACCATATCAGATTTTTATTCCCACTATCATGACCTCACACCCAGACCACATGCACCCTCCATTAATTCCTAAATTAACCCTCACCCATACCTTTCATATTCCATACACTCTCGTCCTTCCATTTTTACCCCTCATGTTCCATGCATCTACTACAAATGAAGATGAAGACCCCATTTGAAAAAAGCTTTTAGATAGGAATTTCTAGAGAGAGAATTGTAGAGAAAAACACCATTTGTATATAGTTTTATTTTATTCTTTTTATTTTTGTTAGATATTTGTGAGATTAAATATTGTAAGAGATTTAATTGAGTGGATATTTTAATTTCATATCACTTGGATGCTCAATTAAGAGGTGTATGCTTCAAATTGGAATAGTAGATTTCAACTTTGTCAAAGAGATTTGGTTTGCTTGTTCTATTCCCTTCTATTTTATTTTAATAGCCTTGATTATTTATTCATCATGTTTAATATCATGTTAGGCTAGAAAACCCCTTTCAAGGAGTGGGGTGAAACCTTTATTTGATGTTATTTTAGTTTAATTAGTTTGATTACTTGAAATTTCCCTTTGAATGTTAATTTTCTTAAATTTACGCCTCGAGAGGGGGTAAATGATTTTTGAGAGAAAATCGAAATTCTAATTATAATACCCATTTTAGATTCGAACTAGAGATAGAGGTTTCTTAAGTGGGGTATTATAACTTGAATTTCAACTCTAAATTTGTTTCCAAAGATTTACATAAATTTTATTTGATCGATTCTAGTGGGTGATTAATTAAAAGGAGTGTAGATCTATTTTTCTAGAGTTGTGGGGTGTTAAACTTAATTTTCTAAAATATTACTATTATAATTACACTTACAACAAGAGTTCGTTTGTAATTTTGATATTAATTTGAGAGAATTCAAATAATTAAATTAATTAATTAGAATAACTAAAATTTGTGGTGTAATCCCATTCCTTGATTGTTCTCACAATTATTTACCTCACTTTATCTCATATTTTAGTGTTAGACTTTATTTTCCATTTTAGTCACTTTTTAGTTTGTTGTTTTCATCTCACATTTTAGTTTAATCTTATCTCACCTCACCTCACCCATTTGTTTTAATATTTGAAAAAGCTAAAAAAAAATTAGAAAAGTGAAAAAGCACAAAAAGAAAGTAAAAGGTGAATTACAATTTTGTTCCATTTTCTTTACAACCTTGAAAGTGGATTGATACCCTTATTTATCGCTACACTTGAGATTGTTATATTTTGTAGGTATTTTAAGGTTTTGATTAGAAGGACTTTTCAAGCAACGACAAAATAAAAAAATACACGCAAAAGTTCTTTCTATCAATGAGATTATGGCAGATGAAGGGAAACATTATGGTAATCAAAGATGTAATAGCAACTAATAAAGGAGAGTTCAAAGAATAAGGGTTTGGGAAGTATGGGAAGAGCAAAGACAAATGGGGCAAAAAATCTCTGGAAAATTCAGAGCATAAATTCACCAGTTGCACACCCCTCACTACCCAGGTGTATTATATCCTCGATTAAATTAATGATAATGAAGAGATCAAATGCCCGACAAAGTAAAAGTCCCCACCAAACAAAGGAAACAATGTAACTTTCACAAGGACCACGAATATGAAATTCATGACTGTTATGCTCTCAAAGAAGAAATTGAAAATCTCATCAAAAAGGGTAGGCTGAAGGAATTTGGGGATCAAGCAACTGCTCCCAAGACAAAATGAAGAGGCGGTGATGACCTGCCAGAGATAAAGCTTGTAAGAAAGAAGGTAAGAAGCCAAAGGATGAATATTCAGAAAATGATATGGAAGATGATCCATACTTATTTGAGAAACCAAAGTATCCTAGGGGAGATTTGAATTTTATCTCATTCGGCATGAACATGATCTCGGGAGGAGTCGTTGGTGGGGAAATAGAGACGATGGATAGGAAAGCATATATAGGGGAGGCAACAGAAGGCTCTCGACATATGGATATAAATATTTCTCCCGTGAATGTGAGCGAAAATCGTCCTATGAAGGTAAACATAGATCGTATGATCATTGTCTTTTCAAGACTCGATTTGAAGAACATCCTTTATCCACATGATAACCCATTGGTCGTAAGCCTCATAGTCCACCAGTAAAATATTTCTCAGACACTCGTAGATGGAGGCAGCTCGACTAATGTAATCTTCCAGGACTATTTTGAAGGTCTTAAGCTTAATGTGAAGCAAATGAAAACCCTATGATCAGCCTCTGATCGGATTTGGTGCGAAATAAGTCTTCCCGCTCGAAATGGTGGAATTAAATGTTTGTATGGGAAAGTGACCAACTTGTTTAACAAAGAAAGTAAATTTCTTTCTCATGGGTATAAATGTGATCTCTATGTATAATATTATTCTAGGACGATTTTCTCTGAAGCAGATTGAGTTCATCCCTTATGCCTTCCATCAAATGATGACATTCCCATCCCACATTAGGGTTGGAGATGTATCAAGAGAATCAGTCGAAACAAGGGAATGTTATTTCACATCTATCAAATAGAGATAGACATATGAGAGGAAACTACCTTTTACAATATTGATACACTTGATCCCGGAGATGAAGAAAAACTCAAGATGGGTGAAGTATCCGAGCAGGTAGAATCGATGATTCTTGATGAAGAAGAACTTGATACGTCACTAATACTATATATTATCGTCTGTTTTACTTATGCATTCTAGTACAATTGTGGTCGTTAATTCCCTTATTTAAGCTCATAAATTGTATAACGTTTGTTTTTTTATATGTATATGTGTTGGAAGGTTTATTTAAGCTTTTATAGGTATTGGAATGCTTAAGGTGCAATTGGTGTTATTCGAAAAGTTTTTAATGCAGTACGCAACTTCAGGGGCATTTTAGTCATTTTAGCGTTCAAGATTTGATTAATTAGTTTCCTTACTTTATTAATTACTTTCATTAAATGCATATGTAACACCCCGTAATTTTGAGGATTTAGTATTTAATTATTTTTTGGAGATATGAAAATATTTAAATTGGAGAAACTTAAATTTATGATTTGGAAAATTTATTTGAGTGGGAAGAATTATTTATAATTGGCGACTTTAAGTTAAATTGTTTGAATTAATGTGTGTCGCATTTTGAGGTCAAAATTTGAAAATGTTATAAAGTATTTCGGATGACAATTCTGAGTGCGCGATTGAGTCCGGATGGGTCGAGATAGTCAGAAAAGAGTACCGGGGGTAGTAATAGGGTCTCGGGGTATTTTTGGGCATAGCTGGGCCCACACGGTGTGATTCAGGCCATTTTAATTAGGCCCATGTGGCCAAAAATGGGATTAAGGGTTTTTAACATAATTGAGGGACTTATTGAACGACAGTTAACAATTCTAAACCTAGGGTTTGAGAGAGACACAGAGGAAACAAATCTATAGGTAAATTGAGAACCTTTTTGGAGTCAAATTAAGGGACAAAGTGAGTGTTCGTCGTCAACCATTCTCTACACCAACGGATCAGACTCTACGAACAATTTCAGGAAAGTGGTTAACTATTGTGATTCTTAAAATAGGTGATAACCAATTCATATTATAGTATGTGTATGTGAAAATTCGTTTTGGTTGTGTAACCATAATTAAAATTGGGTCTTTCTGAATTTAGAGTAATACACAGATTTAATTACGCATTGGATATTAAGTTATGATTTGTTACTGTTAACATTCAATTGTAGGGTGGATTACAATATATATTAGTGATTAAATTGACTGAAAATGGTGAGGTCGGATTCGATAAGACGAGGCCCGTGTAAAAAAACCAAATCGGATATACTTACGGTTATGTATAAAATTGATGATGAATTAAGGTCTCTAGGATGTTTGGACCATTTTCTTATGTGGAGGTAATATTGGCAGTGATTGGGTATGGGTTTGGAATGAAAATAAAAGCTTGAGGTTTCGTTAATGGCTGAACAGAACGGCGGAGAAGAAAGGGACATGTTCGATCGATCGATCGACCAAGGGGATCAATCAATCGATGGTCCCAGATTTTTTACGGATCGACTTGTTTAATATATAAAGGGAAATTAATTTAGGATTTAATCCCCTACTTTTATTTAGTGATAAATTCATATGTGGCACATATTCCTTAACAATTATGAGGGGATATAATTGGGTTTTGGAGAGTGATAATTGTATGTCATGGGATGATTAAATTTTGGGAATTAATTCGAAGGTATTGGTGTTGGACCGTGGGAAAATGTTCGGGTATTGCAGTTGAGTGGCACTACATTATTAAAGGAATTGATGTGTGATTAATTAATTATGGGGCGGAATATAGGATTGGGTATTAACGATGGTACGGGTCAAGTGAGAAAGTCCGGGTATATTGGTTAGGTGACACCAAGTGTTAAATTAATTGATGTGTAAATTAATTTAATTAGAGTCGAATCATAGACTCGGAAAAATATTATATTGATTAATATGTAAAGTATTTATTTTAGAGTCGGACCACAGACTCGAGGGGGAGAATATTATATTAATTTATGTGTGAATTAAATAAATTAGAGTCAGACCATAGACTCGGGATAATGATAAATTAATAAGTGAGAAAATTAATTAAGTTGAGTCGGGCCAGAGACTCGAGAAATCATAGGCTAGTGTTACGGGTTTTAGTACACGGTAAATTCGGGATTTATATTATATATATACGGTGGGGTGATAGTATATATATATGTGTGTGTACTTCATGTGTGCAATTAAATATCAGGGAATAGATATTTATTTAATTTATATACTCTAGTGCTATCAAGGGAGGTTGCGTGATATGGGTGAATCCCCTAGCTTGAGGAGTTGGGCGAGTATATCCCCAGGCCATAGCGTTCGGTATATGGGTGAGGGGTTTATTTCACTTTCAGGGAAGGAATATGACCGCCTCCACTACGTTTATATTTTGAGTGATTCCAACTTGGGTAACTAGGTTATGTGAGCACACCTAGTGAGATGGTATTTTAGAGGGAATCATCCGGAGAGGGTATACTCAGAGGGATGGATATATGTATGATATATGTGTGGATGTTGTAGTAAAAGTACGTATATTATGGTAGTAAATATTATATGTGGGTAATAATACAGTGTGTGATGTATTTATTTTATATAACTTGTGTCATGGTTATATGATATTATTTAAAAGGAATTAATTAAGTTAATTGGTGAGATGACTTATAACCCATTAATAATAATACTTGGTTTAAAGTAGAATGGAAAGGGGACGTTATACCAGGACTAGTTGGATGGGGTAGTACAACTAGGTGGGGTTAAGGAAACCATTAGGTGTGCACAATAGTGTAGGGGTGAGTATGTCCTCAAGAGAGTGCGACACTAACTTAAATATGAAGCGCATTCATATATTTTTAATTACTGCAGTTAATTCACTTGCTAAATATTTTCAAAACATTTTGGGTTCTAACCCTTGCTATAAAATTATTTTTAAAACCTTTTAGGTGTTCAGCCACAGGGACGCCAGACTTGATATTCTATTCCCGGGACACGGAGCTGCGGCAGATGTGGATGCCAGCAGGAGTTTGGATTAGACGCATCTATCATTCCTTTCTAGAGTAGGAATCCTCTATCAGTTTCAGTTTTATTTAGGGCTTGTCGCCCAGACTTTTTAGTACAGCTTTCAGATTTATTTATTCAGATGTTGGATGGTTGCTATTGGATTATTTACTTTGGTGGTCGATGGTTTATTCGGCATGTATTTTATTTTTTATTCAGTTGATTTAATTCAGTCGTGGTGTATGACTCATATTATTTTTCCCCATGTTATTGGTTGTTTAATTAAAAAGATAAAATTTGGCACCAGCTTTTTGGAATACTAGGTGGTTAGTAAGTTTTAAAAAGGTTTTCAACAGTGATGCTAAGGATGAACCAACTGGGATTCTTGTTTTAATTTGGTATAGGACTGATCACCCGGTATTTTATTAGGTGGGGTGTCACAGATGGTATCAGAACATCAGGTTCTAGTGTCCTTAGGATCTGTACAGCTTTTCACGTTTCAGCTTAGCATCCTTTGATGTAGAGCCCTATCATAGGATTGTTGTATTCTTATACGTATGCGCATTTACGATCTTCTTCCAATTACTTTATATTTGAGGGTGAGCTCATATGATTCAATTCTCATTTTAGATGTCGCCCAGGAGAGATAGAGCAGCTAGGGCAGCAGGGGGAGATGAGACTAGAGAGGCTCATCAGGAGCCAAAGTTACCGCAACAAGTGCCAGAGATGATTTCGGCAGCATAGCTCCCTGAATTAATGGCGCAGGCAGTTGAAGAAATAATGGTTGCAATGGCAAGGTACTTTCCACGAGATCAGCCATAGACATTAGTAGTACCAGATGTTCAGGCCCACTCGGGGCCGTAGGGGTGGCAGTAAGTACGAGAGGTCTTTCAAAAAGGGCATCCGCCAGAGTTTCAAGGGGGTTCCGATGTGGTGCTAGCGTTTCAGCGGAAGAGAGATATTCAGCGTCACCTACGCATGGTAGATTGCAATGAGGTGCAGAAGTAAATGATAGCCACTTTTAGGTTAGTGGGAGAAGCGCTACAATGGTGGGATTCGATCACCACAGTTGAGGAAAGGGATACATTAGCTATTGTAGAGTTTTGGGTGCGGTTCGACCGCAAGTATTTTCCACCAGCAGTGGAGACCGAAATAAGGAGAAAATTCAGTGAGGTGACTTAGGGGGACCGTTCAGTGGCCGATTACGAGGAATAATTCACTCATTTGGCAAATTTTGTACCGGATGGGTAAGAGATGAAGAAAGAAAGAAAGCAAGGTCCATGGATGGGTTAGTTTGGAGGATCATACAACATTTGATTGGTGATCCCGCATTAGTAGCTTATACAGATATCGTTAATGCAGCACTCCTGCACTACCAGGAATATCACTTCCACGTGAAAGGAAGCAGGAAGGGAGTGGAAACCATCCAGTCGGATAAAGCAGTAGGGAACAGTACCAGTGGGGTATCCCAGCAGCAGGCAAGGGGACATCAGGGGCAGGATTTTCGACAGGGGAATCAGACCAAGCTATTTAGGTCTGGAGACTATCGACAGGATGGCCAGGACTTCTGACAAGGCCAACAGGGAAGGGACCAGTGGCAGGGTGAATTTATTAGGAGGTGTTTCATTTGTGGGGAAGAGGGACACATGAAGATAAATTGTCTTAAGTGAGGTAGGGGTCAACTAGAGGATTAGGTCCTGGATGTACAACCACTACAACAAGTCATGGGTGCGTTCGAGCAGGGGGAAGCAGCTCAGGAACCCGAGGATCAGCCATTGCAGCTAGAGTATGGAGGTAATTATCTTTTTATCCTATGGGCATGGGGTATGTTTTGGGTGACAGTGAGGGTGTCACAATTTAAAATTATTTTTTTCACTAGAATTCACGAGTGAGTCGGATTTAGTGGGTGCGTTGGCTGTAGCAGCCATAGTATGTAGATAAAATTTTCCGTGGGGTAGCGGAGTCCTTTGGTGTTAATCACGAGAGAGTGGAGGTGTACACTGAGAGAAATTTTGAATTATGCGAGGGGTCACTACTTTCGAGAATTATGGGAGTAGGGTAGATGATTTTTTCCAAATATCGGCTGGATAGCGATGGATTTGAACTATTGTGAATAGTGAGGGTAAGTTTTGGTGTTCATGACACCAGGGTATGAATGATTTTTACTAGGTATCACCTGAGAGGGCGTCTATCCTATATATATATATATATATATATATATATATATATATATATATATATATATATATATATGTTGTATTGTGTGGTGCGATAGACACAAAGTGAGGTCTTGTGTTTTCATATTTTAACCCAGTAAGTAAGGGAGTCTACTGAAGTGAATCAGGGAGGTTAAATTTATTTTCAAGCAGGGAGAGATAGCTCGGGGTTTATTTTACGCAAGAGCTAGTGATAGTAAGGGCGCGGTATTTGATGTTGTCTTTTGTAGCATAAGAGTAGGAGTGTATGTTTTTGTGTTAAGAGACAAGTATTTGGGGGTACGTACTATGTACTGAGGGTCTAACAGATCTTAACGACCGATAATGTTAGGTAATAATGTATCGGGAGGATTCCTTGTTTGGATTTCGCTTTGTGAGACGTCCCACGCATGAAACTTAGCACAATGTTGGAAGTTGGGAGCTGTTTGGTCGTTAGTACATGGGTTGGGTACCCCGGCCATTATATATATATGTTATATGACTACGGGTTGGAAGTTATATTACGGGTTACAGCTAGCATAGTCGGGTGACTTTCGTGCAGTTAAGCACGGGGACAGGGTGTATGGGCTCCCTGGTTAATTAGGGTAACTTTCGTGCGGTAAAGCACGGGTAAGAGTGTATGGGAGCCCTGATTAATTAAAATACTTATTTACGTAACTCTTAGTTAGAAGCGGGAGAGATAGATATAGAGAGCTTAGAGGCACATGACAAGAGAGTGATTTTCAAGCTTGGAGCACTAGGCTTATCTTAATTTCGAGGACAAAATTCCTTTGTAAGGGGGGGAGTATGTAACACCTCGTAATTTTGAGGATTTAGTATTTAATTATTTTTGGGAGATATAAAAATATTTAAATTGGAGAAACTTAAATTTATGATTTGGAAAATTTATTTGAGTGGGAAGAATTATTTATAATTGGCGACTTTAAGTTAAATTGTTCGAATTAATGTGTATCGCATTTTGAAGTCGAAATTTGGAAATGTTATGAAGTATTTCGAATGACAATTCTGAGTGCGCGGTTGAGTCCGGATGGATCGAGATAGTCAGAAAAGAGTACCCGGGGTAGTAATCGGGTCTCGGGGCATTTTTGGGCATAGTCGGGCCCACACGGGGTGATTTGGGCCATTTTAATTAGGCCCATGTGGCCAAAAATGGGATTAAGGGTTTTTAACCTAATTGAGGGACTTATTGAACGGCAGTTAACAATTTTGAACCTAGCGTTTGAGAGAAACACAGAGGAAACAAATCTATAAGCAAATTGAGAACCTTTTGGAGACAAATTAAGGGACAAAGTGAGTGTTCGTCGTCAACCATTCTCTACACCAACCGATCAGACTCTACGAACAATTCTAGGAAAGGGGTTAAATGTTGTGATTCTTAAAATAGGTGATAATAAATTCATATTATAGTATGTGTATGTGAAAATTCATTTTGGGTGTGTAACCATAATTAAAATTGGGTTTTTGTGAATTTAGAGTAATGGATAGATTTAATTACTCATTGAATATTAAGTTATGATTTGGGACTATTAAGATTGAATTGTAGGGTGGATTACAATACGTATTAGTGATTAAATTGACTAAAAATGGTGAGGTCGGATTCGATAAAACGAGACCCGAGTGAAAAACCCAAATCAGATATACTTAGGGTTATGTATAAAATTGATGATGAATTAAGATCTCTAAGATGTTTATACCCTTTTCTTATGTGGAGGTAATGTTGGTTGTGATTGGGTAAGGGTTTAGAATGAAAATAAAAGCTTGAGGTTTCGTTAATGGCTGAACAGAACAGTGGAGAAGAAAGGGATTTGTTCGATCGATCGATCGACCCAGTGATCGATAGATCAATGATCCCAGATTTTTGGCAGATCAGCTTATTTAATATATAAAGGGAAATTAATTTAGAATTTAATCCCCTACTTTTATTTAGTGATAAATTTATATGTGACACATATTCCTTAACAATTATGAGGGGATACAATTGGGTTTTGGAGGGTGATAATTATATGTCACGGGATGATTAAATTTAGGGAATTAATTCGTAGGTATTGGTTTTGGATCGAGGGAAAATGTTCGGGTATTGTAGTTGAGTGGCACTACATTATTGAAAGAATAGAGGTGTGATTAATTAATTATGGGGCGGAATATAGGATTGGGTATTAACGATGGTACAGGCCAAGTGAGCGAGTCCGGGTATATTGGTTGGGCGACACCAAGTGTTAAATTAATTGATGTGTAAATTAATTAAATTAGAGTCGAATCATAGACTCGAGCAAATATTATATTGATTAATGTGTAGAGTATTTATATTAGAGTCGAACCATAGACTCGGGGGGGAAATATTATATTAATTGATGTGTGAATTAAATAAATTAGAGTCGGACCATAGACTCGAGACAATGATAAATTAATAAGTGAGAAAATTAATTAAGTTGAGTCGGGCCAGAGACTCGGGAAATTACAGGCTAGTGTTACGGATTTTAGTACACGGTAAAGTCGGGATTTATATTATATATATACGGTGGGTGATAGTATATATATATGTGTGTACTTTATGTGTGCTATTAAATATCAGGGACTAGATATTTATTTAATTTATATACTCTAGTGCTATCAATGGAGGTTGTGCGATATGGGTGAATCCCCTAGCTTGAGGAGTAGGGCGTGTATATCCCCAGGTCATAGCGTCCGGTATATGGGTGAGTGGTTTATCGCACTTTCAGGGAAGAAATATTACTGCCTCCACTACGTTTATATTTTGAGCCAGGTTGGTGAGCGATTCCAACTTGGGTAACTAGGTTATGTGAGCACACCTAGTGAGATGGCACTTTAGAGGGGATCATCCAGAGAGAGTATACTCGGAGGGATGGATATACATATGATATAAGTGTGGACGTTGTAGTAAAGGTACGTATATTATGGTAGTAAATATTATATGCGGGTAATAATACAGTGTGTGATGTATTTATTTTATATAACTTGTGTTACGGTTATATGATATTATTTAAAAGGAATTAATTAAGTTAATTGGTGAGATGACTTATAAGCCATTAATAATAATACTCGGTTTAAAGTAGAATGGCTAGGGGAGGTTATACTAGGACTAGTTGGGCGGGATAGTACAACTAGGTGGGGTTAAGGAAACCGTTAGGTGTTCACAATAGTGGAGGGGTGAGTATGTCCTCAAGAGAGTTCGACACTAACTTAAATATGAAGCGCATTCATATATTTTTAATTACTGCAGTTAATTCACTTACTAAATATTTTCAAAATATTTTGGGTTCTAACCCTTGCTATAAAATTATTTTCAAAACCTTTTAGGTGTCCAGCCACAGGGATGCCAGACTTGATATTCTATTCCCGGGACACGGAGCTGCGGCACATGTGGATGCTAGCAGGAGTTTGGATTAGACGCATCGTTCATTCCTTCCTAGAGTAGGAATCATCTATCAGTTTCAGTTTTATTTAGGGCTTGTCGCCAAGACTTTTTAGTACAGTTTTCAGATTGATTTATTCATATGTTGGGTGGTTGCTATTGGATTATTTACTTTGGTGGTCGATGGTTTATTCGGCATGTATTTTATTTTTTATTCAGTTGATTTAATTCAGTCGTGGTGTATGACTCGTATTATCTTTTCGCATGTTATTGGTTGTTTAATTAAAAAGATAAAATTTGGCACCAATTTCTTGGAATACTAGGTGGTTAGTAATTTTTAAAAAGGTTTTCGTGAGTGATGCTATGGATGAACCAACTGGGATTCCTGTTTTAATTTGGTATAGGACTGATCATCCGGTATTTTATTAGGCGGGGTGTCATAGCATGTTATTTACCATGCTTTGTAAATAATGTAATCTAAGTTGAGATTGTTAATCTCATATGGGTTAATTAGTTAATATGCTATGGTATGATGATTTTAGGATAATTTTAATGGGTTAATTGTTCTTCTTATTACACTTAGGATATTTAACGGTGTATATCACATATGCGTTGTGTTCACGACCTTTTACGTGTAATTCTGAAAATATTCATTGACACCCAACTCATATTAAGCTTTTATGAGCATTTAGAGATTGACATCTCTCAATTTTATTAATTGTTCAAATGAGAATAGTCTTGTTGACGCTTTTCTTTCCTTGTAACCATTTATGTTATTTAGTCCGTGTGAGAGAGACGATTCTCAATCTATAGTTTTACTCGTTTTATTAATCTAAGTTTCATTACTCGCTTAGTTTAATGATGTGCTCACTCATCACCTTTTACACATATATTTGAGAAGTATTAAATTAATATAATTATAATAACTAGTCCATGTGGATTCGATCCCTACTTGCCGCTACACTCCATAGTTAGTGCGCCAAGTCTTGGTATTTATTTGTATAGGGCGTAAAAACCTAAATAAATATTTTACATACGCGCGCAGGTTACGCCGGCTATCAGAACGCAAAAAAACCTTGTTCATAGGCTCATCCTTGAAACTCAATTTTCCAAAAATATTAGTTAAACTTCTAAAGGAGAAGAGGGACATCTTCGCATGATCTCACAAGGATATGCAGGGATGTAACCTGACACTATCTACTACCATTTGGATGTAGGCACTCTATCCAAAGAAGTTAATGTAATACCCTGTATTTTTTAAAATTAATTAAATGATATTTAATTTTTCTCGAGTGAATTAATGGGTAATTATTTGGGTTTAAGATTAATAACTGAAATTTAAAATGGGAATTTTAATAATATATATTGAGTCGATTGTATTAATTTGATATTTTGGGCTGGTGCATTTGGATAGAACTCTAGGAGTGTACGAAAGCCTGAAATGGTATTTTTGATGTTCCAATTTGGGTCTCGGGGGTAGGTATATCTTTGGGGACAAGTTTTAGGAGTATCCAGTCAGTATTTTGGGCTTATTTGCAGGTCCAAAAGTAGACCCATACGGGACCTACAGATTTGGAGTTTTAAATAAGTTTATAACCCTCATTAATCATAATAACAGAACAGAAGTAACCCCCAAAGACGATAGGCAAGCTTTAGGAGAAGAGAAAGAACGTTCAAGAGGAATTAATCAAGATTCAACTCTCGTTTAAGTCGAGAAATAACAACTTGCTTGCCCTATTAGTGTGATCTATTTATGAGTTCATCGCTACATATGAACTGTTTTTTTAGGAGCATGTGATTAGGGTTTAAAATCCAAGTTTAAATAATATAATCTGAAATCTAAACACGTTGAAGGTATATTTGAATTGGTTAGCCATTTTCACTCAGGTTTATGTTGAAACACATGATTAATATAATGTTAGATGACTTATATTGTGAGAAATCTTTGATGTAGATGTATAAATCATCATATGTTAAAAAACTAATTTTTTTATGGTATGACCTGGTAATTAATGCGTAATCACATGTTTAATGTTGATATTACTTTTAATTGAATGTATTCCAAGTTTAAAAGTTAAATAAATTGGAGAATATGCTTCAATAATTTTTCCTCAATTAATGAATTTCAATCCTATATTATAAACTTATTAGGTTGAATTTTTATTTAAAAGTGTTTAGAGATCATAAAAATGTGTTCTTGAATTGTTTGAACCGTTAGTAGGGTCATTTATGGAGGACTATGGTTTTAAAAGTGTATATTGGGGTTTGGGGATGAAGAAACCTGTTTTTTTAAGTTTAAACATACTGGCCTGTTCGTGGAGATTCACGGCTATAGTACCCATGCACGTGGATTTAGTTTAATTCTTTAGTAAGGGCAGGCATATGCACATCTTAGAATAGCCCTGTGCGCATGGTTTTGGGAAATGAACCTGGATTCATTGTCTTCGTTTAAGGATGTTTCATGAGGATTTATGAGAAACTCCTAGGATGTTACTATGAGGGTTTAGGTGTATTAAACTTATTATTATTGGTATAATCTGGTAGGAGGATTTAGGTATGTATGGGTGTATTAGTGTATATGATATCCTATGTAGGAACCATGATATGTATATGTATGTATTAAACATGTTGGGTTTAGTTACTTAGCGGTACCACATAGTTGAGGTGGTGTAGTTCATGTGTAATTAACGCACCGAAGTGTAGTACCTTATGTGATGAATTATATATGTAATCCGAGATGTTAGGGATGTTTTAGACTATGAGTTTAGTCTTATGTGTGTGTGTGTGTGTGTGTGTGTGTGTGCATGTGCATGTGTGTGTGTGTGTGTGTGTATTAGATTGTAGGGTTATTCGTGGTTACATATATGTGGTGTTGTATATGTAGCTATTTAGTCGGGGTGTGAGGACGATGGATGAATATTAAATACTTATGTGTTGGGTAGTGGGTAGTTCAACATTGAGTATCACGGGCTATGATGGGTAGGGATATTTATTATATATATTTTTATACATGTATTGGTGTACTTGGGAATCGGTTATAGCTACTAGGCTATTTTGGAATTACATCAGTTTATGTAGAATGTAATTACTGGAAGTGTAACTAACTAGTGAAAAAAATTTAATATACGAGGGATGGATTAATCATAAAGTGTATAAAATGATTAATAATAAATGATTTGGTATATCCTTTGTGATTGGATTTATTTAGATTAGTGACACTCTTTGTATGGATTTATATGTGGGGCCAGAGTTGGGATATCGCTTGGTTGTTGGACGATTATGTTTTAGATCTATCTGTTGGGACGATATAAGGTACACGTTAGTGAGTAATCTTGTTAAGGTCTATTTAGTTTGATAATAGACATTGTGAGTTAGCTTAATACTCTTTGTTGTAGATTGGTTCGAGATAGTATATTTCTCTGGGCATACATAGTGCATGTATATATATACGTATTGGTGTTGGCTACTTTCTTAGGGAGACTCGTATCACTCTCTCGAATAAACGATTCGGCTAGATATAAGTGTATCAGTGGGTTCTTTGTTTTGATTTCACTCGCGAGACGTCCCACAAATGTAGTCTAGTTCGGTCAAGAGTTTAAGAGCTTTGGGTATTGGATCCTTTTGACTTAAATAATATTAGGTATTAGGATTGTGTGATTATAACCCTAATACGGGGAGTTTTTGAAAAAGCATGGGCTATACGGATTCACTTGTATCTTAGGTCACACACACAAATATTCAATTTTTATCCAAATTTTATCTTGTTTTAAATTAAAGTGAACATGAAGATAATTCTAAAGTGAAAATATGCTAAACCAAACAGAAGAAGAAATGAGGAAAAATCCCTTTCGGACAAAACCTATATTCAATATTGTTCAAGAATTTGAGAAACTCGTATGACTTACAAACTACTTAGAGATACACTAAGTATAATGCATAGGATCTTCAAATCTTCAAGATAATGTGATGTAGTCCAATACCACCCAAAGGAAGCATCTTTTTCCTCGGTATCCACCGATAAGCGTCAGGATACGAAATCCTTTCTTCTTCAGTAGTAGAGTCGCAACTCTAAAAATCAGCAGTAGAGAAAACTCTAAAAGGATTTGATATAGTGTATGGAAAGTGAGTTTGACAAACTCAATAAATCATTTAAGGGATGTATAATCTGGAAAACAAAATGTTGTTTCAAAGAAACAAAAAGAGGAAAACTTTTGGAGCAGCTATGGGTATTGATTTTTGCCAAAAGAATCGTGTAAAGTAGTCCAAAAGTGTCCAATTTATAGAAAATGCAAATTTCTAAGTGGAGGAGTTCGTTCGAATGAAAATGGGACTTCGTTCGAATGAAACCCATAGTTTCATTCTAACGAGGTTCATTCTCATTCGAACAAATGTCCTAGCTCATTCTAACGAGCTTCCAATGGGTGCATCTTTGTCAAACAGAAAGATCGCATTTGAAGCTCGTTAGAAGTTCGTTCCAGCGAACTCAAAACTTCGTTCCAACGAAAATGAGGCTTCATTCGAACTAACTACAATTTTCGTTCTAACAAGAATTGTGACCACATTTGAACGAGGTTCACTTTTCGTGCTAGCGAACTGGGAAAAAATAAAAATATTTTATTTTAAAATCATTTTATATAAATGCCTTGTTTTTAAAAGAAAACATCCCAGAATAAATTCGACTAAGTTAAATAAAAAAATTTAAATACCATATACCTCCATATAGTCTCATGGCGATTTACCCGGCTTGAACTTCGGACCAATCACTAACTTATCTTCAAAGATCGTGGAAACATATGCGAATGTAGTGTTTGGTTTGTAATGGAATATGCCAAATACTCTAAACTATATCAAATCTTGCTCTTACAATCTTAGGTCCACAGATATTAATAACTAACTAAGTTAGGTAGTAGTGTATCTGGGGGCCCTTATTTGAATTTGTATTGCGAGATGTCCCACGCACGAAGCTTACTAAAGTTATGAGTTGGGAGACGATGAGGCACTAGACTGGTAGTATTTCTAGTTGTACTTATGAGGATTATTAGTGTTAGTGTTATGGAAATTGACTTGGATTGGGTACGGTTAGTTAGAACTGTATCAGGATAGAAGAGAGGTTAGGTATGTATGCATGAGTTCTGACGAATTTTAATATTGTGAAGAAACTTAATATTTCTTGTACCTTTAGGGATTTGACCCAAATCTATAAAAACTTTTTTCCCCAGGTATTATTATTGTTCTAAAGGAGCTATAGGGCTGAGAAGTTAGAGATGGATGGAGCAGTCAAAGTTAAAAATTATCAGAGATCTCATTCATCATCCCTAGTTAGGATTTGATTTGATTTCAGTTGTTATTCCAATAGTATTTATATTCAGACAATCCATTTACATTTCAGTTGTAGACTTTTGTATTTTGGAAAATGAATTTAGTTTCTAGTGGAGATTTATTTTATTTAGTTCATTTATTCTATCCTTCCTTATAGTTTTACTTGTGTCATGGATGGCTTTTATATACTATCATTTTTTTTATCTTTGATACTGAGAATGATATATATTTCATAACGATCCATGTGTTCGGAATTTAGCCTGATCAACTATGCGTGGAAAATAGGGGGTGTTATAGTTAATAATAATAATAAGGGACCCAAATAATTATCACATTATCGAGGAAGAAGTCAAGAAATTATTGGATGTTAAATTCATCGAAGAACTCAAGTATCCCTCTTGGCTGTAAAATGTAGTGCTTGTACTAAAGTAGAATGACAAATGGCGAATGTCTATAGACTTCACAAATCCAAACAAAGATTGCCTGAAGGATTATTTCCTTCTCTCGAGGTTCGATCAGATGGTATATAACATGGCATAGCATGAGATTATGAGCTTTATAGATGTGTATTTAATGAACGAAGATGATTCTTAAAAAACGGAATTCATCACTAACCAAACACGTATTGTTATAAGGTTATGCCATTCCATCTGAAAATCATTGGGGATACCTATTAGAGGCTTGTGAACAAAATATTTATATTTTAAATTTTGCCAAACCATGGAAATATACGTGGATAACATGTTGATAAAAAGACTCATAGCTGAAGATCGTGTATCATACATGGCCATAACCTTTCACACTATGTCCAAGCATCAAATGAAACTCAATCCACTTAAGTGTATATTTAGGTTCAGCTCTGAAAATTTCTTAGGTTTTATAATCAACCAGAGAAGGATTGAGGCCAAACCACTAAACATCCAAGCCATGATTGACATGAAGTACCTAAGAAACATGAAACAAATCTAAAGGCTTACGGGGTGCATAGTAGCTTTAAATATATTTGTCTTGAGAGCAATAGATAAGTGCCTATCATTATTCAAGATGTTGAGGAAATCCTTCAAATGAAACACCTAGTGTAAGAAACCACACCAGGAGTTAAAGGTATATCTTGGCTCATCTTTTTTGTTGTCAAGACCCATGTACAATGAAAAGATGTACTTATATCTAGCTATTTCAGAGTCGGCGGTCAGCATAACTATAATTTGGCTCAACCTAGGGATCCAAAATCCAATATATTATATAAGTAAATTTTACAGGGACCGAGAGTTGGTATGCCAATTTGGATAATGTATCATTTGAAAATATAAACGCAACAAGAAAGATATAACCATACTTTCAAGCCCATGCAATTATGGTATTGACGAATTTGCCTCTTAGGCAAATCATGCACAAGACTAAAAAAGCTAGGTTAAGTAATGGCCTGGTCTCTAGAATTGGGAGTGTATGACATATACTAATTAAAGTCCAAGAATTAGGATTTTTTTTGGCATATTTAACTTGGGAAGACCCAAACGTAGTCAAGGGAGGCTCATATCTAGCATCAACATCAGAAACACATGTGCAATCTTCAATACCAGAACATGGACCATCGGCTACAACTTTAACATTTTAGCCTCTACTCACGCTTTGGCTCCTCGATCCCAATGCTCTCGGTCGAACCAAGATCGGACTAAAACAAAAAAAAAAGGAATGTTAAAAATAACGACAAATGTGTCAAAATGCCTCAAGATTGTAGTAAAAAATGGGACTGAGAAATTTTTAACTCAGAGATTCTGGTTTGGAAATTATATGTAAATGGCTCTTCATATGTGGCATGAAGTGGACCAGGAATCGTCCCCTAGGATCCATACAAGATGGATATTAAATATGCATTATGGTTCATCTTTATGGACTCTAACAACAAAAAAGAGTACGATGCTCTGATAGCGGGGTCTATTAGTTGGGGCACGAAAAATTTGGGCAGGTAGTTATTCACAACCGGTAGTGAGACAAGTTCTAGGTGAGTATGAGGCTAAAGATAAGAAAATGGCCAAGTATTGGGCCTAAGTGAGAATTTTAATATCTTATTTTACAAAGGTAAAGGTTTAGGGGTACCAAGAATAGAGAATACCGGTCGATGCCCTAGCCAGACTTGCCTTGGCCACCAAAACAGAATTCCTAAGGATAGTGGTGATAAAGAATTTGGATGATCCAAGCATTGATAAAGCAAACACAGAGATCGGAGCTTTTAATTTGAACTTTGAACCCTCCTAGATGGATTCGATCATTGATTATATACAGGAGGGTAAGCTTCCAAAAATTAAAAGAGAGGTGAAGAAGATCATATTTAGAATATCTAAATTCGTTGTTTTTGGAAAAGTGTTATACAAAATAGGTTTCTTCTTACCCCTCTTAAAGTGCATTCATCCCATTGAGGTTGAATATATCTAAAGGGAAGTTCATGAAGGATCATGTGGAAGTCATATCGTAGGATGAGCCGTTTCCAAGCTAATCATTACATAAGGTAATTATTAGTCAGCATTGACCAAAGACTCTCATGCGTGTACCAAGAAATGAGATTCTTATTAGAGGAATGCATATATAAGCCACCAGCCCCATCAGCTCTTTACTCATATTACAGCATCTTGGTTATTGTCCCAATGGGGGATGGATATTATCAGACCTCCTCCCCCTGTAGCTGGGCAATTCAAGTACCTTATTGTGGCAGTGAACTACTTTACGAAATGGGTATAAATAGAGCCCGTGATTAATATCATTGATAAAAAATGCTTTTAGTTCATGTGGAGGAACATAATGTGCAGGTATGGGTTACCTCAAGAATTTATCATGGATCATGGAACCTAATTTGACATGATTCGTTATATACTTACCGTGAAAGACAAGGGATTAAGAAATACTACTCAGCACCGGCTCGTTCGGAGATTAACAGTCAGAGGCAGTGGTGTCGACGAAGATTGGACTATAAAGTTATATGATACAACACTTTAGCGAGATATGATCATTGAAGGTGGGAGGCGCTCGCTATTATAATAAGAAATCTAAGAAACATCCATTAAAGGTGGGAGATTATATCCTAAACAAGATCATTCAAATTAAGAACAAGCTACACCCTAGCTGGCATAGACCTTATGAAATTATAGAGGAAGTGGTTCTGGGAACCTTTCGACTAGAGAACTTAAGGGAGTGTCCTTTTCTAACCCTTGGAATGCAAATCATCTGAAAAATCACTACCATTTAAAAGGATAGGGGCATAAATGTATATGCAAGTTTTTGTATGATGTAAATGTTGTAGACATATATAAGAAATCAAATGAAATAAATTTTCCCTCTTATCCAACTTATGGTGATTGCTTTATTTGTTGTTTAACACTATGAACACCATCTATAACATATAACGAGAGATGCTCGAGTAATTAAACTCATAAAAATACTTCAAAATATGATAAAGATAAGGAATTAACTCCTCTTATAATAAGGACAGACGAATGAAAATTTAACTACCCTTACGATGGGAAATCAAATAATTAACTCGCATGAATTAGGTAAGCCTCGTCTAAAAAGACTTTGGCTAAAACATTCCAGAATTAGAACCACCAGACAGGCCCAACTCAATCATAGTATGATAAAAAGTAACTTTACTAAAATAGTTGGCTTGAAAGTCACATATAAGAGTTATGAATCACTAAAAAGTGATGAAACAAAGATCAACATAACACTTTAAGAAAAATTTACATTATCCTTATGCATAACCTAATCATAAGTCAGGATAAGCACAAGGAGAAGTTGAAAATTGAAAATATGAGTTTCACTTGGAAAAATATTGGTATTAGCTATAGATTTTTAGATGATTTGTGAATAAATTAGTTTAATGATGAAACATATTAAAGCACATTATAAGTCAATATCATTCTCTATCAACATGAGTTAGCCAAAAATAGATAAGGCTAAGACATTTAGCTAAGAATAAGGGGGTTTTAAAATAGTGCCATACAAAATATCACTATTCTAAAAAAATCCGCCTAGGCTTGAGGCTTAGGAGAAGCGCCCCGCCTTAAGCTCTTTACACCTTATTCTTGGTAAAAGCCTTAAGGCGCACTTTTTTCTAAAAACAATAATGCTTTAGTGAAACGATATCGCCTTTTAAAGATTTTTTTTACAAATCGGACCTTTATCTCGTCCAAAATAATCAAATAGTATTTAAATTTGCAAAGATTCAGAAATATTTTTATGATATGTACAATTTTAGTATTTTAATAGTCTTGTTATGGTTAAAAAATATTAAAAATATATTAAAAAGGCCTAAAAGCCTTTTTACGCCTAAGGCCCGCCTAGACTTCTAAGACTTAAGGCTTGGCCTCCACGCCTCGGTCACGCACCACGTTTTTTAGAACCTGGCAAAATATTATGCTTAGAACCCAAGCAACAATCAAAACAAGACAATATACGAAGACTCAACATCCAACACTCAATAAATACGAGGAAATCAAAGCCATTCGTATAAGAATAAAAGACGAATGTAAAGCCCCTCAAATGGTGGAAATATTTAATTACAAACTAAAAATATTGTTCGGAATAATTAAATACCATGCAGGGTCGAGGCAAAGTTCAAACTAAAGTCATAGGAAGCTTCATCTTCAAGGGTCCCAATAACTATAGGGATGGTTAGGGACTGCACCTTCCATGATGTCTACTCTTTCATTTCTATGTTGCCTTTAGCCCTAATAGTCTGTTCAACCTCGGCAGTAATACGAGCATCCTCCTCGGCGTCGAATTCACGAGAAATAGGTTTGCCTTCCTCGTCATCAATTTATTATGTCTTCACTTCCTCAGCACTGTCAAGAAAACTGCGACTACTCGATCCTTCATCTTAGAGTAGTCACGACGTATATAATACAAGTCGAGATTCTGGACCTCCTGATAGACTTGATAAGCCGACATTATTTTTTTTCTCCTTTAGCCTATTTATCGGTCATTGTGATCTTCTTTTTGGTTGAATATTCATGTGCCTTGACCAAAAAGATGTGCTGGTCATACAAAACTTTGTTCTCATTGTCCTTTTCCTTCCTTAAGCCTTCGAGCTTAATGTGCTTTGACCTTTAAAGGGCCTCGTACTTGGTCTTCACATTATCTAGGGGCTTCTTATGGTCAATTGCAACTAATAGCGCTTGATTTCTCCTGTAAGGACATATTTTACATAGTCCATTTACATTAGAGTATGTCATACACCGCTACAACCGTCGAACAAAAGTTCAATCATGCATTAAGACAGATCCGAATATCAACATTCTTTAACAGACAAGCCTCTGCGAGATAGATTTTGATAAGGTTGTGTTTAATTCCCTCAATGGTTATTGGGATATTTTTTTTAAATGGTTTTAAACATATGAGACATAATTATTTGTCAAAATAATTTTTGTAAGTCCTGAGGTGGAGTTTTAATAAACTTTAGTTTTTGTTGATGTCGTTCATACGACATGTTAATGTCGTTCAAACGACATGATAAAGTGGTTCAAACGACAGCTTCAAGCGACGTGTTATGTCGCGTGAAGTCTCGTTTGAAGCTCGCGGAAAAGTATTTTGTCAAATGACATGCTACAGTTTTGGTTTTCTAAAGTCGTTTGATATGTCGCGCGAAGTCGCTTCAAGCGACATAGCATGTCGTTCTAGAGATATGTTGTTTTCGTTCGAGCGATGGCACCGACTCAAATTTTATAAATAATGCATTTTTTAGTCCATTTTGCTTCAGAAGAGCTAAGTTTTTCATTCTACGAAAACTACTTTTGCAGAATTTTTGTCTTCTCACTTTTTGAGGGTTTTTAACTTTGTTTTGATTCACAAATCATCCCAATAGATTTGGTTAATCAATTTGAAACCCAAGATACAATTTTGCTGAAGTTTCTTTTGTAGGAAAGATTTCTCTACTGCTGATTTGGTACAACTTGAGGGAGGTGATGGCTGACTATGACTGCAGTTATTGGGAGTGCTTGAAGGAGTTCCTTACTGAAGACAGAGATGCGTGTTCTTGTGGGTTTGCTGCGATTGATCCATTGCTGATTTTAGACTGAGATCTATGTGAGTGTCTGCGGATATTCATTGCAGATTTCATTCTGTATGTAAGTTGCGATTTACCTCTTCATAGTTAAATAAAAGGTTTTACCCAAAAGGGTTTTTTTTCTTCAATCTGTATGTCAACAATTTATATTTATTTTGTGATATCATGTTTTATACACCTAGATGCATGTGTTTAGGGTTTAATTAATTTGGATTAAAAATTGACATCTAGTTAAATAAGTTTTACAATTGGAAATTAGTGAATCCCCATACAATCGATATCACACCGCATTCTCAAATTGGTATCAGAGCTTTTTAAGCTATTTTACCCCGTTTACAAATTGGTATCAGAGCAGGTTACGCTAATTTATCGTGTGATCCTGATTTTCACAGATTTTGTTTTGAGATACGTATTATTTCAAATTTGTGTCTGTGACCCTGCTTTTCTTAAGTATGACTTTTAGTGGTATTGATGATTTTAGATGTCAACTTTTTGAAAGGCCTAATTGGAAAATTCACATGAATTATTGTTTTAAATATTCCGTTAAAAACAACTCTAAGAGGTGTCTTGGTTATGAGGGATTTGGTCATACGTTAGATGAGTGTCCCACTAATCTAAGGAAGAATGTTAATCACTACCCTTAGTGATAGTGATTCGAAAGAAGAAATATTTTTATTCTACTAAACGAGAGCTTCCCACCCTTGTGTTTAGTGATGTAATGAAACCCATGAGAGTGAGGGTGATGTGAGTCAGGGGGAAGAGGAAGAGTTGAGTGAGTTTTAAGTTTCCTACAACAATAATCAATATAAGGAATTTATAAAGATAAAGAAGGGAAACTTGAAATTAGAAGCTAAGTTGAAAGAACGTGCCTTAGATAATAATAATAATAATAATAATAATAATAATAATAATAATAATAATAATAATAATAATAATAATAATAATAATAATAATAATAATAATAATAATAATAATAATAATAATAATAATAATAATAATAATAATAATACTGATGCATTGATTGAGGATCTTAGGGCACGTGAAGACGTTTAGAGAGAAGCTAGGATATGTTGAGGGTGAGAGAGATAGTCTTCGAGGGTTTATGGAGGCTATGAAAAAATGAGCTTTTAGAATTTGAGGATTCTAGGAGAGTACTCGAGTCGAGGATAGGTGAGCTTAAGAAGATTTTAAGAGAGTCTAGTAAGGTGAAGTTTGTTTTGGAGTCTAGGTCGGAAAAGCTACATAAGATGCTAGGCACTGTCCAAATCAAGGATAATAGGTGTGGTATAGGCTTCGATGATCGTGTTGTACCTATTCCCAAAGCTAATTCCACACGTGTGAGAGAGCCTCTTAAGGTAGTTAAGAGAGAGCCACCCTATGATCATTAGGAGAAAACCACCTAGGAACACTAGGAGAGAGCCACCTAGGAACATTGTGAGAAAGCCATCCAGGAATTTTAGGAGAGCGCCACCTATGAACTTTAGGAGAGATCCACCTTTAGGTAACATTCACTGTCGTACTTACACTTGCACACATTGTGGATAGCAAGATCATCTTAGGCGTTTCTGTTAGAAACTTCAAAATACTCCTAGGATGTTTAATAATAAATTAAATTCGAATCCCAAAACCCCCCCACGTGTCATTACAATTCTGTTTGGGTCAGGAAATCGAATTTAGAGGCTTTTGGATTATTTCTTCATGACTCGCGTTTCATTGCACGTGATTCACCCCATGTTAGATCTTTTGGGTGATCTATTTTAATGTGTGTCATACTAGTTATGCTTCATGCTTTATCTCTTCTAGTATTATGACATGTGTACTACCATTGTATTTATCTTTTTCCATTTTTGATATATTTTTTGAAAAACCAAAAAGATTTTTATTTTTGAAAATTTAAAAAAAAAACAAAAAGATTTTCCATTTTTTTTAGAAAAAATTGAAAAAGTACAAAAAGATTTTATTTTGATAAATTATTTGGAAAAAGACAAAATGAGTTTTGTATTTTGTTTACACCGTTTATGGATGGACATTTAGGATGATTAAGTCAAAACAACATTCTATATACATGTGACTATTCGATAGTGTTTTGAGACGATGCATAATTTCATCCATATGCTTTATAATGTTTGGAGTCATTAAGATGTAATTTGAGATTACTTTCTACATGTTTGACTCATGATTTCCTTTATTGCATACTTGCACGGATTTGTTTGATTATTTTACTTGTCTATCACATGTTGGTCGAAGTGTTTCCATCTCAATCCTATCTTTAAACGAACCAAATGCGATAAAACTTGACAATGGAAGTTGTGCATGTAAAAATCGTTTCCCGTGAGGAATTTGTTAAATATGAAAAAATGATGAGTGAACACGAGAAAGGGCTGTGAGTGAATAATAATCACGCCGTGAAAGCCCCGTTTAAAAGAGACCAAGAAAAAATAAGGCAATAAAAATAATCGTATGCCAAAAGGAGGGCTAATAGGATTTCTCTAAGTTGAGAAAATAAATAGAAACCTCAAAAGAACTTGAAAAAGACATATATATTTGAAGGAGTTTGGTCGGATATAAATCAACGAGTTTGCACGTCCTAAAAAAGTCTTGAAAAATCATTACATAGTTTTAGACGTTATTGGTATGGAAATCATTTTAGACTTGATTTGTTGATTTGATTAAGTCAATGTCATTTGAATTCAACAATTTTTATACCTATGGGCGATTTTGACGTTCATTCATTAAGAGTATCCATATTCATCGTGCACATTTCTTATGTATGTTTGGGTTGATTTACCTATTGAATATGTCCACACCCATTCATTCTATTTTCACGATTTGGTTATCTTAGTGCAAATTCATGGTGTGTGATTTTTTTTGTAAATTTGATTTTGTTGAAAAATTTGGAAAAATCAAAATAGTTAGTGAATGCCTTCAACTTTATCCTTATTAATCGTAGTGATTTGCTCTGCTTATCGTTACACTCCCTGCTTATTTTTACTTATTTTTTTCCTTCTCTATTTCGGACAAATAAAAATGGGGAGAACGAATTATAATTTAATGGGGGAGTTTGAATTCTGGGGGAGATTTGAGATTTGATTGTTTCGATTTATGTTTATCTCATTTCAAACTTGATGCGTCACGAAGGTATTTATTTCATATCTCATGTGTGTAGGTACAAACGTTGAAGATTATTATTTTTCACACCCTGATGATGACAAAGAAAAGTTGGAGATTTGAAGATTTCAAGTTGAAGATTTTTCAAAAAAGTTTAAAGACTTACATTTTTTAGTACCTTTTTAATTTTGGGTTCATGGGAGGGTATTAGATTTGTATAAGATATTTAATTGATAACTTGGATGTTTTTAGTTTGTACTGGCATAGACATAGGGGGAAATTTGTAAGGGCATATTTTATATAGTCCATTTACATTAGAGTATGTCATATACCGCTACAACCGTCGAAGAAAAGTTTAAGTTCAATCATGCATCAAGACGGATCCGAATATCAACATTCTTCAACAGACAAGCCTCTGCGAAAAAGATTTTGGTAACAATCTTCAACAGACAATCCTATGTGAGATAGATTTTGGTAAGAATCTGTTTAAGACCCTTAATAATTCATTTAAAGTGTTGTGATAATTTATCTAAAATATTTTTAAACATCTGAGGCGTCATTTTTTCGTTAAAATATTTTTTTCTAAGTCCTGAGGTGGAGTTTTAATAAACTTTATTTTTTCCAGATGTCATTCAAACGACATGTCAATGTTGTTCAAACAACATGACAAAGTCGTTCAAACGACAGCTTCAAGCAACATGTTATGTCACGCGAAGTCTTATTTGAAGATCGTTTGAAGTATTTTATCAAACGACATGCTACTGTTTTAGTTTTCTAAAGTCGTTTGATATATCGTGCGAAGTCGCTTCAAGCGACATAACATATCGTTGGAGTGACATGTTGTTTTCGTTCGAGCGATAGCGCCAACTCAAGATTTTTTTAAATAGTGCGTTTTTTAGGCCATTTTGCATCAGAAGGCTTGAGTTTTTCATTCTACAAAAACTGCTTTTGCATATTTTTTGTCTTTTCACTTTTTGAGGGTTTTTAACTTTGTTTTGATTCATAAATCATCCCAATAACTTTAATGAATCAATTTGAAACCCAAGATATAATATTGCTGGAGTTTCTCTTGTATGGATGATTTCTCTACTGCTAATTCGGTACCACTTAAGGGAGGTGTTGGCTAACTACGACTGCAATCATTGGGAGTACTTTAAGGTATTCCTTGTTGAAGATAGAGCTGCGTGTTCTTGTGGGTTTACTGCAGTTGTTCCATTGCTGATTCCAGACTGAGGTCTATCTGAGTGTCTGCGAATATTCATTTCAGATTTCATTGTGTATGTAAGTTGCGATTTACCTCTTCATTGTGAAATAAAAGGTTTTACCCGAAAGGGTTTTTTTCTAAAATTTGTGCATCATCCATTTATATTTATTTTGTGATGGCATGTTTTATACACCTAGATGCATATGTTAAGGTTTAATTAGTTTGGATCAAAAATTGACATTTTGTTAAATAAGTTTTAAAAATCGAAATTTGTGAATTTCCATGCAATTGATATAACACCGCATTCTTAAATTGGTATCAGAGCTTTTAACCAATTTTACCCCGTTTACATCCCCTTCGTACACTGCTAAAGGTCGACATCATCATCATCCCCTTCATAAAAAATGTTACGGGATAATAAAAGGTCGAGATTTGACGTTGAAAAGATAAAAGGTAAAGCAATTTAGAGATACGAACCTGTAAGACCTTAATTGTATTCAGGTAAACCCTTTTACCCCTATTTATGTTACCAAAATAACTCATTTCACAGTCAATGATACCATTCTTTAAAAAATCTCTGGCTCGAATAGAGTTGGCATAGAGGGGATGGGGGTCGGCCTTCAAAGCTTTCCAGATCTCACTCGATGAGGTAGAATGTGCAGTAATCACATGCCATGTAGATCTTACCGACCATAGGCCTCTTTCGAAGTGTCGGTATCATTCTAATATTTCTTTAAATATTTATTGTTGGTAGGTTCCTTCCCTTTCCCATTAGACTTTTCATCCGACTATGATTTCTTCTCAGGAATGGTCTCGATAATCGAGTCCCTAATCTGTTTTGTAATCAACATATCCTAATCTTTGTCTAAGAGATAGTTCGAGTGATTTGTAGTAATCAAATACTATAGTCAAACAATAAACAGATGAGGGAGGAAAGGCAAATAAATATACAAGGCAAAATTTTACAAATCTCTTTAAGAGGGTAAGAATCAAAAGGATTCCAAGATATACAAGGTTGGAAAGGGACACAAGTTGCTCAAATGTATTTAAACACTTGTTAGACCACTTGTTGTCAAGTGTCAGCACTAAGTGGAGCTGAAACCCTAACTATTAGAAAGAATAAATACAAGTCAAAATCAGCATCGGCAGTTAAAGTTGTAAAGCAATATAATACAAAGAAAAGCAAGAGGATAATTATTCTAAGAGGAGGTTCCCCCCACTCATGAGGGATTTATCGGGCCCTCCATAAATTCCTAAGCACCACTTATGAAGAAATAAGTCATTTTGCAATGTTTATTTAAAGTTAGGAACCCTCACCACTTTACACTTTGAGTTTTGATGAATTAGATCAAAATACTCAAAAAAGTTCTTGGTGGAAACCACGATGTAGACACTATCAAAAATATTTCTGTTGTATTCTAAGGATTGGCAGATCTCCAAAATAAAATTGAGCTGAGGATGATCCTCCAGGAATTTGAAGCCAACTAAGAAGGGGAAATTCATAACTTGGAGAATATATTCCAGATGCTAATATGGAATGGAAGTTTAAAACCTAGCCGAAAGACTGACTCATACAGGCATATTTCTCTAGCAATCTTCAGGTTGTAAGATCTTTCCACAGCCTCAGGCACTCATACATTTATAATAGTATTAATGCCATATAGCTGTTGAATTATAAAGGCTTTAACTTTATTAATTGTGCTCTTATCAAGGTTAACCCAAAAAAAAATCTATCTCATAGTCTTCATCGTCGTCAACAGAGGTGTCAATGATATTATAATTTAAGGTGATAAAACCAGTGGCTAACTCTATAAAGGAAGTATGTTTCAACTTCCCATCGTATTCATCATCATCAGCGATGCCTCTAATCTCTTAGGCATTAGAGTACCTCTTAGAAGGGATAGATTCGCCATTTGAATGTAAGGATAATCTAGTGATAAATGTGATAGAAGAGGACACAACTATGGTAGAAGAAGACAAAATAACAACACCATTGCTGGTCAAAGTCCAAGAAGATATAGCAGGCATAGGGTTTATCTCAAACACATGGGATAACTTGCCCAATGAAAAGTTATCCATCATGGAAACAAAAAGGCCCTCATCTGAACTCATTGTGTGACTACCAACTGATAGGTCACCGAGTGACGAGGCACGGTTAGCCCAAATCTAGTTGGGTCTCTTGGACTAATGGGCTATAAGGCTAGTTGAACCCTCGGCACCAGGGTTCTGAGGGTAAACAACTTACAAAGGGTTGGCTTATAATACCCTTCGGCGATTTTTCCATCACAAAGAGCTTACTCAGTTAAGTATCCACTAAACGCACTAAAGAACTCTTCAAAAGGGTAGGTCATTAACAAACTCTCAAATGGATTATATGCAGCAAGACTTAGAACCAAAAAGAGAAAAACAGATGATACTACGTGAGGACTAAAACAAATAATCCTAAAGTTACAACTTATGACTTTAACGGCAAAGGAAAACTGTTATACATAACTAAATGATGCCAAAGAAAGATCTAAAGGCGATGATTCTTACCAGAGATGGTGACAGAAATGAAGATTGTAAGAAAACCTTAAAGCTCTTGAGTGGAATCCTAAAGAGAGAAAGTTAAAGCTTGAGAGATTTTTTAAGGTGGTTTGAAGTAAATAAGGACAAAGTCTTATATAGAGTGCTAATAGGCTTGGGCCTCACATGTGAAGCCTAGTGTTAGGAAGTGTAAATGACAGAATATAAAGTGATGCGAGTTTCTTAAACAAAATAAAAGAGCTACTATTATGAGTGATCTCACAACATAACTTCTACCCAAGATAAAAAGACCTATACACCAGTCGTGTCATTATTTAAACCTTAAACTCAAACATAGGTCTTTGGATTCAATATTTTGGGGTCCCTCGACTCCTTCGACCTATGAAAATATAGCTCCTACATTTTTGGGTCCCTTGTCTCATTTGGCCTATGGACCTTATGCTCTTATATTTTGGGGTTCATCATCTCCTTCGGCCTATTTACATTCAAATCCTACACTTTTGGATCCCTTAATACCTTCGACTTCATCATTTTGGGGTCCCTCAGCTCTTTCGGCATATGAATCTTCGGCTCCTACATTTTGGGGTCCCTATGTACCTTTAACTTCATTTTGGCGTCCCTTATCTCCTTAGGACTATGGACCTTTGGCTCCTATATTTTGGGGTCCCTCAATTCCTTCATCCCATAGACCTTCGTCTTTAACATATTTGGGAACCATAACTCCTTTGGCTTCAACATTTTAGGGTCCCTCAACTCCTTTGACCTATGGAACTTTGACTCCTATATTTTGAGGTCTCTCAACTCCTTTGGCCTATGGACCTTCGGTTTCAACATATTATGGACCCTCAGATCCTTCGGCTCCAACATTTTGAAAATCCATCAATACGTCCTGTTTAATTATGTACGGCTGATGCACATCCATCTTAGCCTCCAATCTTCCCCATACAACTATAATTTTTCAAAAGATTAAAGCCTAGGGGTAATTGATGATGCTGAGAACTATCTCATATGTAAATATAAGTAAAATGACATTCTGCCTATTTTAGGTCAGCCATAGACCCTTGATTTCTTAGGGTGGCCTAGACAGGGTCGTCCATAAGGGGTCTTACATTTCATGATAAACAACCAAGAAAGTGAAGATTTTTCCATCAAATGGCATTTTTGACATTTCCCACCTATATCAGCATGAGCAATGATCAACATTGCAAGTGATGGAATAAATAGAAATTCACTATAGCTTCTAGAAGGACATATGGAAGATTTTTATAGGCTCTCAACATGCAATATGTGACTTGGGTGCATTACACCCCACGACCCCTATTTAAACCCATTATCCAATCATTTGTACTTTAAGTTAACTATTCTAGTGAAACATTACTATTACCTTACTAGTTTGTACTTTGGAGATAGAAATTCAATCTGATAGCTAGTACAACACTCCATAAATAATGAAGAACTATGGAATCTGGTGATAAACAAGCTTATTTGTAGTGGGTGTAGGCCCAATTGACTAAACCACTTAAATTCACTTGTCCAAATCTCTTTTCTTCTCCTTTTTCTATGCTTTTAATGTTCACATACAATCACAGATATTGATATTAATTATATTAATCATACTAAATTACTTTTTAATTAAGTTGGTTTGCATTTATGTGCATTAAAAATGATGTGGTTAGGGTTGCAACTTCAGTGTGTGCATCCTTGAAAAATTAAAAATAGTTCTTTGACCCTTGTGCTTGTGCAAAAGTCGCCACATGCCAAAATTTTGATTAGTGATGTCTCAAAAAATTATATCTATCCAAAATTGGGTAAACCAAGGATATGAGACTGAAATGTTTTAGTAATAAATAGCTAAAATGAGGAAGTCAAAAGTGTAAGTGGAGAATTTTATACTTTCAAGGAAATGAGACTTTTTAATGATAAACATCCAAGTAGATATTTCAAATGTAATTTTCATCGAAAGTTGGTTTTAATTTCATCGTTCAAGGTCCAAATGTGTTCACTTTTATTCTTCACGCGAGTTATATTCAATACATTCTATGATTAATCGAACTTACAAATTTTTTAAGCCTTTAATTGCTTATACATGTCTAGTCAGTGTATGTGATATAACCATAAACATTAATTATGATGTTTAAACGCGTATGTTCTAATCATTAACCAATGTGTTGGAAAAGATGGACCTTAATGCCATGGTTACATTTTACTTGGAAAATTATCCTTTGATTTGGAAAATTCAAAATTTTGGTACCTAATGCGCCCCATAAGAAGGAATTCTCCCCGGTGAAGTGTGGCGTGACCCATGAATGCCACATCTCGTTGAAGAAACATAAAGGAATTAAAAATTTCAAGCAAGAGATGTGACCCGTGAAAAATATGACTCACCTCGGTGAAGAAAATTTTAGGCAAGTAAAATCGCTTATATAGGCAACGACCAGCGAAGGCACTCACATCCACGAAGCCTTATAAAGTCAAGAAACCCTCATTTTTTACCCTTTGCAACAACAAATATATCTCTCTTTCTCGTGAAGATATCCAAACACCATAGGAGCCTAGTTTCCCTCAATTCAAGCTTATTACATCAAGTTTCAACGTCATTGACTCCATTAAATTTCTAGGTTAGCTTCTTTACTCCACTCTAGAGTTAGGGTGAGGATTTTGGTTGTTTTTTCTTAACGATCCAATCGGTGACGGAATTAGTTTAATTCTTAAGATTAATTTAATTAATATAGTTGTTCTCATGCAAGTGTGAATAATCTTCATCACAATTACATATTGCATGTAAACAATTTATTTAATTTGGGCATTTCAGAGTCTCTGATAACCCATTGTTGGCTATATATTGGTTTGAGACTGTAATCATGATTAGGACTAAATTCCTTTTCATTTTAGGTTGCAATTACTAATTTAGATCCGACTTTATTTATGTGCCTCTGTGAATTTTTATTTCCAAGTTCATTGGCAAGTTCATCCTCAAAGTGTGCTCGCACTAATTATGCTGAACTGTAAGCCATTCGGTTTAAGACACCTATTCAGGAACCCCTCTATAATGCTCACTTCAAAGAAAGGAGAGTTATTTTTTAGAGGCCGGTAGACTGGGCAACAACGAAAGCTAACATGTCAGATGTCATCAATAAGTTTTCAAGGTGAAAATAGTTGAATGTATGTAGCCACGGGAATGACAAAGGTAATACATATCCTAACATGGTTAGAGAAATTTCGTAAAATGGTGGATTTGGTGATGGCCATAAGAATTCCTTCCACACAGCGGTCCATGGAATTCGAATTAAAATATCAGGTTAAATTGTACGTCAACACTACCAATAACAAAGTGTTGAAAGATCTAAATTTCCCCATCAAGGCCAAGAGTTTCCAACCATGGATGATGTTTGGACCGAAATAACAAACGGAATATGGACTCAACACGTAAGGAAGCTATTTGAACAAAATCAGTTCTTCGACTACAACTATCTTTTTCTCATGATAATGTTAGGAAGCTGGGACACCCCGTATAATTAAATCCTGGGTGATCAGTCCTAAATTAAATTAAAATAGGTTTTTCAGTTGGTTCATTCTTAGCATTACCGTCGAAAACTTTTTAATTACTAATCACCAAAGTGAAATTAGACCGGTGCCCAAGTTTATCTTTCATTAACCCAAATTAATTTCTCATGCGGAAATAATAATTAAACATTCACAATATGCTATAATTCAAACCACCACACAATTAATTATAAAGAATAAAGTCTTGCCGAGTCAACATTCGGCTAAAGTTCAAAACCGCTAAATAAAACCAACATAATTCAAAACTGAATATCTGAAATAGTGACAATGGATAACATGTCCCAATAAAGAGTACTAAAATAAGATACTACACTAGATCTGAATGAATGAATCGTCTATGCAAAATCCTGCCAGCGTCCAAAATACTGCAGCTAAGAGTCCCTAGACTGAATCCTCAAGTCTGGCGTCCCTGTGGCTGAACACCTAAAAGAGTTTTGAAAATATTTTAATAGCAAGAGTTAGTAATAACAACCCGCGTAATTTTTGGGGTATTTTCGATATTAAGAGGAAAAATAAATTTTGAGATAAAATTATTTTTATTGGTCAAATATGTTGGTTATTATTTTTAAAGGTGAGAATTTCAAACGGTTTCAAAATTAGAATTAAAATGGAGTTTTAATTGAATTTTTATTATATAGAAGAGTCATCAAAACATAAAACTCTCTAAGAGTCCTCAAAACATAAAACTCTCTAGCAAAACAAAAAAATATTTAAAAATATTGAACGGTCCGATCGAGCTGAATTTTTTTCTGTAGCTTACTCTCGTCTTCAGCTAATTCTCCGTAAAATTTCATCGAATTCCAACGGTCCGATCGTCCGAAATAAAAATTTTAGTATTTGTATCTTATTAGAGTTCTATTAGGATTAGGTTTCCTAATGACTATATAATTACTCTAATTCGTGGGGGGACTTCTCATAATCACTTTTTCTCAATTTTTTCACCAGATAACACTTTTAAAAATATTTCCTCTCAACCATAATCATCAACCTCCAATATAATCAAGGTTTTGTCACAAGATTTTAAGGCTTATTTGGGGTTCAATCAAGATTGATCCAAGAACACTTCTTTGCTAAATTTTTTTAGAGGAATCCAGATTTCTAATCAGATTTTCAACACAATCTTCACAGGCATGAATATTCTATTATTTTCCTTTAGTATTATGCGTTTTAAGTGTCGCCTAAACACTTAATTACATGTTTTCTTAAAAATAAAGTAGTGACTTAATTAGGAAAAGTGGACACTAATTATGGGGCTGTTTTTATTAAATCTTTGAATCTAAATAATATTCATAACCCTTGGGTACGTAGGATTGATGAGTGGATTTTGGGTTTTATTGGTGTAGGTTGCATGTAGAAAAACTCTAGTTTTAAAATAAATGATTTTTGGGTGCGTATAACTCATGTAATACACGTAGAGATAATACAATTGGGTTTTGATGAATATATGATGAAAATTTGGTATATTTATTTAAAATAATTAAATGAGATTAATTGGGTATTGTTGACGAGGTGATAATTAAATTAAGAATTAATTGAACTGGTCTATCATGCGTAGTTTTTTATGTTGATTAATTATGCTTGTTTGTGTGACTTTTTGGTATTATTATATTGACTTGTGACGACGGGTTGTGGGGTAATTTTTCTCTCCCTATATTTTAGAATGCCTTCTAGGTATGGTACTAGTGGGTATGCCTTTTGATGATTTACGCCTTCTAGGTATGGGACTAGTGAGGGTAGATTATCGCATTGTTATCATCTTGGGAGTGGGCTGATTTTTTATACTTTATCGTCGTTACGCTAGCCTAAGCATGAGACTATGTCAAAATTTAAGTTAGAAATTCATCCTATACATAGGTTAGGACGTATTGATAACTTGGGGACCCTTAGTTATGGGACTAAGGGGTATTTTGAGGATCTCACATCGATTAAAAGGGTGGGGTAAATTATAAATTGAGAATTGAGAAATTGAGAACTAATACCTAAGATAATAAGACGGGTATTAAAATATATTGGCGACATAATCAGCGAGGGCCGATAGTTTAAACGGGCCAGCCGGCGTTTTATGTCGTGTCGTGTGTGGAACCTTGTCAATCGGCGAGGGCCGACAGTTTAAACGGGTCAGTCGGCGTTTTGACAGGGGGATGTGTATTTTGGTGGAGAAATCACCCGAGGCGGGAGGACCGCTATAATGAATTTTGGTGAATTATCACCCGAGGCGGGAGGACAGCCATACCTAATAATTATTGAAGTAAGAACATAAATAATTGAGAAATTTAATAATTTGGGTTAATTAATAAAAGATTAACTCCACGGGACTTGGGAATTTAAAATCATATTGGTGTGCCTTTATAAATGGGGATTTCTGCGGGTAGTTAGTGATTTATATTTATCGCGTTTAATTATTCCGTTTAATTTAAAATAATCTATTGTGATATTTATTGCGTATAATGCTACTGTCTGGATTCAAGGATCCTATTTGAGGGGAGTAGTGTGTATTCTTGCTCGGGGCTTTGGCTCTGACCCATGCGTTGACTAATATTTTTCAGGATGAGAATTGGAGAAGCTGCATAAGTTTATCGGAGTTATCATTTGGAGGAGCAGCTAGAGTTATTCATTTTATGGAATAGTTTAGTTAGACTTTCCTTTTCAGTCGAATTATTATGAGACTTCATTTGAGTTTTTTGGGTCATTCGGTTCCAAAGTTGTTTAGAGGATTCTTGTTGGGATTATTCATATTTTATTTAATCATTATTGGAGTATGGATTTCTTTTGGAGTTAGCATGTGATGGATCTTTTATCGCTTAGTTGTTTATGATCATTTGAGATTAATTCAATTATGTATCTTATGGACTGGTTTATTTATGTCTCATATTTGTCTCATGCTAAGAATGGTATTTTATTTACTCACGTCCGGCTTAGTTTTGGTGGCGGACGACGCTAGATGGTATCAGAGCATGCTCTTAGGTCTCGTAGGTTATGAGTCCGTTTAGCTTCCCCGTTGTCGATCTTTGACTCCCTTTGTTGATTCGTACTTCTTAAGGTAGAGAGCCTAGCATACGTGTTAGATGTGTTTCTTGGAGATGTGAAGTTTTGAGTTAAGGGCGTTGTAGACATTGAGTTTAGAATTAGTAAGCTTGATGTGGGGATCCTTAGAATGAATTTTGGAGATGATAATTATTTTGGAGATTTTAGTAAAGATGTTAGGTACCGTATGTATCGATTTTTTATGTTGAGATTTATTTTGAGGAAGTTAGAATTTTGATGACTTTCGGATATAGGATCAAGTGGGGGATTTGTGAGAGCGTATAGTACGCCGTTATTTTCATAGTTATGCATATGCATATAGGAAATATATATATATATATATATTATTTTGTTGTTCGTGGGGTAGGTGCGCGTAGGATTGGGTGTATGGACGCCCAATTATGGCATTCTACGGGTAGGCATATATGAGCCATATTTTCTTTTTGCGAGATTTAAGTGTTGATGTGTATGCTTCGTCTAATTTCGAGGACGAAATTCTTTGCCAGTGGGGAAGTATGTAACACCTCGTGTTTTTATTACTTATTTTAATTAATTAATTGGAATTTTCGAGAAAAATAAATTTTTGAATTTAATAATTTCTATTGGATAAATATGTTGGTTATGATTTTAGAAGAATAGAACTTCAGGCAAAATTGAAATCGGATTTAAAATGGAGTTTTAATTAAATTTTTATTATATAGAAAAGTCCTCAAAACATAAAACTCTCTAAGAGTCCTCAGAGCATAAAACTCTCTAGAAAAAAATATTTAAAAATATTGAACGGTCCGATCGAGCTGAATTTTTTTCTGTAGCTTACTCTCGTCTTCAGCTAATTCTCTGTAAAATTTCATCTAATTCCAACGCTCTGATCGTCCGGAATAAAAACTTTAGTGTTTGTATCTGATTAGAACTCTTTTCTTTATCAAACTCTTAATCCTTTATACATCAACTAATTCGTGGCTTGGCTTTTCAATTCACTTTTTCTCAAACTTTTCAACCAGAATACCTCTCCAAAATTACTCCCTTTTATATACAAACCATAGTCCCAAACTTATTCAAGATTTCAACCTTAGATTAGAAGGCTTATTTGGTGTTTTCTCGAGTTTGGGATAGAACGAGATTTGATTATTTTCGCGAGAGGAATGTGATGGTGTGATTAGATTTTGAGGCCGATTTATGTGATGATTCATGTTGGTTCTTTTTGGTGGTTTAAGGTATGGGTTTTTACACAATATGCTCCTTAATCTCGCGAGTGTTATTCCCTTTGTTTTCTTGTGATTATTGACTCGTATTTGAATTGTTAAATTCAATTGGAATCTGGAAATTATTGTTGGAATCTAATTTTGATTCATGTGGTATTATTATTGTGTTGGGCATGTTGTCATGAGATTTTAATATGGCACTGATGTTGGGCACCCGCCAAGATTCCTATTCCGGTTACTTGATAAAGTATGGCGCGGTATGGTGAGGCCTGGTGACTCGGTTAATGTGTTGTTGAAAAATTGTATTGATAAAAATGCTTATGAGATTCGCATTTGATTTGAATATCCGTACTCGTATTGTTACATTTTATTCAGCGCAAATATTTGTTGAGCATATTTCCTGTCGTATTGTGTACTTCCCCATATTTTCTTTTAGTGGCAGGTCAGCGCGGATTTCGGGCGCTTTGGATTTGAATTGGAGATTGTTTATTTAGCGTGGATTATTTTGAGAAGATTATTGGAGAATACAAGTTGGAAGAATTGCATTTATTTTGATGTATAGAGCATTTGGAGATTTATTTTTCTTCGAGATAGTTAGATTGTTGTAATTATTTCGAGAGAATTGTTGTATTTATTTGAAGAGATTGAGATTAGTGGTTTCTTTTCTATATTGGGATTTAGATGATCTATACCTTGTTATTTGTGGATTTTGTTAGCTTTATCGTAGTAGCGCTCCGTTCGCTCTCCCCGGGTGGGCGGGGTGTTACATTAGTACTCAAAACGTTTTGAAAATATTTAGCAAGTGATTATCACGGTAAAATGAGTTATTACACGTGTTAAGATTTGCGTACACTCTATTGAGTTAGCTCACCCCTCCTCTATAGTGCACGCCCAACATCCCGTACCTAGCCCACCTAGTTGTACTACTCAAGCTAATTGGACTCTAGTATTAAACTGAACTTATCTACGCGACTAAGTTCCCATACCGCCCATATAGTATGTAATAATACCCATGTCTCATGATTTATATACTTAGATAAATATTCACGATTTGTTATCTTTAATCGATTTATAATTAAGTTTTCGTACTTAATTTTCTATTAGATGTATTCATGGCATCTCATTATCTACTAACACGCATAAGTTGATTATTAATACAGTATACATTTCACACACAATATATACTTATAAATTTATTCATTACTAATATGTCCTCTTATCACACATCAAGAACTCTTGGTTCGGAATGGTTCATCGACACCAAGTAAAAGGATTGGTTCGGAATGTCACATCGACCCCAAGTTCATATCATGTAGTGGTTCGAAAAATCACCTCGACCCCACTAATAAAATTTTATACATAGAATGGTTTGAAACTCTTTAATCACGACCCCAACTTACTAGTTCCATATATTAGTTCGGAATCCCACCTCGACCCTAATATAGGCAATTATACTTTAGGTATTTTCTCCACCTAAGTATCTATATAATTAAGTAGGTATACACGCAACCTAATAATTGTGCTCGTACGTAATATTTTCTCTTTAATATTTACCGTATTTATTATTTACGATTTATCTCACTATCGTATTTTAATTGAGTATTCACACAACTCTAAGGGCCCTAGTTATCCCTCTATTCATTTCAGTAGTTAAGCTATCTCTAACCTACTGGTATACTCCTTGGAATAATGTTTACTCTCTCCGTAACTCAAATCCCAAATTTCCAATGCACTACTCGATCAGTTTACCCTCGTCGGTCTGTCACTTTAAACCTTGCACTCAATGATTACAACAGACCCCCACTATACACCTACCGGTACTCTATAAGTCCCTACATAGGTAAAATTTCATCACTAAGGTTCCCCTCAAGCGTCGGCAATCGAATAGAACTCAACTAACAAAAGAATCCAAAATCAGCTCGAGTCGATCGATCGACCATGATCATCGATCGATCGACATTCCAGGGTCGATCGATCGAACAGTGACAGACGCAGTCCCTCTTCTTTTTCATGCGTTTTTTACCATATTCAATTATATAACTCACATGACAATCCACCATACTTGTAACTTACGATACCTAACCATTCCTACATGTGCTAAGATGATTTTAAACGAATTAAACATCATAAATCCTTCCAATTTAGCCCAATACAATTCAAAATTTTCTAATTATTCAAGAACCCTAATATGACATGTTCTTCCCATGTTTTCCATCGTCAACCCAGATTTTAATTCGTACTAACAACCATGAATTCTCTGATTTTCAATCCTCTACAAATATAAATCTAACAACATGTTATTTCTACCCAACTATGCAATTAATTAATTCTTTTTCTCCAAGAATATTCATCAAAAATCAATTTATTCATAAATCCTACGCATGGATATTATAACTCAGAAAAATTTGCAAATAACCACTTGCCTTGATTAGATGATGATCTGATTTTGAGTTTGCAGAAGGTGTTGGGTTGCTTTCTCTTCCAATCTTCCTTCCTCAATCACTTATAGTGCAAGAACTGCTTAAAATCTCCCACAATTTTCCTTTTTAGCCTTGAGAATAATCTCTCTTCTCTCTCTAATGACTTCTCTTATTTTTTGAGGTTTCTAACCCTAACCACCCTTTCAATCATCTGATAAAACACTCCAAAATTCGTAGGTCTTCTCACCCCCATATGTCAAAAGACTAAAACGCCCCCGTATGGTCCCAATTTAGCCAAAAAATGCCCCGGTACCCGACTAGTACACCCGGGTATACTATTTTGACTAATTCGACCATTTCGGAATCATCTGTGACCTATAAATTATCATTTGAGTTACTAAAAATATATTTCGTATCTCATTCTCAATTTAGTCTACGCACGACACCCGGGTGAGATAAAAGTCAAGTACATACATATCACTCGATGTGTCGTACAAACTAACTATTAATATTTACTATTCACACTTAGTAAATTCGAGTCATAATACTAATCACTGTCAATCTCTCGATTAATATTTAATAATCACAATTATTATTTACTCACTTAATAATCATAATTATCATTAAATCATATTAAATTACTCTACTCACGTAATTTAAATTAAAACGTATTTTTTATTTAATTACTCAATTAATTAAATTCTAAATACGCAGAAATATGAAGTATTACATAAGCATTCTTCTAAAATCACATCATACCACTCTCCCCGCACTTCATTGTCTCTGTCTATACACTATTGGCAATGGTGTACCAGTAAACCTTTTTCCAATAAATGTATTACACAACAAGAAATGTTGTAGAAAAGCAAGGAAACGTGAGATCGTCTTTTCCCTTCGAGAGGTTATTCCATCGATTACTGTTGATCCAAAACGTGAAAACGCTAATCGACGAAACATATTAAAAGATCTCTCTCAATATCACATACAGTGTCTACCGATGGGAGAAAGAAAAGAGGCGAGCCAGAACGATAATTGAAAGTAGATGAGGTGGTGGAAGTTGATAAAGATGAAGAAATAAGACAAGAAGAAGATGAGATAAATAGGATGGATGCACAGGGTGATATACCTTATGGTTAGTAGTGGTAAAACGTGGCCCAAATAGTAAAACAACCCATATTAGCCCAAGCATGTAAATATGGGACCCATGTTTAAAAACTATGAGCTAAATATGGGGCCCATATTTCAAAGCTATGAGTCAAATATGGGCCCCATATTTGAAAGCAAAAAATCAAATATGGAGCTCAATTTTAAAAGATACAAATTAAATATAATACTCATTTTAAAAAGTTATGAGTAAAATATGAGTTTTTTTTTATATATACCTCGAATTGTAATACTTAATTTAGTAGAAAAATAATGGGTTGGCCCAACCCATATTTGGTCCGCCCATATTTGACTCGACCCACATTTAACCCAACCCACATTTGGCTCAACCCACATTTGGCCAACCCATATTTGACCCGCCCAAATTAGACACAACCCATAATTTTGCCAGTGCTACTTATGTTGGTTCCACTAGTGATGCTGCAGGTTCCTCGCCACGTTACCATATGACATGTGTGAGAGATCGCGCCTCCGAGTTTATAAAGGACCCATTGGTTCTCATAGCCTATCTACGGTTAAACTTGACTACATAGTTGGATGAACAGTAGACTTACTTCGTCCAGATATCACTACATTGGCCAAGTCGACACGTGAGCTTAATCGGAATATTCAGGATCAAACCAACGCATATGAGGCACTCCACTCTTATAATGATCGTGAGTTTTCGAGTCAATATACAATGCGAGATCTCACTCTAACGACGACAAGGATTAGCTATGATGGGTGGTGATTATGGTGGATTGTCTCAGTTGAAGATATTTTTGTTTGGATGATCACATGATATTTTTGGACACATATATATATATATGTGTGTGTGTGTGTGTGTGTGTCATGTTTTGGTTTTGAGTAGGTCGTTTTATATTTCATTGATATATTTTATAATCATAAATTATATTATTATTTTAGTTGTATCGTTTGCTTATGATACTTTTTGCGTAGTCAGAACTGGACTACAATTTTGGGCATTTATGACATAATTTGATGGGCATATTTAATTTATCATATTTTATTATATATCCTTTTTAGTTAGGGTATGTATTTATCTTTATATATTTGATGAATTGAACTACATCACTTTATTGTATATGTTTCTTTATAATGAATTTATATAAAACACATTTTCTCATCTAAACTTAATCTAAAACTTGACTTGACCTTCTTTCCTTATAATTACTTACCTTTGGAAATTTCCATGACAAAATAGGTGGAGAAATTATGGGGGTGGGGGGAAAGAATGGATTAAGCGGGAGATTTAATTTACTGACAGTATGGACTTTTATATGAAGACTTTAAGAAGCTTGTATACATATAAGAAAGGTAGTATAATGCATTAGTGCGATATCCAAGGATGCATACCGGCTTGGATTATGACTATGATATACTTTATGTGATGAAGATATCTCATACTTTGATATACATATTTATTGTTCATCGTAATTACCTCTAGTTAAATGTGTTTTATATACATTAGTATCGTTATTATCTTCGTTAGTGTATGACAGGTTAATAGGGTACAAGAGCTAAAGTGGGTTCTTGGTGGCTGTAGGTGGATAGAGTGATATATGCCTTTAGTTGGGCTTTTGTCATTATTTTCGTAGGGTTGTAAGTTTACTTATATTTTTCTGAAATCTTTTGTTTGTATATTTTGTCACAAGTAGACTAAGGGAGAGATTGTAAAAGTATAAATATATTCCTGTGCCCCACACATATATGGGTTACTGTAATTTGTGTCTTTTTCAATCCTTAAGGTCGTTCCGACCTAGCACAACTACACAACATTTGCTCTAGATATGCTTTGACTTCTCATCCCAACATCGACATGATGACATATTTTTATTACCACTTGATTTATTTGGACTTTCTAAAAAGACTTTAACACTTCACATTTTGATTATCCTTTTTAATGATGAAAATTTGGTTTGTGTGTATGAGCGTTTTAATTTGGGTTTGGTTTTATTTGATATTCATATGCAATTATACTTTTCATATATATAATACACTAATATGCATATGCAATTTTTTGTCGTTGCTTTTCGTTGACCTAAAACAGGGTCTGGAACTCACATTGATTACTCATTGTAGCAAAATAGTACTTTGCATAAGCAAGGCATGTGTTCGTTAGTCGCGAGCTCAACCAGTGTTTAGCCCAAATTGGCTAAAAATCCTCATGGCTTTCTTTGTTGGCACCTCGCTGTAGCGACGCAGATATTTACGTCAGTAAACCATTACCTCGATGGTCACGAGTGGTGTTTCTAAGAATATATTTTGCAAATATCTGTTTTGAAATAAATTTATTTCGCCTTATGATTTTTAAATTAGTTAAATTCCATATATAATTTCCAAATTGAAGATGAATGTTCTAAGTTTATTGTGCACCTTATGTACCTTGAATCAAATCATAAAATGGAATTATTATATAGACCTATGGGGAAAATGTTGAATTCATTTGATTGATTTATAATTTTAAAATTAGTTAAATTCAAAATAAATTATTTCACTAGGAACTTCTGATCTTTTCTATCCCTGAATATAGTAGAATTCCACTAATCTACACCAAAAATAATACATGAAAGATATAGAGCAAGAGAGAGAAATCCGAAAATTCCGATTAATTTTTATTAAAGACGAGAGGGCTTTTTTCCCGCAATTTTTAAGAAAATTCAAAGGAGATTTATGCATCAAAGAATATTTAAGTTATGGACCAAGGTGTGCCTTCTTAATCTACTATTTTAGGCACAATTCATAAAAACATAAAGATCTAAGATTTTGAAATTAAGAACAAATTACATGCGTAAGTCTAATCAATTAATAATTTATGATTAATTAATGATTATCTTAAGAATTCGATTACATAAACATGCGTGTGCGTGCGCGCATGTGTGTGTGTGTGTGTGTGTGTGTGTGTGTGTGTGTGTGTGTGAGAGAGAGAGAGAGAGAGAGGGGATAGTTATATAAGAAACAATTGAGAGAAAAGATTAAAAAAATGTGGAGGATAGAAAAGGTGACTAACTTAAAATTAAACACAAAAGAATGAGACTTTAAAAAATAAATAAGTATTACAAGGTTTATGGGTCAAAATGAGAGAGAGAGAGAGAGAGAGAGAGAGAGAGAGAGAGAGAGAGAGAGAGAGAGAGAGAGAGAGAGAGAGAGAGAGAGAGAGAGAATGTATGTTAAATTTGGAATTAATATCAAAATAATTAACCCTTAAAAAAAAGAGTAGGGTAGGTGGAAATAAGAAATTTTTGACAAGTCACTTTGGGGTGGGAATTTGTGTTTTCGGGTCGATACGACACGACAAGATTTTTCATCAGACACGAACACAACCCATATTGAACACACGATTTCTTAAATTTTACACTCAATTAAGCATAAATAGACTGGATAACCCAAATAAAAAAATACAAACATTAACACGACTCAGAATTTTGATATGAACATAACACAACTTCATGTCTACGAAAAACTCGACACGAAAAAGAATTGTCATGCTAATTTTGAGTCAATTTCATGTCGTTTCTAAAATTATCACCCTTACTTTTAATAGTAGTAGTATAGACAGAGATTTTTTAGAAGTAAGATTTTTTATATTAAGGTTTTATTTAATTAGTTTAATGTAATGTGTATAGTTTTTATTTTATGTGATTTTTTCAATCAAATTGTTCTTTTAATTAAAACTATATATAACCTTAGTGCCAAACCCATAACTTACTAAAAAAAAGTCTTTGTTTACCTTGGCTAAGGCAAGTAAACCCTGAAACAATGTGAATCCATGTATGGAAGCTTTGGATAGTGGTATAGTTCATCCACTTATGGCAGTTGATGTCTAGTGCTACCACATTAGATTCGTTAAGAGGTAATATAGGGAGGGTGTCCTCCTAAGAAAAAATTGCTCTGAGGCCCATGGCTTCTTTGTGGGCGCCATTGTAGGCATCATCAAATTATTATGGGGTCATGTCCGGTGCAAGCTGCACATTTTATCACTTATTGGTGAATTTTGCGACGTGACTTAATTTGTGATGGTGGGAAATCCAAATTCATGGCTTGATATTAGTTCAAAAGGCTAAAAAACATATTTGGCTTGTGCCAAAATTTAAGATAGCTGCAATTTCGTTGGCTTTGGATTAGATAGCTAAAAAGGAGGAAGTTTGTTGAGTCATAGCAGTTTTATAGGAGTTTCTAATATGGTACATATGAAAAAATTGTGGAGGAGCAGTTCAGCCTTAATGGGAGTAGTTTTGGGCAGTTTTGTTGGAAAATCTACCGAGGATACATGTCCTTCTGAATTTTAAAGTTTTTCCTTGGCGGTTAGGGTGTACCTGCCATCATCTGTGTATATTTAAGTCATGATAGGGTTGTGTTTTATGGTAAGCAGCACATAGTTGAATTTATGTGTTCGTTTGTAATCTTTGAGTGATTAATAAAAGATTAGGAGTTAAGTTCCTGTAAATTTGAGTCTTGTGTGTATGGTTCTTATATATTGTGAATGGTTTGTTGTTTTACTTAAATGAGAAAAATGTAGGTAACTGTAGTAAACCTCGGAATTAGGTTGACTGATCAAGTTTGTGGAGTAAACTTTGTGTCTTACTGGGTAATTTTGAAAAGTTAAAGTAACCCTTGTGACATTTGGTATCAAAGTTGCATTTTGGTGCAAATTCTAGTGTGTTCAACCCAGTTTTTGAAGGGAAAGTTCAAATTTGTCAAGGTTAGTATGAGTTTGGAAATGTTTTTGCGAGTTTTGCAAAGAAATAGTCGGTGGAAGCAATGTAGAATTGTAAGAAAATGTGCAAAGATTGGAGGAATTCATTGCAAATCCTGCAACGGACATTGCAGCAGCAGCAATTTAAATCAACATGGAAGAATTGCGGTTGGAATTGCAAAATGTTCGAACGGTGCAAGAAAATCACATGCGGATAGCTGACAAAAGGTAGAGAACCTTGTTGTTGATGTTGGTGTCTTGGCTGATGAACTTCGAGCTCGTTTGGGTAAACTTGATGAGAATGTTGGGTTCTTGAAAAAGACGTTGCATACAGTGAGCGACGGGAACATTAGTGTGTGTGTGTCAAGAAATATAAATTTAATAACCGAAGGCTTTTTTTAGTGCAAGATCGACGAAGGAATTAGAGAATTTCGTATATGATATGCAGCAGTATTTCAAGGCTGCTCATATCAGTATATACGAGAAGGTTGCGATCACCGCTATGTTTTTTGTGATGATGCAAAATTGTCCGAAATCAAGTCCATGTCTGAAATCAGTTTATGGAGTGAACTAAAGGAGTTGCGAGAACAATTCTTGTTGGCAAATTCGGGTTGGCAAGCGAGGGAAGCATTGTGACACATAAAGCACGACAAGAATGTGCAAGAATGCGTGAAAGAGTTCACGTCGGTGATGTTGCATATGAATGGAATATTCGGGGAAGACAAGGTCTTCAATTTTATCTCCAATCTTCTGCCTTGGACACAGATTGAATTGCGAAGACACGGCGTGCATGATTTTCAATAAGTTGTAGCAGCGACGAAAAATCTTGTGGACCTCAAATTTGACCGATCAGACACCACTTCATCCTAATCCAAAAATCAAAGACAAAAGTGCAATAGATTCGGGCAAAGATTGAGATACGGAGAATGGCAAGACAAGAGAGTTTGTGGGCAACAAAACAAAGGCAAAAGTGGTTATTGGAGTTTCTTCATTTGCAAGGGTTCACATTAGGCAAAGGATTGTCTAATAAAGGAGAAGCTTGTTATGATTCAAGTGGAATAATCAAATTAAGTTCAGGTGGGGGAGATGCTCGTGTCAATCCCTTGGTACCATAGGTTGGACTGCAAGCCTTGGAGTGCAAGGAGAAATCGCAAGATCAAGGGTAATTAGTTGCGTTGTATGTTAAGATGCAATGGTTACGATCTTGCATATAGGAAAATTGAACCGATTTATGTTTGATTTTGTGATTATACTTCAGTGGAGTCGAAGTTTGATTCTTCAAAAAAGTTGAAGGTTACCTAGGAAAATTTTAATGGAATTGGATTTTTTCAACGTCAATGTGGGCTTCGAATAATTTTAGTGGGGGGTGATTTGTCACACCCTAACTTACACTCAAGTTATGGGCATTACAACACTCAAAAAGTCTTAGTTTACCTTGGCTAAGGCAAGTAAACGTGAAACGAGGTGAGTTCGTGTATGGAAGCTTAGGGTAGTGATATAGTTTATCCACTAATGACAGTTGATGTCTACTACTACCACATTGGATTTTTCATTAAGAGGTATTATAGAGGCTAAGGAAAAACTAACAAAAATCCATGGATGCTCTTAAGCCCGTGGCTTCCTTATGGGCATGTTGTCGGCATCATATGCTATGATTATGGGATCTTCTGGTGCATGAATTTGGGCTTCGCATTTGTACGGGGGTGGTGCAAACTACACATTTTAGCAGTCGGTGGTGCATTATAGGGCGTGGCTTAATTTATGATGAAGGAAAAATGCAAATTCATGGATTGACATTGATTCAAAAGGTTGAACGACATATTTGGCTTGTGCACAAAAATTAGGATGGCTATAATTTCGTGGGCTTTGGAAAAGGTAGCTAAAAAATGGGAAGCTTGTTGAATGATAGCAATTTCTAGCATGGTGGATATGGCAAAAACATTGGGGTTCTTGCTAGAAAAACTGTCCAAAACACATGTCATTTCAAGTTTGAAAGTTTTCCATTAGCAGTTGGGGTGTAATTGTCATCATCTTTGTACATTCGAGTCATATTAGGGTTGTATTTTATGGTAAGTAGCTCTCGTTCAAATTTATAATCTGAGTGATTAATAAAATTTTAGGAGTTGAGTTCCTCTAAATTTGAGTCTTGTGTGTACCTCTCACATATATTATTAATGATTTGTTGAGAAAAACGTAGTTAACTCTAGTGAACCTCGAAATTAGGTTGGCTGTTCAGGGTTTTGGAGTAAACTTGGTGCCTCACCGAGTAATTTCAAAAAGTAAAATTTATCCCCGTGACACTCTTTGTAGCAATTTTAATTGTTAAATAAGGTTTATTAACATGTGCTTAATCAACGAGTACAACTTTGTTGACCTTACCAAAATCAAAGTTAACATGACCCTCCAATGTGATGAGTTGAAATATGAATGACTCATCAATGGACCCCACATTTTTAACCAGTTGTACATGTTTTAACCAATCACATTAAAGATCCCTCGCTAAAGAGGATCAACAAGTTTAAAATCATGATCGATTACCCGTAACACTTAAATGTCGCCTTGTGGTTGGTGCGCCATTCAAATTCCTATGACATTAGAGGCATATTGATTTGCAAATTGCATTCCAATACCAATCAATGCCTTGAAATGTATATTTGCCAAAATGCTTTAATGGCTTTGGAGAGTGAAATTTACAAAAACAATTACGTAAAATAACTAAAATACATTTTACGTTCTCATCTAAAAAAACCTAGCCTAAGGACCCGATTATATCCCAAAAGAGCATCGCTTGCCAATACAAAATTACCGAGTATGGGTGTAGGCTTAACGTGTTCAAAAATATACCCAAGGTCGGCCCAAACCAAAGATGCGATCGTCTCGGGCTATCGAATTTCGAGAACTTTTACAGCCCCCAATTTTTTGAAATACTACTTATGATAGTTTTGTAAAAAACCATCACAAGGAGAGTTTACAACCCAACATAAAAACTGTAACAACATTCATAATAGCTGATGTGTTAAAACCGGGGGGGAAAGTTAATTTCTATCAAGATCTCTAAAAAGCGACGCAAAAAATTATTTGTTCACCTTAAACCCCAAAACCTCGGCAATTTCGTGTAAATTCGCAAAACCCATGTATAACCAATCAGATCCTCTTAAGATAAAAGTCGTGTGACCCATCACCGATTTTCAAGCCATCAACCGTTCACAACACACCAACCTGTTTACAACCCAACAACCAGTTTACAAAAATTATTCTCAGCAAGTCCAACTCCCACGAGTGAAGAAAACTTATCCACCTTTAAAGAATTAAACGGTTTAAAACAAGTTTGTCGGTTCATCGCGAACCAAAACCATTCGTTTATGTAATGAGTGTATACTATACGAGTCGTGTCATGTCACTCGTTTACTAAATGGAGTGCTCATGTGTCCTAATTTTCCACCCTTTTGAGCAAACAAATCCATTGGGTGAGAGAAATTTGTCTCAATTTGTTAAGTTTTTTTTTATTTTAATACATAAGTAATTTTCAATATTAGATTTGAATACATTTTAATTCAAAAATTAGACTCATGCCAAAATTATTAGAAAAATTATTAACTTAAACAGGCACATGGCATTTAAAATAAAAATAATTTTGAAAAACCCTAATAATATTAAAAACATGCATTTTAATTTTTAAAAAATTATCAAACATCCAAAAATAATAATAATAATAATAATAATAATAATAATTAAAAAAAATAAGAACAACCTCTTGCTCCACTTACTGCCACCACCTCCGCCACTTTCTACCACCCATTTGAGCCAATAACCACCACCTCCTTAGACAACCTCCTTCCACCACCTCCAAGCACTTTTCAGCCACGGTTTCATCCCAACCCCATTTCCAACTCAAAAACAAACAAAAATCAAATTGATTTCAAGCCACCCCAAAACAAGCACTCAGTCGATTTCGTTTTTTGATCCAAAAGCCACCACAACCTTCAGTTTCAAAATCCACCACAACCCCACCATAATCTCACTCTGTTTTGATCCAAAACCCCACCGCCATCTCTGACCCCCCGTTTGAATATCCGAGGATGAAGACGAAGGTCAGGTTGCGGTGGATGGGTCATGGTGGGTAAGGGGTGGGGGCTGGGATGAAGACAAAGGTTGGGAGGAGAGGGTGTTCGGTTGGGTGGGGGATTAAAAACGAAGGATTCTTTTTTCGTATATATTCAAATTGAGATATTTTTTTTATTTTGGTTTTAAGTTTTTTTGTTTTTAGCTTTTTGGATATTCAATCCTTATAAATTTAAAATGCATTTTTTGTTTGTTTTATTATTTTTATATTATTTGGGTTTTTTCTAATTTTTTTAAATTTGGAATGCCACGTGACAGTTAAAGTTAACAGCTTTTCTAACGATTTTGCGCAAAGTCTAATTTTTGAATTAAAATGTATTTAAGACTAATATCGAAACTCAAAAAACCCCATTTTTTATCACCCAAAACAACTGACTGAATTCGTCACCACCCTTGTACCAAGGATGCAATATTGATAGGAGCAGATCCACAACCCCCGAATTGCATTTAGGAATGTAGGCACCATACTGAAGCCTTGCATGCCAACCATGTAATTACACATGGCTTTGTCTATCCCAACCCACATAACTGCTCATTTGATAACCATTTCTTTTACCCATACGGATCAACAGTGAACAGCTCGACCAAAGTCGTACAATTCATCCTTGAGGACATTGATTCTTTCATCTGTTTTGCCAAGGCCGTAACATTCTAACTTTTCAGCGCGAGAAGCTTTAGTTCCCAAGTGCTAGGGGGGGCAAATGCAAGTGTATGGAACCAAAATAAAAAGCGAAGTAAACAATCTATCAAAATTCCCAATAAGTGACAAACTGTATCATTTAATGTCTACAATAATGAAAGTGTGTAACGGTATATTCTGAAAGAAAGGAACACTCAAAACAAGAAAAGCGTAAATTATATATACATGATACCCAGAGTTAGGAGAGCATGTTACTCATCGTCTTTGTATGGATACTCCTCAGGAACTTGTTTCAGAAGTTTAACCTGCAACTCATATGCATCATCCCCTCTGAGCATATCACGGATCCACGTCACTTCAGCCTTCATAGAGACCTGAACATGGAAAAGGAACGTGAGATGTAAATTTTTGCATATGTAATCTATGGTTCTAGTCTTTAGATACAACCTCAAACCCTCAAGCTACATTATTGGTTGCTCTGGCACCATCCCTTGCCTCGAATCCTAGTACTAAAGTAAATCTCCACAATTTTGAAATGATACAAGGGCATGGCCTTTACCTACAATTATGGACCATTCTCTAAAAGAACTAAGAGGGTCTTCGGGAATATCAGCTCCATGCCTTGAAAATCCAATTCTTTTCCTTTCAAAAGGTTTAATTTTTTTTAAATAATATTCCAATTCCGAGGCATGTAATTACCTCCCAAAACACTCCTAAGATTTCACAGAAATCCTCCCTCTCCCTATATCTATATATGTGTATCCTGCGTGCATGTGTGTGTGTGTGTGTGTGTGTGTGTGAACACATGAAAGAATGATACTGAAGTATTCCAAGTTCTCAGATTTGAAAGTTCATTGTGTATAAGGTGACCAATGCAAGTTCTCAGATTTGAAAGTTCATTGTGTATAAGGAGACCAATGCAATGATATACTAGACTAATTGTTAAATGTGTATAAGGTTCATTTTGTTTTCACTTTTCTTTCGTGTTTTTAAATCAAATATTTGGTACTTAAAGAATCACAAAAATGTGTTTGGTTAATAATTTCAGTTTCGGTTTTCAGAGGCATTTTCAGCTAGTGTGCTATATTTTGGTCTGAAAGCGTCGACAAGATCAGTTTGGTATTTTCATATTTGAACCTTTTTTTGGAAAGATCTCAAAAATAGGGAGGCAAAATATCATGCAAACCTAGTTTTATGTGAACTGTATATAACACAAAAAAACAACTTTCAAAATGATAACCAAATAGGACTGAACCACTTTTTAAAATTATCAATTTTTTTATCAAAAGGGAGAACTTTATTGCGTGAACGCTAAGATTAGAGAAAATTGGAGGAGTTCAAAAAGGAACACACACACACAAGCATTATAAACAAACAAACATTTTTTTTTAACCATAATGAATATACAAACAATAAAAAAACAAATAACAGGATCTCCAGATGATATAATTTTCTTTGGACAGGAGAAAGAGCTAACAGCATAGATCCCAAAAGCAGCTCTAACAACCCGGACCAACTCCCTGACTTCACGAATGCCATCAATAAATCTGCTCTACACCTACTTACAGCAATAAACAACCGCTTGCCCCTTGCGCTAAGCTCCAGGTAGTACCCTGAAACGCTGCAGGCCGTAAACTTCCCAAACAGCCATACGTCACCCATTGCCAGATCTTTTTGCAGATTAGACGCAATGAGACCCAGATATTCAAGAAAAATCAATTTCTCAAGTTAATATTGCTAACAAAATAACATCACTACAATACCCTCAAAAGTCTTACAAGTCAAATGGTACAAAACTTAAACTCATTATTTATTTCTCACGGTTCCTTTTTCTTCCTTTTTTTTCTCCAATGACTATAGATCTGTCTCTTCCTCTCTATGGACATCTTCCCTACAGATATCTCTCGTGTCTAATAGCAACGTCATCATGTCCATAGGGACGGCCTCAAATGCCGAGTATTTATGCTTCAACCCATTTTTCCTTTCTAAACTTAATGCACCCACATTATCAGGTCCATAAACTATCAATACACCCAATAGATGGGGTGCATATATAAATTTGATTTGTTTATCTGTATTTGGAAAACAAAAGGCCGAGTCCCAAAACCCAGTGTTGGGAAAAAAACTCCCCAACCAGTCACACCACCCATTGCCAGATCATTCAAGTCCAGTGGTAAAAAACTTAAAACTCAATTTTTATTTTTCACGGTTCCATTTTCTTCCTTCTTTTTGGCCGATGACAAAAGATATCTCTCTTCCTCTCTAAGGACATCTTCTCCACAGATATCTCTCATGTCTAATAGCGATGTCATCACGTCCATAGGAATGGCCTCAACCGCCATATCCAAACACCCAACTCTCTCTCTCTCTCTCTCTCTCTCTCTCTATATATATATATATATATATACACACACGCACACACACACACATATATATACAAGGGTAATTTTGTTCCAACCCATTTTTCATTTCTAAACACCCCATTCTTAATACACATTATTAGGTCAAGAAACTATCGATACACCCAATAGATGGGGTGCATATATCAATTTGATTTGTTTATCTGAATTTGAAAGACAAAATACTGAGTCCCAACACAAGGGTGCGTTTAGTTGTGGAAAATAGTTTTCTATTTCTATTTTCCATATTTTGTGTTATAATTTGGCAAAGCATGCTAAATGAGAATAAGAATGTGGTTTCATGAAAAATTATTTTCCAACTTAAGCTAATCTCGAAATCATAAAAACATGTCTTCTATAATTGCTTAAGTTGGAAAACAATTGCTTAAGTTGAAAAACAGGTTTTCACTCTCCTTCCCATCTTAATGGCCCAGTGGCAAAGATATAGAGCAAAATAAGGCAATGGAAAATGGAAAATAGTTTTCCACAGCTAAACGGGCCCAAGTTTTGGGAGAACCCCCTCTCCCTTCCCCATTAAAGGGAAACTTCCCAAGAAAATGTGAATCTGCGGTAGCTGTCCATGCAAAAATCTTGTAGGGAGATTATTGGATATTGTGTTTCTTTCAAACAGTCAGTTTGACCTGCCTTCGTACAATTACTAGCTTTTCAATTCTCAAACAACAAGAGGTAATGGTTGTATATGTATCCCTATGTGTGTTTTATGTTAGAAAAAAGAGAGATTGTTCACTTGCCAATTTCTCAAAGGTTTTTTTTAGTTGTTATAATTTGGATTACATGAAAATGTGTTTTCTCTAGAACTGATCCTGCTCAAATTGTTTCTTTTATATACTTCACAAGTTTTAAAATGAAATTGCTGTTTGTGTGTGTGTTGGTAGGGGGGTGGGGAGTGGGGGATGGGGGTGGAGGGAGAGAGGGGAGGGTGAAGTACACCAAGAATGCCAACTTCTGGTTGTGGATATAGATGGGCAGGCAGTGTTTCTTTGGTGTCATCAGCTGCGGATCATTGCAGAATCTGGCTAATTCCATTGGCTATCGATAGTTTAATAAAGAAACAAAATAGCTCTAGCAATAGTGGAGTACTCCAAACCCTAATTTGCACTGAAGTTAGAATCTTAAATTGGTTTAATAAGTTTAATTTGAAAACTATCTTGGGGTAGCTTAACTAGGATACAATAGTCTTTTTAACATTTAAAGTATTATAAACTTTAAAATTTATTTATGGCATGTGTAGAAAGAAAAGTTGGGTTGAAATGAAACTACCCTATACAAATACAAGATGTATGTACAGATTTATTTGGTTTATGTATATTTCGGCATACATATTGATTCAGTCAGAGGGTTTGTTATGAAACAATAAATATACAGATCCATACAACATATATATGTACACAGTTGAGACTCAATAAATGTTGGATTAAGATCAGGGGTGGAGCCATGAGAGGGCTGAGGGGGAGGGGCGCCAGCCCGGCTCGGAAAAAAAAAAAAAAAAAACAGTGATTATTTTGGAGTAATAACAGTTCAGCCCTCCCTTGTTTTTAAAGTCTCAGGTAATGTTTTACTATAATTTTAAATTGAGGGGAAAAACTGTAAATACCCTAAATATTAAACTTTAAAACAAACACGCAAACCCTTATACACCCGCTAACCCTTTCGTCGTCCAAAAAACACGAGAGGCGAGACCTCTCCCCTGCTCAAGAGACCTCTGCTGCCCCGCTGCGCCGCCGCCCGTCTTCTCTCCTCTGGTGCCCTGCTCTCAAGAGGTAATTTTTTACACTGTTAACATCTTATCTCCAAGACTCCAAATGTGATAGCCACCAGCCTGCTGATATAGAAATAATATATTGTTTCATCTTATCTCTTATCGACCCCACTTAGTATAGAAATAAATAATATATTGTTAGATACACACACACCAATAGCTATAACTTGTAATATTTAATTAGGGCTTTTAGTAAGGTAATTTTTAATTAGGGCCTCTATAAAGAATAAATCATATTTATTTTTACTGCATATTTATTTGGGGTATATATCAAATAGTCACTTGAACATTTTTTAATACATGTTTAATCGATTTTTTTTTATTTTACTCCAAAAAATCCTTCATCATACAGCTGGTGCGAGCCTTTAAAAACAAGAGAATATTAGTTAAATGGGTGTTTGAGGGACTTTTTGGTACAAAATAAAAGGTTTGGACTAAATGTGGATTAAAAAATGTTTAAAGAACCTTTTGGTATTTGATCCTATTTATTTTAGGCCTTTTATCACTATAATTTTAAATGTTGAAATTAGGGCTTCTTATCAATTTTGGGGCTTTTTATTGTTGTAATTAGGATTTTTATTGCTCCATATTTTATTCATTTATTGTTGAAATTAGGGCTTTTAATTCTTTTTTCATATTTTTAGGTTCTAATGTCAAGAAAAACTTTGTTATCATTTTTCAAACCAAAAAATGATTCACATGCGCCTATATTGACGGATGATACTCGTTTAATCTCTCCCGAGCCACCTCCTAAAATTCAAAGGGTCGAACCTATTAAAGAAGACAGCACTTTCATTCGAGATCCTGGGTTGCGTCTACAAATATGGCAACACGCAGTTGATGACCGGGATGAGATGCGAAAGAAATACCTAAAAATGGGGCCTTATCAACCCATACTTCAAGAATATCCACCCATTCAAGATGGAAAACAAATTCGTCGCTTTCAAAGTGGTTGGTTTCAAAGATACCCTTGGCTTGAGTATTCTATTGAAAAAAATAAAGCATATTGTTTTTATTGTTTCTTGTTTGAAACTAATCCACCCACTCGGCCGGCATTTACTGTTGAAGGGTTCCAAAGTTGGAAAAGGATTGGTGGCCCCAAATGTTCTTTTTTAAAACACATGGGTTGTATACCTTCAGTCCATATGAGTGTTGTCCAGTCAGCTGAAGATTTGATAAATCCTTTTCAACACATTCGGCGGGTTTTGAATTCACAGTCTAAAGAAGTTGTTGAAAAAAATCGATTGCGGTTAAAGACATCAATTGAATGTGCACGTTGGCTTGCATTTCAAGAATGTGCATTTAGAGCTCATGATGAAACTCCCGACGCACTAAATGCCGGAAATTTCATTGAATTGATAAAACACACAGCGAATCATGATGTGAAAGTTGCTGAGGTGGTCTTAAAAAACGCTCCTGGAAATGCGAAGTATACCTCTCCAATGATTCAAAAAGAAATCTTGAATGTTCTTGGTGATAATGTGAGAAGTAAGATCCGTAAAGAAATTGGTGATGGGAGTTATTGTATATTGGTTGATGAAGCACAAGATGTCCCTATTAAAGAGCAAATGGCCATTATCATAAGATTTGTTGATGAGGGAGGGGTGGTACGTGAACGATTTTTTGGTATTGTGAGTGTAGAAGACACTACTGCTTTGACACTCAAAAAAGAAATTGTTGGGGTACTTTCTTGTTATGATCTTCATATTGATAAAATGTGGGGTCAAGGGTATGATGGAGCTAGTAATATGCGGGGAGCTTGGAATGGATTGCAAGCGCTCTTTCTTAAGGAGTGTCCATATGCTTATTACGTGCATTGCTTTGCCCACCAGTTACAACTTGCATTAGTTTCGGCATCGAGAGATGTGCAAGATATATGGTTGTTCTTCTCAAAGTTGAATGTTATTGTGAATATTATTGGTGCTTCTCCAAAACGTCAAAGTGAATTACAGTCGAGACAAGCTGCTGAAGTTGCAAATAAGGTGGCACTTGGTGAACTTCAAATGGGAAGAGGCATTAATCAAAGGAAGACAGTACATCGTGCGGTAGCCACTCGTTGGAGCTCTCACTTGAGTTCTGTTCGTAGTTTGATTGATTTGTTTGGACCATCTTGTGAAATTGTTGAAAATCTTTGGTTAAATGGTCCTACTCATCCTATACGCTCTGAGTCTTAAAGGTGCTTATGATGCGATGATCTCTTTTGAATTTGCATTTATCTTACATTTATTGAATGAGATCATGGGGATCACTGATATACTTTGTCAAGCACTTCAGCAAAAGTCTCAAGACATTGTGAATGCTATTCAACTTGTTTAAACAACAAAAAAGCTTCTTCAAAAGTTAAGGGAAGCTGGTTGGGATTCCTTCTTTGATAAAGTGCAGTCGTTTTGCGAAAGGCATGGCATTGAGATCCCAAATATGGACGCTTCTTATAAAGTGGGCACGCGGCGTTCTTGTCAGCAACGCGATAATATAACAATTTATCATCATTACCAAGTCGATACTTTCAATGCGGCGATCGATTTTCAAATAATGGAGTTAAATTGTAGATTTTCCGAGGGGGCTATGGAAATTCTTACTCTTAGCTCTGCTTTGGATCCTCGTGATGCTTATAAGTCGTTTAACATTGATGATATATGCAAGCTTGCAGAAACATTTTATCCTCCTGATTTTTCCAAAGATGATATATGCACATTGAGGCGTCAGTTGCAACACTATGAGCTTGATATTCCAAATCATCCTAGTTTTCAAAATTTGTCCAGAATCTCTTAATTGTGTAGAACATTAGCTGAAATAAGGAAAAGGGACGTCTATTCATTAATTGATAGATTGATTCGTCTTGTATTGACTCTTCCCGTATCCACAGCATCAACAGAACGTGCCTTTTCAGCTATGAAACTTGTAAAAACAACTCTCCGTAACAAGATGGGTGATGATTACGTAGAAGATTGCATGATACTCACAATAGAAAGAGAGATTGCTGAAGACATTGATTTGGATTTGCTGATAGATGATTTTGATTCACGAAAGGATCGTAGGGTTCAACTTCATTAGCTGATATGATGTATTTTTTGTGTCACAAGTGACTAAATATAGCGAAAAATTTTGGTATGTTATTGTCTAAATTTTTTAGTATTTGCATTTGCTTCATTTAAATAATATGTAAGTTGCTTCTTAGCCCGTCCTGATTTATAATCCTGGCTCCGCCACTGATTAAGATCGTAAGGGTTGTGTTCGGTGGGGATTTGGATCAAGATCGCAGCGGCTGTTTGGTTGTGCGATGGATTTATATACACGTATGTAAAGACCTCGCTTTGTAATTAACATTTACATGTATATATATATATATATATATATATATATATATATATATATATATATATATATATATAAAATTACGTAACCATTAGAACTAGTCTAATGGACAGTGCCCTCACTCTAATGTACGAGGTTGAGGGTTCGACTCCCCCACCCACCCCCCATACACACCCAAAAAAATGTAAAAAATATACTCGCTTTCCCAGCAATCTGAACCACAACCCCAATTACTTAACCACCACTCCAATATCTCAATTCAGTGGCAATTTCCCCAGTTGTAATGGTGTGTGTATAATATTTTGTAAAAAATGAGCTAACAACCTCCATGTTTGCAATTGTATATGCATTTTCAGTAGGTCCTGAAATTTAGTGAAGAGGATGAGGGGAGACAGGGGGAGAGATTTTAGCTATGAAGCACGGACACTTCTCCGAAGGCCGCGTACGAGTGTCGGACACTCCAAGGACACGGACACGCAAGGGACACGGCTGGGACACGTGTCCGACACGCCACGTGGCGTGTCGGGCTTAAAAGGCATTTAAAAATAGTTGGACACGGCTGGGACACGTAAGGGACACGGCTGGGGCACGCAAGGGACACGGCTGACATAAATATATAATAACTTCAAAAAAAAAGGGGCAGGAAACATATGTTTCTTTTCTCCTTTTTCTCACCTATTTTTTTTTTTTAATCTCTTGTTCAATAAATTGCATTAGCCATATGCATTTTGATTGTTATTATTAGTATGGGATTTAGTATCATTGTGATGTTTGATGTGTAGAATGGATTTAATCAGTGGCGGAGCCAGGATTATAAATCAGGACGGGCTAAGAAGCAACTTACATATTATTTAAATGAAGCAAATGCAAATACTAAAAAATTTAGACAATAACATACCAAAATTTTTCGCTATATTTAGTCACTTGTGACACAAAAAATACATCATATCAGCTAATGAAGTTGAACCCTACGATCCTTTCGTGAATCAAAATCATCTATCAGCAAATCCAAATCAATGTCTTCAGCAATCTCTCTTTCTATTGTGAGTATCATGCAATCTTCTACGTAATCATCACCCATCTTGTTACGGAGAGTTGTTTTTACAAGTTTCATAGCTGAAAAGGCACGTTCTGTTGATGCTGTGGATACGGGAAGAGTCAATACAAGACGAATCAATCTATCAATTAATGAATAGACGTCCCTTTTCCTTGTTTCAGCTAATGTTCTACACAATTCAGAGATTCTGGACAAATTTTGAAAACTAGGATGATGTGGAATATCAAGCTCATAGTGTTGCAACTGACGCCTCAATGTGCATATATCATCTTTGGAAAAATCACGAGGATAAAATGTTTCTGCAAGCTTGCATATATCATCAATGTTAAACAACTTATAAGCATCACGAGGATCCAAAGCAGAGCTAAGAGTAAGAATTTCCATAGCCCCCTCGGAAAATCTACAATTTAACTCCATTATTTGAAAATCGATCGCCGCATTGAAAGTATCGACTTGGTAATGATGATAAATTGTTATATTATCGCGTTGCTGACAAGAACGCCGCGTGCCCACTTTATAAGAAGCGTCCATATTTGGGATCTCAATGCCATGCCTTTCGCAAAACGACTGCACTTTATCAAAGAAGGAATCCCAACCAGCTTCCCTTAACTTTTGAAGAAGCTTTTTTGTTGTTTAAACAAGTTGAATAGCATTCACAATGTCTTGAGACTTTTGCTGAAGTGCTTGACAAAGTATATCAGTGATCCCCATGATCTCATTCAATAAATGTAAGATAAATGCAAATTCAAAAGAGATCATCGCATCATAAGCACCTTTAAGACTCAGAGCGTATAGGATGAGTAGGACCATTTAACCAAAGATTTTCAACAATTTCACAAGATGGTCCAAACAAATCAATCAAACTACGAACAGAACTCAAGTGAGAGCTCCAACGAGTGGCTACCGCACGATGTACTGTCTTCCTTTGATTAATGCCTCTTCCCATTTGAAGTTCACCAAGTGCCACCTTATTTGCAACTTCAGCAGCTTGTCTCGACTGTAATTCACTTTGACGTTTTGGAGAAGCACCAATAATATTCACAATAACATTCAACTTTGAGAAGAACAACCATATATCTTGCACATCTCTCGATGCCGAAACTAATGCAAGTTGTAACTGGTGGGCAAAGCAATGCACGTAATAAGCATATGGACACTCCTTAAGAAAGAACGCTTGCAATCCATTCCAAGCTCCCCGCATATTACTAGCTCCATCATACCCTTGACCCCGCATTTTATCAATATGAAGATCATAACAAGAAAGTACCCCAACAATTTCTTTTTTGAGTGTCAAAGCAGTAGTGTCTTCTACACTCACAATACCAAAAAATCGTTCACGTACCACCCCTCCCTCATCAACAAATCTTATGATAATGGCCATTTGCTCTTTAATAGAGACATCTTGTGCTTCATCAACCAATATACAATAACTCCCATCACCAATTTCTTTACGGATCTTACTTCTCACATTATCACCAAGAACATTCAAGATTTCTGTTTGAATCATTGGAGAGGTATACTTCGCATTTCCAGGAGCGTTTTTTAAGACCACCTCAGCAACTTTCTCATCATGATTCGCTGTGTGTTTTATCAATTCAATGAAATTTCCGGCATTTAGTGCATCGGGAGTTTCATCATGAGCTCTAAATGCACATGCTTGAAATGCAAGCCAACGTGCACATTCAATTGATGTCTTTAACCGCAATCGATTTTTTTCAACAACTTCTTTAGACTGTGAATTCAAAACCCGCCGAATGTGTTGAAAAGGATTTATCAAATCTTCAGCTGACTGGACAACACTCATATGGACTGAAGGTATACAACCCATGTGTTCTAAAAAAGAACATTTGGGGCCACCAATCCTTTTCCAACTTTGGAACCCTTCAACAGTAAATGCCGACCGAGTGGGTGGATTAGTTTCAAACAAGAAACAATAAAAACAATATGCTTTATTTTTTTCAATAGAATACTCAAGCCAAGGGTATCTTTGAAACCAACCACTTTGAAAGCGACGAATTTGTTTTCCATCTTGAATGGGTGGATAATCTTGAAGTATGGGTTGATAAGGCACCATTTTTAGGTATTTCTTTCGCATCTCATCCCGGTCATCAACTGTGTGTTGCCATATTTGTAGACGCAACCCAGGATCTCAAATGAAAGTGTTGTCTTCTTTAATAGGTTCGACCCTTTGAATTTTAGGAGGTGGCTCGAGAGAGATTAAACGAGTATAATCCGTCAATATAGGCGCATGTGAATCATTTTTTGGTTTGAAAAATGATAACAAAGTTTTTCTTGACATTAGAACCTAAAAAATGAAAAAAGAATTAAAAGCCCTAATTTCAACAATAAATGAAAAAAATATGGAGCAATAAAAATCCTAATTACAACAATAAAAAGCCCCAAAATTGATAAGAAGCCCTAATTTCAACATTTAAAATTATAGTGATAAAAGGCCTAAAATAAATAGGATCAAATACCAAAAGGTTCTTTAAACATTTTTTAATCCACATTTAGTCCAAACCTTTTATTTTGTACCAAAAAGTCCCTCAAACACCCATTTAACTAATATTCTCTTGTTTTTAAAGGCTCGCACCAGCTGTATGATGGACTTTTTGGAGTAAAATAAAAAAAAATCGATTAAACATGTATTAAAAAATGTTCAAGTGACTATTTGATATATACCCCAAATAAATATGCAGTAAAAATAAATATGATTTATTCTTTATAGAGGCCCTAATTAAAAATTACCTTACTAAAAGCCCTAATTAAATATTACAAGTTATAGCTATTGGTGTGTGTGTATCTAACAATATATTATTTATTTCTATACTAAGTGAGGTCGATAAGAGATAAGATGAAACAATATATTATTTCTATATCAGCAGGCTGGTGGCTATCACATTTGGAGTCTTGGAGATAAGATGTTAACAGTGTAAAAAATTACCTCTCGAGAGCAGGGCACCAGAGGAGAGAAGACGGGCGGCGGCGCAGCGGGGCAGCAGAGGTCTCTTGAGCAGGGGAGAGGTCTCGCCTCTCGTGTTTTTTGGACGACGAAAGGGTTAGCGGGTATATAAGGGTTTGCGTGTTTGTTTTAAAGTTTAATATTTAGGGTATTTACAGTTTTTCCCCTCAATTTAAAATTATAGTAAAACATTACCTGAGACTTTAAAAACAAGGGAGGGCTGAACTGTTATTACTCCAAAATAATCACTGTTTTTTTTTTTCCGAGCCGGGCTGGCGCCCCCCCCCCCCCCCCCCCCCCCCCCCAGCCCTCTCATGGCTCCGCCCCTGGATTTAATACTCTTAATGCTTATATGTTTAATGTTGTTCTGAGTATGAGATTAGTATTAACGTGATATTTCATATTTTTTACATATAAAAATAATTATAAAAAATATTTATTTAATACCGTGTCCCCCTCCGTGTCGTGTCCTGATTTTTTTAGATTTGCCGTGTCGGCGTGTCCGTGTCGTGTCGGACACGACACCCGTGTCCGTGTCCGTGCTACATAGGATTTTAGTGACATTTTATTAATGTTATGTTTTAATTAAATCGAGGTTAGTTAAGAGATAAGAAAATCAATCTACTCCCTCCGGCTCAAGAATCCTACTTTCCTTTTTAATACATCCCAAAATAATAATCCAAGTAATCAACGAAGAAAATTCCACAACAATGAACAAGTCTTGATCGTGCCCATTAATTGTATCATTATAAACCTAAATAGGCACAGTTAATTTGGGACAGAGGGAGTGATACTGTAATAGGCATATGCAAGCCACATAGTTTCTGTTTATTTTTGGCCAGAACTTAACAGATTGGAGTCAAGTGCCAAACTTTTGTAGATGAAGGATAAAATATAGAATAAAATAGTTTAAAGGGGTTACTCCATCAATCAGATAAAATATAGAGGAGTTTACTGTAATTTCCACTTATTTTAATATACTCAATGTATAAATCAAATTATTTATATATCAAAATCTTGGTACCTTAGATTTCAAAATGAACTCTTAATGGGATGCTCATAAAGAATGTTAGTCACTCATTGAGCAAGGGGAGTATCATTTGTGCACTTTAAATAGGAACAGGAAATACCTCCCACAAAATTGATGTTCTCACATCTTTTTCATCTTTTGTTATTCGTTAACAAGCTATAGAGCAGATCTTACCTCTTTCCATTTCTGCTTCCCCTCATGTTCTATGGACACAAATGCAAGAGTCTAAATGAGTGTCAATGACTCCGCCAACCATACAGTGATCTTTGTTTGAACATGTCTCAACTCACTCTCCAAATCTGAACAAGACAACAATAGATGGCCTATGACAAGTAATTCAGTCATCCTCTTAGATCATCCAAAAGCATTAACTTGTCTCAGCTCACTTTCCGATACTAAAAAAGAAAATAATATGGGGCATGTGACCAATAAGCCAGTCATCATCTCTGATCCTAGCATTCCTATGCGGTGATCATTGTTTAACCTTGTCTCAACACACACTCAAACAAGACGGCAATAAAGGGGCTAATGGCTATGACCACTTAGCCAGTCATCCATCAGTCATCCCCTTTGGTCCTAGCATTCCTTCCAATTAGTCCATTTTCTTTTTCTCTCGGCATATAATGGGTATTGATCTATCATCTGCTTCATTTTCATGGAATGGATGAACTTTGACTAGAATCCCCAAAGGAGATCAACTTTAATCAACCAATTTGCCATTAGGGTAATCAATTGTTATTTTCCTTTTTTAAAGGATGTTCATCCTTGTCTGATTAAATGACTTAAAACCATATTATAGATTTTGTAAGTAAGGGTGTTCTGATGAACCCAGATTAATATAATATATTTTAATATAATATATTTAGATTAATCAATTTGACTATATCCAGATAAAGTCCCTAACAATGCATGCGTTTATGCAAGACAGATATTATTGTACGCATCCAACACACCACGCGTACTTTATATCATTTTCGCATCATCTAGACAAATATTTAGTGTGGAGGGTATAACATACATTATGGGACACATGTCATCCTGATTACAACATGTGTCACCACAGCTGTTTGGACACGCGCCACCATGACATCTTCGACATGTGGCAAGCCCACATAGGTTCTTAGGTTATAAATATAGCTTCTCCCTCATTTGATAAACATACATAGGGATGACAATTTAATCCGACCCGTAGGGTTCCCGACCCGACCCTAATGGGGCGGGTTAAAAACCCGTTTAATATAATAGGGGCAGGTTTGGATTTTAAAAAATATATATTTACTAAACGGGGCAGGTTCGGATTTTGTAAAAATATACTCGACCCACCCTGCCCCGCCCCGCCCCGTATAGTACCTAAATTTACTTACATACCCTTTTTAGATTGACCTAATAACACTCCCACCACATACATATATATATATAAACTTATAAAACCATAACTTCATTTACCCTGTCTCTAAATCTCGGAATACTCTCATCTCTCCACAAACAACCGAAATCTCTATGGTTCTCTCATATCTCCACAAAGAACCCTAACCGAAATCTTAGCCGGCGTCGGACGGTAACGCCTACAGTGGATCAAAATTGCTAATCTCTCTGGTTCATACAGTGGTTCAAACCCTTTAAAGTGAATCTTGGAGAGCACTTTCACTCTCCACTAAAACAAAGGTGCTCAGCCGCATCTTTCCATCCATATTTCTTTTTGGTTTAATAAATCTTAATACATTATAGAATGTTTTCTCAACACTAATGGTGTTTCTCTACTTTCTATTTGATACCCAAATTGCTACTCTTCCACTGCTTGCTCTGCTGTCCATTATATGTTGAAAAAAACAAAAAAATTCCCCATCATTTTTGTAACACCCCGTACTTTTGTGCATTTAATATTTAGTTAATTCGGGATTTTAAATTACTGGTGTGTTGTAATTTTAATTGAATTAATTATGACAATATATATATATTTAAATATTAATCGAGGAGTAAATGGTTAATGTTTAGGGAAATTTATTTACTAAGTGAATAGTAATAATTTAATTACGTCATTTCGGGTATTAATGACGGGGTATGCACTTATTCCAGCCGGGAGTCGGTATAGACTTAATGGGGTGTGAGATAAGGATTTTTTTATAATTTAATTCGGATGCCAATTCTGAGTGCGCGGTTGAGTCCGGATGGGTCGAGATAGTCAGAAAAGAGTACCCGGGGGTAGTAATTGGGTCTCGGGGTATTTTTGGGCATAGCCGGGCCCACACGGGGTGAGTTGGCCCACTTTAATTAAGCCCATTAGGTGAAACACGGGATTAAGGGTTTTTAACCTAATGGGAGATTAGGAAATCAGCAGCTAACACAACTCCAAACCTAGGGTTTGAGAGGGGATTTGGGGGAAAGCAAATCAAGAACAAATTGGGAGCTTTTGGAGCCAAATTGAGGGACTCCGCCAACGGAATCAGACACTACGAACACTTTCAGGCAAGTGGTTAACTGTTTTTACTCCTAAATTGTGATATCCAATTCATATTTTAGTGATGTGTAACTAAAATTTATTTTGGGGATAAATGGGTACAAAATGGAGTTTTGTTAATGGAATCTTTATGAGTTCTTGGATGAAGAACATGAATCTTGAATGACTTAGGGTTTATTTGATGAACACAAGAGGTCAATCTGCCAGAATTTTTTATACAACTTTAAATGTATGCCATTTGAGTTGTACTTCGAATTAGAGTGTGAACCATACATGCCTGGAAAGGTATTTCTCTTAGCTATCCAATGAACTTGGAATCAGAACAATAGGAGTTCTGTAGAGGGAGTAATCGACCTTTTACTAGAGGGTGTTTGATCTGTCAACATAGTAATCTGCCAGACTTTTAACGTGACTTTAAACCTGTGCGATTTGAAATTTACTTCGAATTAGAGTGTGAGTCATACATTACTGGAAAGGTATTTCTCTTAGCTATCCAATGAACTTGGAATCAGGTCAATCGGAGTTATGTAGAGGAATAAATCGAAATTTTACTAGAGGGTGTTTAATCTGTCAGAAAATTTGAGATTTTTCTTTTTAAGCCTCAAATGTCTAAAATTTTATCGGGGAAGTGTTTGGGACCTTGATGAAAAATATTGATGGAATAATGATATGGAAGTAGGCCTATGATTGAGTGTTGGACTTTAATTTTGTGAGAGAGTTAAAGTGGAGATTCATAGGCTTGATTGTGACGTACTCTAATTCGAGATGATAAGAATATAATTACGAAAAAAGCATGAGCGAGCTTAAATTCGTTAGGTCAGTGGGTTAACAAGGGTAACTACTGAATTGATATAACAAGGGGTAACTAGGACCCTTAGAGTTGTGTGAATACTTGAATTAATACGAAAGTGAGATAAATTCGTAAAGCAAACAAGTACGGTGAATATTAGAGAGAAATATATTACATACAAGTATGAAGAATTGGGTTGTGTAAATACCTACTGTTTTATAGGATTACTTGGGTTGTGAATGCATATTGTGTGTTCCCTTGTGATAGGAACAAAGACTCGGCAAATAGTAAGTTCCGGGCTATGTAAGTGAGTCCGGGGACAATGGTTGAGTGACACCAAGTTATTAAATTAATAAATACGATAATTAATTTAATTAAAGTCGGTTTGTAGACTCGGGTATGATTAAATTAATGGGTGGGATAATTAGTTTAATCAGGATCGGATTGTAGACTCGTGAAGGGTACTTATTAATTAATGTGATAATTAATTATATTAGAGTCGGACCACAGACTCGGAATTTGGGTTGATTAATTAATTTGTTAGCTAATTTGATTAGAGTCTGGCGATAGACTCGGGGAGGTATTAAATTAAAATGTGTGTTAATTAATTTAAGGAGAGTTGGACCATAGACTCGGGGAAAGTATTATATTAATTAAGGTGTGAATTAATTATATTAGAGTCGGACCATAGACTCGGGAAGAGGATAAGTTATTAAGTGAGAAAATTAATTACATTTGAGTCGGGCCACAGACTCAGAAACTTACAGGCAGTGTATGGGATTTTGAGTACACGGTAAAGCCGGGGTTATTAATATATATATATACGATGTAGTGGTAGTATATATATATACTTGTATGTATTGTGTGTGACATTAAATTACAGGCAGTGTGCGGGAGTTTGAGTACACGGTAAAAACCAGGGGTTCATAATATATATATATATATATATATATATATATATATATATATATATATATATATATATACGGGTAGTGATAGTATATATATATATATATATATATATATGTGTGTGTATATATTGTGTGTGATAGTAAATATCAGTGACTAGATATTTATTCAATTTAAATACTCTAATGCTATCAAGGGAGGTTGCGCGATGTGGGTGAATCCCCTAGCTTGAGGAGTAGGGCGAGTATATCCCCAGGTCATAGCGTCCGGTATATATGGGTGAGAGATTTATCTCACTTTCAGGGAAGGAATATGACCGCCTCCACTTCGTTATATTTTAGTCCAAGTTGGTGAGCGATTCTAACTTGGGAAAACTAGGTTTTGCGAGCACACCTAGTGAGATAGCATTTTAGAGGGAATCATCCGATGAGGGTATACTCGGAAGGATGGATACGCGTATGATATATGTGTGGATGTTAGTAAAGGTACGTATAATATAGTAGTAAATATTATATGTAGGTGATAATACAGTGCGTGATGTATTTACCTTATATAACTCGGGTTACATTTATATGTTGTTAATTAATGAGAAATTAATTAAGTTAATTATTGGTGGAAATAATACAGTGTTTGACGTATGTACTTTATATAACTTGTGACACGGTTATATGTTATTATTTAAGAGGAATTAATTAAGTTAATGGTGAAATAACTTAAAATTCAAGAATCATTATACTCGGGTTAGAGTTGTATGGAAAGGGAAGGTTATACCAAGACTAGTTGGACGGGGTAGCACAACTAGGAGGGGTTAAGGTAACCGGTAGGTGTGCACAATAGTGGAGGGGTGAGAATGTCCACAAGGGAGTGCGACACTAACTTAAATATGAAGCGCATTCATGCATTTTAAATTACTGCAGTTAATTCACTTGCTAAATATTTTCAAAATGTTTTGGGTTCTAACCCTTGCTATAAAACTATTTTCAAAACCTTTTAGGTGTCCAGCCACAGGGACGCCAGGATTGATATTCTATTCCAGGGACACGGAGCTGCGGCATATGTGGATGCTAGCAGGAGTTTGGATTAGACGCATCATTCATTCATTCCTAGAGTAGGAATCTTGTATCAGTTTCAGTTTTATTTAGGGCTTGTCGCCCAGACTTCTCGGTATAGTTTTCAGATGTTGAATAATTGTATTTGGATTATTTCTTTGGTGGCCGGTGATTTATTCGGCATGTTGTGTATTTATGATTCAGTTCTTTTTCATTCAGTTGTGTGAATGGTTTATATATTCCGCATGTACTGTTTTGGTTTTATTAAAAAGTTAAAATTGGCACCAGTTTTTGGAATACTAGGTGGTTAGTAAGTTTTAAAAAAATTTCGACAGTGATGCTAAGGATGATCCAACTGGGATTCCTGTTTTAATTTGGTATAGGACTGATCACCCGGTATTTTATTAGGCGGGGTGTCACAATTTTGTTGTTGTTTTATTTTCTACTATTGCTCGTGTAGTTATTAATATGGCTTATATGATAATTTAGTATGAGTTAGATGTATGAGTAAAAAGTTTAAATGTTAGTTGTTTGGTATGGGGATATACGTAGAATCTAGGCTTTGACTGTCTGGAAACCAGGATTTATTTTGTAGCTTTGAATACCAATGGGATGCACAAATTATGCAAAACAGTATAGATTTTTTAAATAGTACAGTATAACTTTGAATAGATTTTTTTTTTTTTAGAAAGTAAAAATTCTCAGTTTCAACCCGCAGGGCTGGGCGGGGTGGGAACGGGTTTAGGGAGTTTATACTTAAACGGGTTCGGGGTTTAAAAACTTAAACCGTCGCGAGTTGCGGGGCAGGGCGGGTTGATTTTTTTTTCCGCAGGACAGGTTTGGGTTTTGTCAAACCCGACTCGTTGCCATCCCTAAACACACATTTACAACACGACACGTTAACATTTATGAGAAGCGCTCTCTCTATACAAATCAAACTCATTAGAAATGGGTCTCATCATCATCATCATCATCCTTGCCTTAATCCCATCATATGGGGTCGGCCACATGGATTCTCTTTTTCCATTCTAATCTATTAGATGCAATATTATCATTCAAGTTTAATTCTTTAAGATCTCTCCTAATAATTTCCTCCCACAATAGCTTAGGGCAGCCCCTTTCTCTTTTACCCCCTATTTTCAATAATCTTCCTCTTGTTATAGGTGCATCTATTGGTCTATGCAACGCATGTCCGTACCACCTAAGTCTACATTCTCTTAATTTATCGCTAATGGGAGAAACTCCTAACTCACGTACTGGTTTTTAATTTTGTCTGCAAGGCATGGGAGCTCCTTGAACAACTCAACTCCTTTATTTTTACAAGACTATAAACACAACCCTCACCCTAAGGCCAAGGGGGTTGTAATTTTCAAATTTTGAGAGACATAAATTAAACTCAATGACCTCTTAGTAGACGTAGGCAATTTGCCAAATTGGTCGTTGCTGAATCAAAAGGTGTTAGGACCGTAGTTTTGATTCAGGCTGTGTAGTTGGTCCAAGGAAGTTCAATAGAAAAATAATTTGTGTTCATTACAAATGAAAATCTTGGTAATAGAGTCTTAGTTTTTTCACCTCTCGTGTTCAAAGCAGAACAATATGATACGTTTTGTGTTTGATCAACGATCGCGTCGGCTGACCGACATTGTCTTGCTATTTTGCGTCGGCCGACTGACTTTTCCCATTTTTGGGCAACACCTGGATGAAACCACCCTACATACTTATTAGGTTGTTTAAGTATTACCATGTTGACATTGCCATATTTCTAGGCATCACCCAGCGGATATCACGTATATTTGTGTGATGTGTGACATTTTAATATTCTTTATATACTTTCTAGAAATAATTAATTGTGCTTAATTGAACTAAAAAAAAACTTACCTTAGTTTAGAATTATATAATTATAAAGAGGACTTATTATCTTTTGTAAAATTAAAATTAAGTTAAAATAAAAATTTGGCCGTGTCGCCCCCAACCCCCTCGCAGCCCCTGCTGCATCAGAATTCCCCACCACCACACCCACACCCACCCACTAGGCCACCACCCCTTCCTCATTCCCCCTAAGCAGCCCCCCCCCCCCCCCCCAACTCCCACCCCTAGTGCCTGTCCCCAGCCCCTTTAGCCATCAAAGCATCCTCATCTCCATCTCACTAACATGGAAACTTTGTTCATATTTTTTCTTTAAAGCCCAACACTTTGCTCCAAATAGGGTCGTTGGCCTAACAACTGTTTTATTAAAATTTTCCTTTTAATTTATTAGTTATCCTCTTATCGCATAACACCCCACTTACTTGTCTCCATTTCATCCAACCAGTTGATATTCTACTCGTAACACTCTCATCAATATCCCCATTACTTTGTAACACTGAACCTAAATAACGAATTTTATTAGTTTGGTTTATCACTTTTTTTTCAATCTTTAACATTATACTATCCGACGCCTCATTATTAAATTTACTTTCCATAAATTTCATTATATTTCTACTGATTCTTAGTCCCTTAGACTCTAAAGCTTTTCTCCAAGTATCTACTCTCATCGCAAAGCCCTCTTTTGAAGTGTCTACTAAAACTATATCATCCGCAAACAACATACACTATGGGACATCTTCTTGTATGTCCTTAGTAATCTCATCCAAAACTATGGCAAATAAGTAAGGACTTAGGGTCAATCCTTGAAGTAGACCCACTTTAATCGTAAAGTCGTTAGTTTATCCACATATAATTCTTAATCTAGTCTTTGTGTTATTATACATATCTTCAATAACTTTAATATAACTCATAGGGATTCTTTTCCTCCTTAAAGCCCACCAAATTATATCCCTCGGTACTCTATCATAAGCCTTTTCTAAGTCAGTAAAAACCATATATAATTTTTATTCTTACTTCTACATTTCTCCATTTACTGTCTTAATAGGTAAATAGCTTCCGTGGTTGATCGCCCTGGCATAAATCCAAATTGATTGTCCAAAATAATTGACTCATTTCTTAATCTTTATTCTATAACTTTTTTCCATAATTTCATAGTGTGATTCATCAGTTTGATTCCTCTATAATTATAGCAGTTTTGTATATCCCCTTTATTTTTATACAAAGGTATTATGGTGTTTTTCCTCCACTCATCTAGCATGTTTTCGTCTCTTAAAATTTTATTAAATTAACATGTTAACCATTTTATCCCTATACTCCCAAAGGTCCTCCACACCTCTATGGATATTTTATCCGGGCCAACCGCTTTATTTTTTCCCATTTTCCTTATTAATATATCTACTTTTTCAATATACCATTCCTATATTCGGTTCAATATTCTCGACATCTTTTTTGGGATATTCTTCATTCAATAATCCATGAAAATACTCTTCCCGTCTATCTAGAATTTCTTTATCGCTAATTAATATATCTTGATTTATATCTTTAATACACTTAACTGGACCCATATCCCTTGTCAATCTATCTCTATTCTTTGCCAATTTATATATTTCCTTTTCACCTTCCTTCGTACCTAATTTATTATAAAAATTATCTAGTGCGTTTTGTTGAGCATTTCTAATAATATTTTTTACTTCATTTTTTAACTTCTTATATTGTTTTAAATCTTTCTTGATTTTTACTCTTTTGCCACTCTTTAAAATTTACTCGTTTCTTTTGTATTATCTTTTGCACTTCCTCATTCGACCACCAAGTCTCTTTTTTAATGAATCTTTTTCCTTGAATCTCACCTAAAATTTGCTTAACTCTTTTTTCGATATCATTCTTTGTTCTTGACCAAATGTTGTTAACATTGTCGTCCCAATTCCACTTCATGTTTAACAGTAAAAACCGCCACAGTTATATCTCTTTGCATCATTTTAAATCCTTCCATTTTATATTTTGATAACATATTTTCTCTTTTCGGTACTTAATCCTTTAATTGCTAAATATATTACTAATAAGCAATGTTGATTTGTTAAGCTTTCATATGGTATAACTTTACAGTCTTTGCATGTGTATAAGTCTCTTCTTCTGAGTAAGCAATAGTCTATTTGAGTTTTTAAATGTTAGTAGATGTTCTTCCCTTTTTTTTTAAAATGTGTTTGTTAACGCAAGATCGTATGCCTTTGCAAATCCTAAGATAGTTTTCCTTGCTTCATTTCTCTTACCAAAACCACAACCTCAGTGTATCCTTGGATAACCATCCAGTTTTACTCCTACATGTCCATTCAAGTCACCTCCTAAAAATATTTTTTCATGCATAGGAATTTGTTGTAATACTTCATCCAATAATTCCCAAAATGATTTCTTTACATTTTCATCTGAAGCACCTTGGGGCACGTAAGCACTTACAATATTCAATATTGTTTTATCTAAGACGATCTTAATACTCATTAATCTATCTCCCCATCTTTTAACATCCACGACTTTATCTTTCATATAAGAAACCCACTATCTCTCTCTTTTTCTTCCACCATTAAATATGGAGAAACTATACATTTATGCTCAAACAAAGAGGTTGCTCCTCTTCACCTCCCTCTCCTCCCTCCAAAAACCACCACAATGAATTTTCTATATGAATAGTACGAAACCACGAATTACACTTTCTGACACGACCGATACGTAAGCGCAACCATTATTGCTCAAGTCAAAACATACCAAAAATTCAGTATCTTTTCAGATTAAACTACTCTCTTACAGATTTTAATGTATACAAAAAGTGCGATTGGCACCAAATATAGGGTCTTAGTTTTAGTATTTTAAAAATTAGTAGAATAATGAATGTTCACAAGGAATATTCTAGATTAGATGTTAGGATTATTTTAATATTGAGGCCCATTAAGGTAACTTGGACACAACGTCCCTTGGACCCTTCAAAAAATCTCATGATCACTATTCAATATGTTATTTTAAAATTAGAACGAGAGAGGTGTATCCCTGTTGTTATTGTTGTGCACCCTTCCACAGTGTATGGGAAGTCGTCGTAATGTATTTGAGGGACCAACAAAGTAGGTTGGTCAACAAATGGACCAAAAACGAACGGTTTTTTTACCAAAACTCGCAAAACTGAAAAAATTATTATATTTCTGGTGAGGGTCAGCTCTCAGGGCTAGATCTTGCCTTGAGGCTCCAAAGAAGCCACCCCACTGATTGGTGAGACAATATATTCGTTACCTCCGTCAAGACACCACACCAACCATTACCGTTAGCCAAATCATCATTAACCGAACTCCAATCCATCTAACATTCAACAACTTCTGCCTCTTACAATAAAGAGTAGTAATTTGGCCACTAAAATTTAAAATGAAAAATGAAAAAAATCAATCACCTTTGACAATTTTTGTACTTATTGAGCCCTTCAGGTTAATATATGTTGCAATCAACCCTCCCATACAGAAAGAAAAAAAAAAATCATTTAAGTAAACATATTGGGTAGAAATACCTACTTGTCCTTAGTCAACTCCACAAATTGGCTTGTTTACCATTATTAAGATTTCAGTCTAATTTTTACTATTGAATATTTTAAACTATTTTAAACTAAACTTTTAACGTTTAGAATAAGATTTTAATGTTAAATAGTTAAATTTTAATTCAACAACCATTACTAAATATTAAGTATTAAAACCAGTTACTTCCTTTTAGTTCATTAAACTTTATGAAGTAAAAAGGCAGTATTAGCAGACTGGACATCTTGTTAATAATATAACAAACATTTTCCCATTAAAATTTAAACCAATAAAGGTAAAATAGAGCCATAAATAATCATGGAACCTGCATAAGGATCAATCTTTCTACATTTTATTAGGAATATTTCCCCTAATGGGATTTTGAAAAGGCTGCAAATTACTGACTGATGCCAGGAAACCTTAAGAGAATGAGAAATGGATTACTACATAAGTTTACAACAACTTGTTCAAAGCATTCAATTCAATAAAATTTAATTATTTATTGGCTTTAAATATATACTACTTTAACATATTTTAATGTTAAGTATAACAGGATAAAAAATAATAAATATCAAAAGTTTATTTCAAATTTGTTAAATATTGGAAGTTTAATTTAGCATAGTTTGAAATAGTTAAGAGCAAAATTAGGTTAAAAGATTTAATAAGGACAAACAAGTCAATGTGATGGGTAAATTAGCGCAAAGATGTAATTTCTACCCAAACCATTAACATATTTTTTTGATGAATCGAGTCTTGCCCTCAGTTACCCAACCTCGACCTTGGACATAGAACTGTCAAATAGGCGGGTCGGGCTGAATCTGGGCCTGGTTTGCCACTTCTACTTGGACAGAACCCAACAAAGTTTAACGTCGTTGAACTAGCAGCCGCAACAGCCCAAATTGGTGTTGTCTGAGACAGAGGAAAGAAGACTGAAGGCGTAGTCCTCATTGGCAAGAACTTAGAGACTACCGGTCTGTCGGTGCTTTAGCGTCACGCATGGGCTTAGGATTCAGTAAAAACCCGGCATCAAGGTTTGCAAATAGCCCATTGAGATCTCCCAACAGGTTCTCCATTTAGTAATTTGCCCACTCGTGTGATGATCCTACTGCTAATGGTTGGCTAATGGACCTGTCCTATCAAACTTTAAGGTTCATATATTGTGGAGTTGTTGTAATGCATATTTTTGGATTGGCCACAAAATTGCAATTGTTGAGGAATTAACTTGTGGGGCAAACAATTTGACTAATACTCCAAAATATTCTAAATACTTGTTTCGGTAGCACGGACCATAGTTAAATCGCGAATTGTATCGGAGAGCAAGAGTCTATGAATTGTAAATCGGGAATTGTATCATGAATCGAATCGTAAGATTTGGTGAAAAAGAGATAAAATAATGTACAAATATGTGCAAAACACAATACATATTAATATGGAAGACCAACTTTATATTACAAGACATCATCTAAATATAGGCTAAAGAGTATCTCCAATGGTCAAACTAAATTAGATGTTAAAGTTCACAACTTAAACTCAAAAAGCCTCCCCAATGGCATAATCAAAAGTTACATATGTTTACTCAAGAACCAAATGAAACTCTCAAAACTTAAACATAACAATCTTTATCTGGACCCCACCACCTTTTACCGAAAAACAAAAAAGATAAAGATAGGAATCTTTTCAACTTAAAAATTATTTTCCTACATTTTTTGTTCTCTTTCTTTTTATTGGTGGAAATGTCAATGTACCAATTTTTGTACGTGAGTCACCATTGTAGATTTCTAGTTATTAACTTTAATGATCCCCTAAATGAATAATTATAAGCTGATGTGACCAATTTTTATTATTAAAATTTGGATACCATTGGAGATACCCTAACTTGCCTTCATGACAAACAAAACGAGTTGAATCCCTAATGATACTTCAATTTGCAAATCACAACATAAATGCATTATCTATCAACCATCATAAATTCATAAAATATAGTTATATAATTATGAACAAAAATCTAGAGAGAAAATGATTGAACATTTAATGACTCAAATTAAACTATAACTTATAATAAAAATAATTTCCAAAACACAATGAGTTGATAAATCTCACAACAACAATTGCAGCTCAAATGAAATCTGAATTCGTTGTAATTGTCAATTCGATAAATAAGACCATACAATCATTATGATTATGTTTACTTTAGTTTTACACGCTATCCAAGAATCTATTTAGATATTTATAAAATGAATAGTATCACAAATCATAAGATTCACTACGATTTATGTTCATTTAAATTTGCTACATGATTCAGATCAAATGTGCAATCAATCGTGAATCATATCGTAAATCAAATAGTAAATCGTAAGATTCTGACAACTACGGCACGTACACATACAATTCAATCTTCTAAACTAAAGGTTGAGCTTCGCAGAGGAGGATAGAGTGATGTATGTGAAGGGCCATTGGCGCGTGATAAGGGTCCAAGACAAAGAGAAATTACATTGTGATTGTTCAATAATTTTCTTAATTTATATATTTGAAGAACAATGGATATCCTCTAGGACTACTCTAGATTAGCTGTTAGGGGTATTGTAGTATTTAGTCCCATTAGGATAACTTGGGCACCAAGTCCCTTGATGATATAGTATTCTAAAAGGCGCGTCTTGGTGCCGCCTAGGCGCGAAGCACGAGGTAGAGTGAATCACATTCTCAAACTGCCACAACATCGTGTCCTTCTCCCAAGTAGCTTCCTCAACTGCCTTCCCTTTCCACTTCACAAGGTAGAAAGTTCTTCTATTCTTTCTACTTGCTCCTTCCACGCGGTGGTCCAGAATTCTCTCGGCAACCTTGGAGTATTGCTTCCTTATCGTCGGTGGCGCTAGCCTAGTGGGTAGAAGCCAAGAAAGTGGACCAAGTGAAACAAATCGTCGTTTTTAAAAAATTTGCCTCAGTTTCGCATCGCGCATCGAAAGTACATTGTACTACAGTAGTATTAAATATATATATATATATATATATATATATATATATATATATATACATATATCAATCATATGCATGAATGTTTCTCTGTATCGATACAATGATTATAGTACCATTTTTATGAGTAATATTTTAAATATTAATCAGATTTATGTCTACATTATTTTTTGTGTGTAATATTTCTATTATTTGTCTTAGTCTTAGCAATTTTCAATAATGCAAGGGACTTGAAGAAATGTTAGTAATATTGAAAGTTTACGGCTTTAAAGTATTGTCAGAAAAATGAAGTGTAAATCAATTTGGATATAATATGATCTTTACGAATTGTTGTGATTAATTAGTTTATTAGTATTTTACATATCGTAATGAACTTTAATTGAAATTATCTTTTATTTATGTATGAGAATTTAAAGAAATGTTAGTAATGATAGTAGTAAATCAATATTAATTGTTAGGAACTTAAATTTCAAAGTGAACTTGGTTCGTAAAAAGCCGCACCCAGTGCACAAGGCTCCTGCTTAATTGCAGAGTCTGATAGAGGCAGATGTCTGATGACCTTGCCCCCATATATGTATATGGAGAGGTTGCTCCCATGTCACGAACCCGAGACCAACCGTAGCTTGCGCGAGGGCACTTATCATCGCACCAAGGTACGACCAGTCGTATACTTGGTTTGTGTTAAAATTTAAATTTAAAAAAAAATGCCTAGGCGCCCATCCCGCGCCCCCCCCCCTGCATCTTGCGCGTTTTAGAACCTATATATAGTCTTTTAATCTTCCATTGTCAAGAACATGTGATATAATATACAATGTGACTGAGAGAAGTGAAACCTCTTTTTATTTGTTTTGCATACTTTCGCCAGTATAAATAGATTTTAACTTTTATAGTAGATTATTTTATGTAGAAACAAATAATAAAGGGAAGGGAAAGAGAAGGCGGGAGAGAAGCATGGAAAGCTGCTTCTTAAGAATAATAAGCCTTTTATCAATGAAACGATGGCATTCCCAACCTAAAAGCAACAATAGTGGCAATCAGCATAGTCATTTTCCACTCTGTCATCAGAAAGGTTACAAGACACAAATAAATCAAGTTCCTCTAGTCCTCAGTTACTCAAGTTACTCAACTTTCTCAGAGGTCACCAAATTATGCTCTAACAAAAACTAATGGAATATCCAAATTTGTATACCTCACAATGACAAAGATGATTTTCAGGAAGCGATATGCGAAGACCAAAATTATGCAACTATTATGTTGAGCAGTTGCAAAACAAATTACTGGTGTAAAAAAGTTAGTAAAGAGGGAGAAAGCTCACCATCTCCAAAGCTCCTCTGACAACTCCGCTTAAGATGTTGCAGTAGTAAAGACCTTGGCAGTTATCAGGAAGTTCAACAAAATCTACTAGAGGGTTATCCTCCAAAATAAGACTGCAAGATGTTCCCTCGGCATCCCAATTAGTCACAGATGCAGTTACCCCTAAGAACATTTTGAAACCAACCTGTTACAAGTAAAACCAAGTATTTTCAGATATAACTCAAATATAAAACTTGATGAAGAGAAAATATAAGAGCAAGTCATCATTCATTTCCAAATTAAGAAAAAAAAAATTACATTTCAACCTAGAAAGTTAGGAAACCATGCACTACTTTATATTAGCTCGACAAGAAAATTACAATTACAATTACAATTACAAGGAGTAGATTTACAAAAGCCTTCGGCTACAATACACCCAGCAGATCTAAAGCTACCCCTTCTTCAACATTTATACGTTCCATGCCTGACTTGCTTATCGCGGTGATATGCCGAACCCAACCCCAGGGGGGTGCAGAAGTACATACTACATATAGGTTATGCATCTGTCAATAATCATAATCACAAAAAAAAATTGCTTTTACCATATTTTTTTGTCTTTGGTAATTCACAAGCCATGTGTCTTTCAAGAGCCGTGGTTAAAAAGAGGTGTAAACAAGAGGTAATTTTTGAAGCAGATATTGCGGAAAAAAAGTGCACAACGTAATGAGCAATATGGCCAAAATTCAGAAGGCAGCGGAAGATCGGTCAACGCGCTTGTTACAGATTATAAGCATATTATATGATATGATTCACAGCAGACAACGAGTAGAGCTCTGAAATCTGAATGGGAAGAATGGCCAAACTAATGTAAGCACAAAATGAACCATTGGAGACAATTTAACCCCCGATTTTGAGAACCCATGGGGCCAATGAAAGAATCCTTGTAAGAATATAACCTTGTTTGATATAAGAAGCACGAATAAAACTAAGTTCACATAAATCATCAAGAAAAGTATATAAAGTCTAAGACTAAACTCTCACTTCCTTCATGGCAAGTGATCTATCTACCTATTTTATTGTTCCTCCCTCGTCCCAACTAATAGAACTACTTTTCTTTATGTGACGTCCCAAATTAAGAGTCCACAACAAGTCTCGATTTTGATCATTGATTTAGTGTATCCTTAAAAAACGTCGTTCTCAAATATAGACTATTAATCTGAAACAGAGTGTATTTATTTAGTTACTTTCAATATCCTTTTGCCATCTTACGCCATCAATTGATTTACATTTAGATCACCACCACTGAACTTTATACCTTCTTGCAATATGTTACTATTCCAATTAACAAATGTACCTACATATTCGTGATATACAACATATGTACGCAACTTAGAAGTTAGGGAAAATAATTTAAATAGACCTTTGCAATTACTTCAGCCGTCTCCTTGAAGTCAACACATCTAGAGACATTGGATTTGGCAAGAAACTCATCGATTAGCCTAATTCCAATATTGTAACCCCTGCAATCATCGATAGCCAAAAGGAGGAAATGTAATCAGTTGAACACGTACAAAACACAAAAACCTAAATCCTTTGCAAAGCAATCAATATATGATATAGTAAATACATTTGATCAAGCTGTTTATTGACTTCATCAACCTCCTCCAGATCTGTAAGCAGCTGTCGCACGATCGCTCCATACGTCAGAGTGAAAAGCTCAGCGTTCTGTTAACAATTAAATTCACATATCAAAATAATAATATGGTGTAATGTGGATTAATTGGCAGTCAAAAGAAAATTGAAATTAAAATTCAGTTTGTTAGTAGGGAATCAAATGTAAAGAAATGTGATTTGATGAGGTGAGGGTATGTTTACTTACCACACGTTCAACGCTGGCGAAAATGGCATCTCCAGATCTGGGGGCGACAGGAGCCATGGTAGTGAGGGGATTTGGGGGTCTCGTAAATGGTGAATCGCTCTAATCAGAGACTAAGATCTCAACTTACCTGTGCCGTCTTGCCGATTTGAGCGTTGCTCTTTTAGGCCACCTCAATTTTGTAAGCTCATTTTTATTAAGAATAATTATACGAGTACAAAAATTTTCACAAAAATCTTCATAAAATTTTACGTGAATTTCACTTATTCTTTCATCTATACCTTGTGGTATGAAGTCCCGTCAGGGGACCAATAACACTATTTTTTGTGGAGTTACTTTGTACCCATAGCACTACTCTTTTGTTAGATTACTTTTTAATCCCTCGTTATGCGCAAACTTATTTCAAAATTGTTGCATACATTACAAGGGAAACTACTCTTAGAACCCTCATAAACAAATTTTAAACACTAAAAGAATTTTGACAAATTTTAAATACTTATCCACTAATTCTCTTCTTGTAGAAGTTCACGCTGGTGACATAACAAGTGGACCTAATAGTAAATTATCCTTAAATATTTAAAAATTATTATTAAGGGACCTAATTATAAATTGCCCTACATATAATTAGATTTCGAATTTCACAAAAAAGCTAAATGTGAAATTAATGTATAGAAAAATTTTAAATCAACTTCAAAATATATGTGTAAAAATTAAAATACAACGTGAATTGAAATCCATATTAAAAATGTGTTCACATTTTCCTTTATTTCATCAAATAAAAACACTTATGACTTAAAAGTAGATAATCACTTCATGATCCATTTGTTTCAGAATCCATTTAAAATCATCTTCTATTACATGTAGTATATTAGATAGGACTCAACATCAAGACTCGAAGTCATTGCCATCCTTATTTGGTTTGGGGTGAATACTATTTAACTGTGTGAAAAGTAAATGGTGACATTTCTATTTATTGATAATGGTGATTTTTTTAACTGTGTAAAAAGCAAATGGTGACGTTTCTATTTGTTTAACCAAAGTAAAAAAAATTGCTTGTATCTCACCCAAAACTAAACGGAATCTAAGTCTTAATAATAGATTTTGTTGAATTCACCTAGTATCTTTGATATCCTACTCAAAAATTTTAGCCAAATAAAACGTTCTTATTTGCATATCCTTAGGTTAAAACAAATAAAGTCATAATGAGAGTATATAGAGTAGGTACAATAAAAAAAATCGACTTGGACTGGAAAAAAGGAGGTAATAATTTCAAGAAAAGATGCCACTTCGATATATGTCAGAATATCCCAAACAAATATTATGCAAACATATTTGATTTAATTATGTGACAATAAACTAATGAAAAATTATATTACATTGTTACCATTGAGTTATAAAGCACCATTTAATTACAACCATTAACATAAATAAAAAGGGTTAACTAACCAAGAGATCTGTAGACACCCCATTTTAGTCCCCCCCCCCCAAAGTACCTCCTTAGGTCTTTATCGTAGGGAGTAGACCCTAGGTCCTATGCTGAGACATAATCTAGAGGCCATCGGGTGCTTTCAGGCCCCGTTTGACCCCGATCAACTCCTCTACTTAATCAAAGCTCATGAAATTTCGTAAGGCTCTGAATTCCTTTTTCAATGATCCATACCATATGTGAATTGGCCTTACGATTCGTGCATACTCACCTTTTTATTATGAGACCCGATCTAAAGACAATCGGGTGCTTTCGGACCCCATTTGACCTCGGTCAACACTTCAACATGAGCGAAGATCAACGAATCCTCATAGGTTTCTGAATCCCATTTCAATGGCCCATATTATGAGTAAATCGGCCTCATAGTTTGTGCATACTTACCTTTTTACTCCAAGACTTAATCCAAAAGCCACTGGGTGCTCCCGAGTCCCGTTTGACCTTGGTCAACTCTTCGAACCGAGCAAAGCTCATTGAAACCTTATAGGGCTCTGAACTCCCTTTCCAACTATTAATCTCATGAGCGAATCGGCCTCACAATTTACACGTACTTGCATTTTTACTCCTATAACCCCCATTCAGAGACCATTGGGTGCTTCTGAGCCCCGTTTGACTTCGGTCGACCATCGAACCCCGAACTAGCTCAATGGATTCTTTTAAGGATCTAAATACCCTTTCCAATGGTCTCATCCATGCGCGATTCAAACTTACGATAGCTTTTTATGCCCATTATTTTGAAAAAGTCCGTTTCGGAGTGTCTGTAGGCATCCCAGATTCCCTACCTATCATTATGGTGTACTTTCGTTGGACAAAAAGGCAGGAGCTATGTCGATAGGCAGGCCAGGGGCCATGTCGATCGGCACCCCCTACAACCCTATTTTTTACTATTTGAGAAGACCATGACCTCATTCACAGGGAGGTTCCTTCCTTAAATCAGAACATTTCCCTCGAAATCAGTGCCTCAAAATTTTATTTCCCAAATGTTATTTCCATTTCCTTACATCATCCTCCTGGATTTTACACCCTACTTTCCATCATTACCTCACCACCATCCATCCATACTAAAATCAACCTCCTACTATTGCAAAATCATAATTAAAGTTCTCTAAAAGGCCCCCCCTTATCCATTTACAACCCACTCAATTGGTAGTAGTTGTTTACTTTTCTTTTTAAAATTGGTGTATCTTTTATTTCATTCTATCACATCAAATCTAATCTCGCTTTATATTATTTAGTACACATGAATGTTATTTTCATAAAATATAAAAAAATCCAAAAAGAGGGTTTTCTTATAAACCCTAAATTATAAATTTCTTATTTTTCACACTTTCTACACTTGCGCACATTTTCTATAAAGCACGCTAAAGGAAGTTATAAATTAGGATTTATGGGTTAAACTCCACCCTCGCATGTTATCGAACTACGTGGACTTTTATGCCCTTTGGATTACATAGGCATCCCGAGCCAATCTTGGGACTCCAGTCCTATTTCCTCATTTATCCATATTATGTTTTCTTGAGTTTATTAGTATTTCAAGTCCCCGTACTCCTACATATTTGTGTCCCGCTCGACATATAAAGTCACTTCTTCATAGTGATTTGTGATTCAGCGGACACTCATAAATATTTATTTTTTATATACTCCTTAGGATGATTCCGCTTTGTCTTTCCCATGATATAAGTTGGATAATTTATTTCTCTCGTTATTCACACCGCACACATGTACACACGTGTGAAAATTGTCTTATTTTTTTGTCTCAATTTTGAGAGATTATTTTAAAATAACATTTTTTTTAGTGTGTCCTAAATCTCTTATTTTTATATTCTCTGTTACATATTATAATATATTCGTTTGTATTTTTTAAATATTTAATTTTCTTTTGTTTATATTTTTTTATGTTTATACATTTTGTTTAATAAACAAAAATTAATTTTGTTTATTTTTAATGTGTAAACCAAATTCAAAGGCTGGGATTTTTTTTGGTGTTTAACAGCTTGGATTGCCCATGGTTATGTTTGTTGGGTTGATCCGTGTATAACCCTGTACAACCAATAGGGTGTGGTTTCTTAGTCCTCAAGATTTGACTACGTGAGGACTCAACCGTTCTGACTTTGTGTACATATTACACTGTCGCCCTCGCTATTGTAAACGGTTTTGACGCTTCTGCCCTCGAGTGTGATCTCTCGCTTTTACCCCTATCAGCTCTTGGTTAAGTACAGTGTTGCCTTGATTTTTTGCTTGGTATTTCTACTTAACCAGGTCATTTCTCGAAGCTTCTGAGCTTCCTATATATAGTTTGCGATGGGAGTCAGTATTTTTTTAGGGTTAGAAATTAAAAGCTCAACCCATATTCTGCCCCTTTTTTCTCTCAATTTCTTTATCTATATCTCTACATTTAAAGCCCAAGTATTTGAGAGTTCTTTTTAGTTTTTTTTTCTCTCGGATCTGTGAGACTTAAGGTTGGTGTTAACTCCCTTTCACAATCAAGGGTGTTGGTTTCGTTTATAACTGCCGAAACATAAATATTTGTTTGTTGTGTGTTTGGGTTGCTGGCACTTGATTCTTGCGACTTTAAACTTCCTGATTTACGGATTTGGTTGGTTTGGTGCTGATTTCTATTTGGAAGCTCTCGTTTTTTGGTGTTGGGAGATCGTTGTTTGAATCTGGGTTTTCGTTGGTGGCTGTTTGGATACGTGTACCAGTTTGTCTAGGGAGTTCATGTTTTTTGTTTGATCATTCTGCCATAGCGAACTGTTGAGCTATCTTTGTGAGTCCTCTTTCTCTCTCTTTATCTTTCTAAGTTTGATTTAAATGAAGTATTGAACTCGTAGGTGAATCAATGCTACAACTCGGGTGTGTGTGTTTTAACTCACTGATTTAACTCACTGGTTTAACTCACTTATTTAACTCACTGTTTAACTTACCTAATTTTACCTCACCTATTTAATTACCTGTTTAACTCGTTGATTTAACTCGTGTGGGTATCCTGGTTTTTCAGAACTGATTAAAACGTGTTCTTTATTTTTTAAATCAGATAAATTTGGAGTTTATTTTGGCTTGTGCAAAAAACTGTTATTGTATAGTGTTTAGGAGTATGTTTGGATTTGTACCTACATTTCACTTAGTCACTGATTTTTTATTTTATTTTTTTGTTGTTAACTAAAAATTAAGACATAACCTGGTGTATGTTTAATCTCATTTTGTTAACTAAGATAATTTTTATGTTTTGATTAAAACAAACCTTATAATTATTTTTTTGTTGCACAACCTCACGGGGGCTCGAGTTTGAGTGTGTGGTTGTGCGTGTGTTGTAGTCACTATTACCTGGATGTTATGGGGTTGACTGATTATCAGTCAAGTTGGGTTGTATTTAAACCAGGCTAGGTGTACGACTTGTATTTGTTTAGTTTAAATCATTATAAACTGGAGGACTGTAATCCGTAAGTAGTAATTGGTAACAGTGGACTTGGGCGTGTGAGTTATCCTGGGACTAGGGACATGGGGTTTTTCACCACGGTGGTTTTCTCGAGAACAAATACAGTGTCAATTTCAGCTTCGCCTCATCTCATTTTAATTTATTTATTTGAGCAGCAACATCATACATCTGTTTTTATTTGTGTGCGTGTGTACAACGACTTCAATAAAGTTTTAAATTGAATTCAAAAGAGTTAGAGTTTTATTTAATAACTAAAACACATTAGGGTGGTTAGGTTATTTCAACGTATCACTAGGAGTGCTTGATTCATACCAAATATTGCACATATATGCCCTCTATACTTATGCATTTTAGCCCCCTCGGGTATTTTAATTCATATAATTATGCTCGATAACCAGACAACCTTTGTTTTATATGCTAACATGTTATATGAGGTATCATTGAGTTTTGTAGGTATTGCAGTGCTTAATGTGAAGTTTAGTTGCATTCCGATAAAGTTTCGTTGACATTCGCATGTTCAGGGGTAAATCAATCATTCACACTTCGAGATTTTTGCCCAAAGTCTTCACGGAAGTTGGAGCTCTCGAAATATGCTTCGTGTGGTCGGGAATGGTGCGTGAATCCAAGTCCAGACGAAGATATTATAGGCCTTTAAGTGAAGGGCGTTTTAAAAGAAAATTCACAAATACAAACTTTTTAATAAATTACCTTAGTGTCCTAGTCCTCTAATTGAAAGCAGCAAGTCAAGGTTTGGTTATAAAGGAGAAAAATGGTTCTTTGGCCACAAATAAAATAGCAGTGGGTCCTTACATATTAGATCAGGTCGTGAGTTTTTGCAGGACCGGTCGACCGACCCTGCCCCACCGGTCAACCGAGTTTTTCGTTTTTGCCTTAAATCGAGTGGAGTAGGACTCATCCCCAGTCATCAGTCGACCGCACCCCTGTCACCGATCGACCGCTCCTAATTTAGTTTCGGTGATCAGTTTCCTTTATTTTCTTTTTCTTTTTGATTTATTTGTTTTGTAACTTAGTATAAACAGCAAGCTTTGTTTTATTTGTAAAATATATCTTCGTTTATCTCTTTCTATTTTTAGAACCTAGAGTTAGAGAAACATTTGGGGATTTTTACGGAGTTCCCCTCTCCTCCATTTTCTCTGGGGTTTTCACCCATTAATGTAAGAGCTTTACTATTCATCCTATTCTTTTTAATTTAAGCTTTGTATTCCTTTATTTTTCATGTTTATTAATTAGTTCCATGCCTAGATAAGTTGTTGTAGTTAATTTATTTCTTATTTGCTTTAATTAATTAGTTGTTTTAATTTATGTATTTCATCATGCTTAGTGGCTAACATAAATTAGGTTGTGTTGGATTGAACTCACATAGGGTTGATTTAGTTGCTTTAATATGGTGATGGTTTTTATTCATATAATTCGATTAGGTTGTCCTTGTTATTATGCCTACGAGATTTAACGGGGTATATCATGTATGCTCAGTGTTTATGACCTTGCGTGTGTAATTCTAGGGGTATTTATTGACGTCAAAATCGTATTAGACTTTTATGCGAATTTAGGGGGTGATAACTAGGGGTGTGCAAAAAAACCGACCGAACCGAAAATCGAATCGAACCGGCCCGAACCGAAATCGACGATTTTTTTAGCCCGGTTCGGATTGCAGTTTAAGGATTTAAAAACCGATAATGTCGGTTTGGTTGGCGGTTTAGATAAAGAAAAAACCGAATCGAACCGACATCAATATTTATATTAAAAAACCCTTAAATATCTTTTATTTTTATATCTCCAAAACCGAAAACTGACCTAAAAAAACCCGACAAAAACTGAAAATCGGATAAAACCGAACCAAACCGATGTGAACCGAAACCGACGGGTTTTTTCATCATCGGTTCGATTTCGATCTGATTTTTTCCAAAACCGAACCGATCGGTTTGGTTTGAATTGCGGTCCAAAACCAAACCGAACCGACCCGTGCACACCCCTAGTGACAACTCTAGATTTAATTAATCGTTGAAATGAGATTCAATCTTACTAAATTCGTAGTCCCATATAACCATTTATACGTATTAAACTGAAGTGAGGGATATTAGTAACAACCTATAGTTTTTACTCCCTATATTAATATTAATTTAAATACCCATGCCTAGTTATATTTTTTTTTGTTAACAATTATCTTTTAAACTTTTATTGAGAAGTATGAAACCAATATAATTCTAGCAACTTGTTTTTGTGGATTTCGATACCCGAACTGGCCGTTGAACTCTCTCAAAAGAGTGTAGTCATAGTTTAGGTTTTTGTATTGAGGTAGTGAAACAAAAACAACGATTGGCATGCTAACATTGCGTTACTTTCGCCCTCGGTCAAAATGGCACCGTTACCGGGGACTAGTTTGTTTTAGAATTTAATTGATTTAGTATTTTGTAATAATTTCTTTCTATTTGTATTTTTTATTAATTATTTTTATAAGACTTCTACATTTGAGCGCCAAGAAACGCTTGAATTTTTCGGACTGAAATTTGCTATCTTGAGCTAATTGGGAGGTAAGCATGTCTTATTCCAATTTTTTTCGTAATCGTAATGATAATTCTCAAAATCACCCTACACCTATTACTTTTGGTCAATACTTACCCAACAAGTTGAAACATCCAAAATGTCATTGGGTGAGTATTACCCAAGTCAAGTTATGGATTAAGGGAATTTTGAGAATGATTACTTCGATTTTGGGCCATAAGAACTTTATAATAAGAATGTTGAAACAATTTGCAATAGCTTTCAAAATTCTTATAGTAATTATCTTCATAGTAGTTCCGAGGATGATTTTCAAAGTTCTCATTTGCAAGAATCCGTGCCTCGGCTTATGATTTTCGGGGAGGGCTTACGTCTTCTTAAAAATGAAAATTTTGAAAATTGTTATCGGGAAGATAATCGTTGTTGGGAGCATGAGTTGAATTTATTATTTGAATCCGACGACGATTTTTCTTTCGACACTTTTGATGTTGAGGAATGTTTTGAACCAAATGAGAATTTTGTGTCTACTTGAAAAAAACCATTCTTGACTTGGCCCATGGTATAATAGATAATGAAAATGAGGAAGAAATGGACGTAGTATCCATTTTCAATGAAATGATCTCTTTTTTGGCCCCCAAAGAAGAATATTTCATTGAAAATGATCTTATTTCCTTCGAAACTCAGTATTCAAGCGATGATGAGTCATCTCTAGAGTTTAAATTTCCTTCGTCCCCATTTTTCTTCTATATTGTCGAACCGATATAATTACCTAATGAATCGATTTGAACTTTAAAACGTTTAACCCTTTCATCGATAAGGAGTACTTACTCGAGTTGCTTTCCATGAAGGCATTTTTGCCTCCATCTGCGCCACCTCCCATTCCAACTGCAAAATATTTTAGAGAAATTTCTTTTTTTGTCCCTTTGTGTACTTGTCACTCGTTTTATCCAAATCCCCCATCATCCCTCCAAAAATTTTAATCAGTGATGGTTCATTTCTTCCGCCTTACACATGCCTTTCGTTATTTGAAAGGAAATTCTATTTTTCAAAAAGGATGCATGAAAGGTAGGGTCCCCCGTTGATCCTCCAAAGTCAAATTGTATTTTGGGTAGACCCTCAAAAATTTCAACTTCTAGTGTATAGTTAGTTAAAAGTTAAAATTATAGGTTGTAAATAGTTATTTTTGCTTTATTTTTTTATTTTTCTTGCTTTATTGATTTGGTTTAAGATTTTTATAATCTAAAAATCTTTTGTGGCATTGTATATACTTACACCTAGTGAGATTTGGGCTTTTCTTCATTTGTAAGTGTTATACACTTCTCTTTCAATTTGAAAACGTTACAGTCATTGATAATCTTCTTTCATTGATCGTTCATTAATTGAGTTCATATCTGAAATGTATTACTTGAGCGTGATTTTCAAAGTTTTTTTGACTCGAGAATTTTGTAAACTTTAGGAAATGATCATAGGCCATCTTTGTTATCTCACCCATATTGGCCTTGACCTCACCTTAAATGTTTTCCCTCGACAGCCTCTTTGAGTCTTAATATAACCTTTCATTTCATTACCCCAAATCCCATAACCAACTCCACATTGGAGTTGTAAATCATATATATCACCATGTGTACCTTTATTTGGAATGATACTTGCGATTGAATGATGATTGCGTTATGTGGTTGCAATTAAGCATGTGAGAGTGAGAAAAGTAAAGAAAAGAAATAAGTGAAAATAGGAGAAAAAGAGAAAGTAGAAAAGAAAAGAAAAGAAAGAGAAATTTGTATATGTTGTGTATAGTGTTCAATAAGCTTTGTTTACTCTCTCCAAATTCATATTCAATGCTTGTTATGTAAATCATATTCCAATTTTGTAATTGCCCGCAATTTTCCATTATCCCGAGTTTTCATCTCCGAAGACTTTGAATCCGTACATAGTCCTTTCATTTCATAACCTTAACCCCAAACCTACATTACAACCCTTTAAAGTCCTATGTGATCCTCGTGTGATTCAATTCAAAAGTTTAAATAGTTCTGATAATCTGTGAAAATACATTTTGCCTCCTTTAATAACGGTATCTTTCATTGAGATTACATGTTTTTCATTTTATATATAGCGTTATTCTTTAGTGACATATGTGCGGCCTGATTTTCATTTATATTTACTCTTTATACCCGCATGTCTCATGTATTACCTCTCATTCATAGTGATTTCATTTGTTGAGTGTAATATCCAGTGAGGATTGATTTATGTATGCTTTAACACTTATCCGGTTTATATAAGTTTTTGCAAAATTATACTTTGCATGTGTTCGCTCCCCTCTCGCATTTTAAGCTTTCAATTTTAAGAAGTCCGTTCCATAATGTTAATAACGACAGACTTTTGTGTGAATTCATTCACTTTTCGAATAACGTGTTTGAAATCTTTTTCGTTATTGTTGGGCTTGTCGCATGTGATTGTGAATACATTTTAAGGAAATCATATGATATTTGTGGGTTTCATTGCTGAAAATCCTCACGAGACGACACTCGTCCATTAGGATAATCTAGGGGTTTAACGACTTATTGCAAACGCTAAATGCAATCGTTCACCCGTAAAAGTGGCTTTTATCACTTTTGTATATATCTCTTGTCTTGTGATTTCCTTATAGTTCTTCTTGCTTTGAATTTCATTGCTAGGGACTAGTAATGTGTAAGTTAGGGGTGTGATTCGTCCCGAATATTGCACATACATGCCCTCTAGACTTATACATTTTAGCCCCCTCGGGTACTTTAATTCTTATAATCATGCTCAATAACCAAACAACCTTCGTATTATGTTCTAACACGCTATATGAGATATTATTGAGTTTTTGTAGGTATTACGGTGCTTAGTGTGAAGTTTGGTTGCATTCCGATAAAGTTTGTTGATATTCGCACTTTTAGGGGTAAATCAGTCATTTCACACTTCGGGATTTTTGCCCAAAGTCTTCACGGAAGTTGGAGCTCTCAAAATATGCTTCGCGTGGTTGTGAAACGGTGCGCTAATCCAAGTAGAAACTAAGATGTTACGGGTTTTTAAGCGGAGGGGGGTTCTAAAAGGAAATTCACAAATACAAACTTTTTAATAAATGACCTTTGCGTCTTGCTCCACTAATTGAAAGCAGCAGGTCGTGATTTGGTCATAAAGGAGAAGAATGGTTATTTGGCCACAAACAAAATAACAGTGGGTCCTTACAGATTATAGCAGATCGCGAGTTTCTACAGGACTGGTTAACCAGTCCTGCCCCACCGGTCGACTGGGTTTTCTGTTTTTGCCTTAAGTCGAGTGCAGTAGGCCTCATCCCCTGTCACCGGTCGATCGCGCACCTGTCACTGGTCAACCGCTCCTGACTTAGTTTCGGCGATCTGTTTCCTTTATTTTCTTTTTCTTTTTGATTTTTTTGTAACTTAATATAAATATCAAGCTTTGTTTTCTTTGTAAAATATATCTTCTTTTATCTCTTTTTATTTTTAGAACCAAGGGTTAGAGAAACATTTGGGATTTTTGTGGAGTACCCCTCTCCTCCATTTTCTTTAGGGTGGTTTTCACCCATTAATGTAAGACCTTTACTATTCATCTTCCTCCCTTTAATTTAAGCTTTGTATTCCTTTATTTTTCATGCTTTATTAATTAGTTCCATACCTAGATAAGTTGTTGTAGTTAAATTATTTCTTATTTGATTTAATTAATTAGTTATTTTAATTTATGTATTTCATTATGCTTATTGGTTAACTTAAATTAGGTTGTGTTGGATTGACCTCACCTGGGGTTGATTTAGTTGCTTTGCTTTGGTGATGGTTTTTATTCATTTAATTCGAATGGATTGTCCTTGTTATTACCCCTAAGAGATTTAACGGGGTATATCATATATGCTTCGTGTTTACGACGTTGTGTGTGTAATTTTCGTGGTATTTGTAGACGTCAAAATTATATTAGGCTTTTATGCAAATTTAGGGGGTGACAACTCTAGATTTAATTAACCGTTGAAATGAGAATCAATCTTACTAAATTCGAAGTCCCATATAAACATTTATGCATATTAAAACGGGGGGAGGGATATTAGTTGCAACCTATAGTTTTATTCCCTCTATTAATATTAGTTTAAATACCCATGCCTAGTTATCTTTTCTTTTTGTTAACTAATATCTTTTACACTTTTATTAAGAAGTATCAAACCAATATAATTCTAACAACCCGTCTCAGTGGATTTTCGATACCCGTACTGGCCGTTGTACTGCCTTAAAAGAGTGTAGTCATAATTTAGTTTTTTGTATCGAGGTTATGAAACGAAAACAACGATTGGTGTACTGATACTGCGCTACCTTTCGCCCTCTGTCAAAATGGCGTCATTGTCGGGGACTATTTGGTTTTAAAATTTAATTGATTTAGTATTTCGTAGTATTTTCTTTGTATTTGTATTCTTTGTTAACTATTTTTGTAGGACTTTAACATTTGAGCGCCAAAAAACGCTTGAATTTTTTGGGCACATATAACTTTGTGGAATTTGCTTTCTTGAGCTATTTTGGGGGTAAGCATGTCTTATTCCAATTTTTTCGGTAATCGTAATGATAATTCTCAACCCCCCCCCCCCCCCCCACACACACACACACCTATGACTTCTGGTCAATACTTACAAATCCCAAAAATTGAAACATTTAAAATGTCTTTGGGTGATTATTACCAAAGTCAAGTAATGGATTATGGGAATTTTGAAAATAATTATTCCGATTTTGGGCCACAAAATCCTTGTGATAAAAATGTTGAAACGATTTGCAATAGATTTTAAAATTCTTATATTAATGATTTTTATAGTAGTTCCGAGGATGATTTTCAAAGATCTCATTTGCAAGAATTCACGCCTCGGCCTATGACTTTTGGGGAGAGCTTGCGTCTTCTTAAAAATTAAAATTTTGAAAATCGTTATCGGGAAGAAAATCGTTATTGGGAGCATGAGTTGCATTTATTATTTGAATCCGACGATGATTTTTCTTCCGAGACTTTTGAAGTCGAGGAATGTTTTGAACCAAATCAGGATTTTGTGCCTACTTTGGAATAAACCATTTTTGACTTGACTTATGTTATAAAAAAGAATGAAAATGAAGAAGAAGTGAAAGTAGTATCCTTTTGTAATGAAATGATCTCTTCTTTGTCCCCCCAAAGAAGAATATTTCATTAAAAATGATTTTATTTCCATCGAAACTCAATCTTCAAGCAATGATGAGTCATCTCTCGAGTTTGAATTTATTTCGTCCCCATCTTTATTCTATATTGTCGAGCCGATACAAGTACCCGATTAATCGGTTCCGTTTAACCCTTTCACCGATGAGGAGTACTTGCTCGAGTTGCTTTCCATGAAGGCAATTTTACCTCCATGTGCGCCACCTCTTATTCCAATTGCAAAATATTTTGGAGAAAATTCTATTTTTTCGTCCCCTTGTGTACTTGTCACCCGTTTTATCCAAATCTCCCATCATCCCTCCAAATATTTTAATTGGTGATGGTTCATTTCTTCCTCCTTACACATGCCTTTCGTTGTTTGAACAAAATTCTTATTTTTCGAAAGGTATGCATGAAAGGGAGGGTCCCCCATTGATCCTCCAAATTCAAATCGTATTTTGGGTGGACCCTAAAAAATTTCAACTTTTGGTGTATAGTTAGTTAAAAGTTAAAATTGTAGGTTGTAAATAAATAGTTTTGCTTTATTTTTCTTTTTCTTCTTTAGCCTTACGTATTACCTAGTGTAGTTAGTTAAGTTTTTGTATTTGTTTTTTCACAAGATCGTTCCATTTTGGGTAATATCACTCTATTCGTCTCTCTAACTTGGTTCTTAATTCACATTGAGGACAATGTCATGTTTAAAGTTGGGGGTGTGGGATATTTTATCCATTTATTAGTAGTTTCCTTGATTTGATTATATGTTATTCCCAAACATGCTTTTATTGTAAAAAATTAAAATTTTCAAATTTTTTTTCCTCATTTGTTGGGCATTTTGCCTATATTTCTGATGATAAATTTTAATGATTGCCCGATCCATTAGACAACTCGATGATGCATGTTCTCTAATTTTAAAGGTTATTAGACTTTAGTCCTCAATTATTGATATTATGAATAACTTCATGAATTAAACTTTAATACCATAAGCACATGCACTGTTCTTGCTATATTTATTTAGTTTAAGATTTTTATAACCCAATAATCTTTTGTTGCATTGTATATACTTACACCTAGTGAGCTTTGGGCATTTTTTTATTTGTGAGTGCTATACACTTTTCTTTCCTCTTTGAAAACGCTACATTCGTTGATAATCTCACTATTCTTTCATTGATCGTTCATTAATTGAGTTCATATCTGAAATGTATTACCTGAGCGTGATTTTCAAAGTTTGTTTTGACTTGAGTATTTCGTAAACTTTAGGAAATGATCATAGGCCATCTTTGTTATCTCACCCATATTGGCCTTGACCTCACCTTAAATGTTTTCCCTCGACAACCCCTTTGAGTCTTAATATAACCTTTCGTTTCATTACCCCAAATCCCATAACCAACTCCACATTGGAGTTGTAAATCATATATATCACCTTTCGTACCTTTATTTGAAATGATACATGGGATTGAATGATGATCGCGTTATGTGGTTGCAATTAAGCATGTGAGAGTGAGAAAAGTAAAGAAAAGAAATAAGTGAAAATAGGAGAAAAAGAGAAAGTAGAAAACAAAAAAAAAAGAAAAGAAAGATAAATTTGCATATGTTGTGTATAGTGTTCAATAAGCTTTGTTTACTCTCTCCAAATTCATATTCAATGCTTGTTATGTAAATCATATTCCAATTTTGTAATTGCCCGCAATTTTCCATTATCCCGAGTTTTCATCACCGAAGACTTTGAATCCGTACATAGTCCTTTCATTTCATAACCTTAACCCCAAACATACACTACAACCCTTTAAAGTCCTATGTGATCCTCGTGTGATTCAATTCAAAAGTTTAAATAGTTCTGATAATATGTGAAAATACATTTTTCCTCCTTTAATAATGGTATCTCTCATTGAGATTACATGTTTTTCATTTTATATATAGCGTTATTCTTTAGTGACATATGTGCGGCCTGATTTCCATTTATATTTACTCTTTATACCCGCATGTCTCGTGTATTAACTCTCATTCATAGTGATTTCATTTATTGAGCGTAATATCCAGTTAGGATTGATTTATGCATGCTTTAACGCTTATCTGGTTTATATAAGTTTTTATCAAATCATACTTTGCATGTGGTCACTCCCCTCCCAAATTTTAAGGTTTCAATTCTATGAAGTTCATTCTATAATTTTAATAACTATGGACTTTTTGTGTAAATTCATTCACTTTGATAATATCGTGTTTGAAATCTTTTTCGTTATTATTGGGCTTGTCGTGTGTGATTGTGCATACATTTTGGGGGAACCATATGATGTTTGTGGGTTTTATCCCTAAAAACCCTCACGAGACGACACTCGTCCACTAGAGTAACATAGGGGTTTAACGGCTTATTGCAGACGCTAAATGGAACGCCCACGAAAGTGGCTTTTATCGCTTTTGTATGTATCTCTTGTCTTGTGGTTTTCTTATAGTTCTTCATGCTTTGAATTTCATTGTTAGGGACTAGTAATGTGTATGTTAGGGGGTGTGATTCCTCCTAAATATTGTACATGTATGCCCTATATACTTTTGCATTTTAGCCCCTCGGGTACTTTAATTCCTATAACTATGCTCGATAACCATACAACCTCCGTTTTATATGCTAACGTGTTATATGAGGTATTATTGAGTTTTGTAGGTATTGCGTACTTAGTGTGAAATTTGGTTGCATTCCGATAAAGTTTCATTAGTATTCGCACGTTTAGGGCCAAATCAGTCATTTCACACTTGGAGATTTTTGCCCAACGTCTTCACAAAAGTTGGAGCTCTCATAATATGCTTCACGTGGCCGTAAACGGTGCGCGAATCTGAGTCCAAACGAAGATGTTACAAGTCTTTAAGCGAAGGGGGGTTCGAATAGGAAATTCACAAATACAAACTTTTTAATAAATGACTTTCATGTCTTGGTTCTCTAATTCAAAGCAGAAGGTCATTGTTTGGTCATAAAGGAGAATAATGGTTCTGTGTCCACAAACAAAATAGTCGCGGGTCGTTACAGATTAGAGCGGGTGGCGAGTTTTTATAGAACCGATTGACCTGCCCTACCCCACCGGTCGATCGGGTTTTCCGTTTCTGCCTTAAGTTGAGTGTCGTAGGCCTCATCCCCTGTCACCGGTCAACCGCGCCCCTGTCACTGGCCGACCGCTCCTGACATAGTTCTGGTAACCTGTTTCCTTTTTTTTTGTAACTTAGTATAAATAGCAAGCTTTGTTTTGTTTGTAAAGTATATCTTCTTTCATCTCTTTTATTTTTAGAACCTAGCGTTAGAGAAACATTTGCTGATTTTTGTGTAGTTCCCCTATCCTCTATTTTATTTGGGATTTTCACCCATTAACGTAAGAGCTTTACTACTCATCTTCTTCCCTTTAATTTAAGTTGTGTATTCCTTTATTTTTCATGCTTTATTAATTAGTTCCATGCCTAGATAAGTTGTTGTAGTTGATTTATTTCTTGTTTGCTTTAAATAATTAGTTGTTTCAATTTATGTATTTCATCATGCTCAGTGGCTAACTTAAATTAGGTTGTGTTGGATTGAACTCACCTAGGGTTGATTTAGTTGCTTTGCTTTGGTGATGGTTTTTATTCATTTAATTCGATTAGGTTATCCTTGTTATTACGCCTAGGAGATTTAACGGGGTATATTATGTATGCTATGTGTTTACAACCTTGCGTGTGTAATTTTTGGGGTAGTTGTTGACACCAAAATCGTATTAGACTTTTATGAAAATTTAGGGGGTGACAACTCTAGATTTAATTAACAACCAGAACCCTCTAAGACAGAAAAATATCCTAATACCCTCCCAAACTTTAGAAATGGACTGGCATAAGGAAACATTGTCTTTAATCTCCACTTGTTCTTATTGTTCTTCTCTTGAACACTTTGTCTTCATCTGATGTAATATGAAAGAAGTAAAGAAAATACCCATAATGTATAGATTTTGAAAAATAAAATAAAAACAAAACTCATAAACCAATCTCCCCCATAAATTGAATTCATCATCAAATCTCCACCGTAATTTGTTCTCCTCATTTTTGTTCGAAATACACAAAGGAGTAGATTCTAAACATGAAGTATAAAGCATCACAAATAAGAAGTAAGATATCATCACAAAGATATGTAAACAACACACGTGTAAGGATAATTTCAAAGGCCTCACCAACTATTTTTGAAAATTTCCCAATTTTTCTCAAGTTAAGATTTTACAAAAATAACACATCGTGAATTAACACAAAAATACCTTAATCATGAAAGATGAATGTAGAGGTGTGAACATATTTCGAAGGTTAATCAACATAAACAATCATAACACATATGCATTAAGGTTTGAAATACCACTAACGAAAGATCTCAAAGTCTACCTTAGGGGTAAAAGTTGTGAACTTATGTGAAATTGACTTAACCTAATCAACAAATCAAGAAAGTAAGTGATTTTCACACCAATGACGCCCAAAACTATGTAATGTTTTTTTTCGAGATTTAATCAGTTTGTGCAAACCCATTGATCTTTGACTTAACTCCCTCAAAATCTCACATATAGCAATATACTCTCAATTATTTTGAAGAAATTAATGCTCATTTGTAGCAAAGATTCTTTGTAGCAAAGAAATTAGATCACTCCAATTATTCAATCACAGATAAATAAATGAGACAAAGATTTTTAAAGTGGTTCAGCCTTATAAGAATGGCCTACGTCCACTGTTATGTTATTTCTGAGTGTTTTGGGAATTCTCGATTACAAGTTCTCTCAAGAAATTCCGGTCCCTTACAATGAGGATTATACAACGTATTTATAGCCTTGAGGCTATAATCTGAAAGGGTGATACATTAAATGATATACATATGAAAGGGTAATACATTTAATGCCCTTTAAGCGTGTGCGTCTAAATGATAAGCATTCAATGAATAGTTGAACTGTTGATTATCTGGCAATCAATGCTATGGCCGAGATGCAGCTCGGACCGCCTTAGTTGCTCGTCATTCAAGAGTTCCTCGGAGCGTTGGAGTTCCTCGGAGTACACTTGTTGCTCGGAGTGAATATGACTTGGTCGGGGAAATAAACTTCCTTGTTGCTATTGTGCCACGTAGATTGACACGTGTCTTCTTATTATTCGTCCATATCAGCATACTAATTTTGGTATCAACAGAAGCCCCCAATGTTTTATATTTCGAACTTTGAGGAGTAAGGAACATTCTTTCTCGGTATATGGTAATATTAAATGACCTTCCTGGGTTTTAGGAGCATTTTCTTCGTATTCGAATTTCCTTCCAAATTCGCAGAATCCGCCTTTTTGAATTTTTATAAGCGCTTCGATTTTCGTGCACTTTTTGTCCTTTTAGCCGCCGGTAGCGTAATAGTTTCCTTTTTGTAATCATTTCTTTCGCCGTTTCCCAAGGCAAAGTATTTAAACTTCATTGGCAATCCCACCGTCTTCTACCCTTTCCAATTTCTGCTTTCGAGTTTTCCATAGTCTTTCTCTCTCTCGTGCGTTCATCCTTTTCTTCGTTCATTGTCAACAGATATCCCTTTTTCCTGTAAGATCTTCTTCCTTCTTCTTCATTTCTTTTATTCACCATGGTTTATGTTATTGAATCTCTTGAGAAATTCCGTTCTGATTTCTCTATTCCATCTTGGGTAACTCTGGAGGATCTTTCTAAGCCTTCAAATTATTTTCGTTTGGCTGAGGGACATTGGTTCCCCAGCCTCTTTATTGCTGAATGTGGATTTTCTTTTCCACCAAACCCTTTGTGCTTAGAGTTCTGTCAATATTTCGATGTTGTTCCTGCAAAAATATCCCCCAATACATGGAGAATAGTTAATGGGGTGTATAGGTTAAATCAAACTCACGGAACCCGTATAGGAATTCCTGAGATTATGTACTGTTCTAGACAATGTTTTTTATTTAAAAACCAGATTTTTGAATAGGGCTTTAGTAGTCAACCTCCCTGATGCTAATAGGGATTATTTTGAACATGGGGTAGTTATCAAAAATTGGCAACATGCCCCTTTGATTGGAGATGAAGTATATGAAGGTCCCAAATGCCCTCCATATGGCAATGGGATAGGTTATTTTCATTTTATTTTATTTCTGAAATTATGATTTCATTATGTTTGAATAAATGTGTGATTGATATTTAAATATATATTTGTTTGCAGTTGACAGCAAAAGAAAGACTCCAAAAGATTCAGAAGTTAATATTAAGCATTTGAAACATATCTGGAGTTTGCATCAGAAAGTTGCAGATGAGCACGTCAGGTCTGCTTCATACTTGTTGCAGTACAGGAGCTATACATCATCCTTTACTGCTCGTCCTGTGGTCAGCACTAGTGAACTAGCGTCAGTTCCTGAGGACTCTTCTCCAGAATCTCACATTCCTCTGAGTCAGAAAATGGGCAAAAGAAGAGTTCCTGCTATTTTTGAGGAGACTACCTCTGCTGGAGAGGGTAAAAGAAACAAGAATGATATTCCAAAGGGGACAAAGAAAGTAGATGCTGCCCCTTCTGTTGCTCCTCAGAAGGCTGCCGAGAAGCCCCCAGTGGCTCCTAACAAGAAGGATGCACCTGTGGAAATGGTCACCATCTCCCCAACCAAAAGCTCTTCTTTGGTTGAAATTGTTGAAAAGACACCGAGGAGACTGAAGAAATCCTCCTCGGTCAATTTGGCTGATACCATTCCCCAGCTCCAAGCTAGTGGAGCTGGTGTTCCAACTATTATTCCCCCGAGTTCTGCGATGAGCTCGGTAAAGACTTGGACCATTCCTGAAGTCCAAGGAATTGAAGAGAATATGTCTAGGGATATGCTTACATCCCTGGCTACTCGTCACATTGCTTCAGTAAGTTTCTCTTATTCTGAATTTTCTTTCTTTCCATCAATACATGTATCTCTGCAATGACTTATCATTATCTTCTTTTTCAGCTGGTGAGTTGTTTTAACACCATTGTGAAGAAAGATGAAGCGATCAAGGCTTCTAGCTCCTCGTCCGGAGTAGAGGATGCTTTACAGGGTTTGGCCCAATCTTTGAAGGATTCCCGTCAGAAGTATGACGAGGATAGGGGTGATTGGGAGAAGAAGTTGGCTGCAGCTGAGGCAGAGAAGGTGCAGTTGGGAAATAAAGTGAAAGACTTGGAAAGAGAGAACAAGAAGTATGCCGAGAAGCTCACGAACTTTGGGGAGCTTGAAAATAAGTTTAAATTGGCTGAGGAAGAGCTAACCCTTCTGCGAGAAGTAAATCGCCAGAAGGAGGAGGTGGAAGCTAAGTTGAAGGCCACCGAGGATCTTCTATCCGAGAAGCTCTCCTCGGAGAAAATAAAAAGAAAAGTGGTGGTGAAAAAATCTTTCCGTACTAGTTGGGACAAAGGATGGGACAGGGGGGTAACAGCAATGATGACTTAGGTGCAGTACGGGAGTTTGAAATACTTTCGAGACGGTTGGGTTGCTGCCCTGCAATAATTGAAAGTTAATGAGGACTCAGAACTATTTCAACAACATCTCCCCGGTCCTCCCCCAACTATCGAAGATGAAGAAGAGGACGAAGCTGCCTCCAAAGAATCTTCAATGGTAGTGGGTGATCCTATCCTTACCCAGCCTGCTGACGAGGAGCTTTCATCTCTGCCTGCTCCTCCTGAACAAGTTCCAGCTTCAGCCGACCAACTCATTATTCCCACTGAGCAACCGAGCTCCTCATCCAAGCCTCCCGAGAAAGTCTTGGGAGACAAGAAAAAGGTGTGAAGTTGTTCGGTATTTATTTTTCTTTTACTTGTACTCTGTATTCTGAACGCTGTACTTCTTTTGATGATGTAATAAAATCACCTTTTTTTTTCCTCTACGTCGTTGATGTTCTGTCTGCTTCTTTTATTAACTCTTACCTTCTCTTCTTTACTAGTTTATGGCTAGAATGGAATTACTGTTTGCCCATGACACAGCTCTGCTTCGACAATGTAATGAATATTTTAAAGCCGGCCACACTGACTTGGACAATTCCCAGATTGTAGAGATTCTTGGTCAAAATGCTTCAGACCAAGCAGTGGAGGCATATCAATACTTAAAATGTCTTCTTGATCGTGCTGTAGACAACAATGTGGCTTATTACAAAATGATTGAAGACTTGCAAGGTACTCTCGATGAACTTCAGCAGCAGTATAAAGAGTCTTCAGCTCTTTTGCACGAAGGGTATGAGAAGAAACTTAAATAACTTAGTGCTGAAAAAGGTTATGACAAGATGCTTGCTGGCTATGAAGTGAGAGAGAGAACATTGAAAGCAGATGTTGAAAGTCACAGGCAAATCGCTGAGCTATTGGAACAAGAAAACAACAATATGCAAAAAGAACTTGCTCAACTGAGATCTGCTGCTTCATCTTCCACTGTCTTGGTACCAGTCACCGATGAAGGATTCTCATTTTTAGAAGTGGAAAATGCCAAGATGCGTGAAGAGTTAGAGGCTTTAAGAAGAGCTGGGCCTTCTACTGCTACTCGGGGACGAGGAAGAGGTTCTCGTGGTCAAGGAAGAGTTGCTCAGAATGTTGTCGAGGAACACAGTACTCAACCTGCTCGGGGACGACCAAGAGTTCTTCGTCTTACTATTGAAGAAGCTCGTACTCAATCAGCGTTGGAAAACCAAGCAGTCCAATTAATGGCTAAGAACCAAGCTTTATCCGACATGTCAAAGAAAATTCGAGAACTGGAACTACAACTCTCTGCAAAGAAATCAGTGTTGGAGAATAATGAGCTTTTTGTCAACAGTCTCCACGAGAAGCTTGAAAGGCTAACATTTCAATTCCACAAACAGCCCAGGGAGTTCTGGATGGCTGGATACAATGAGGCACTATTCCATTTAGATGCTCGTATCCAGAATGCCAATAATGAGGGCTACAAACAAGGCTGGCTGAATGCCTTATGTGTGTTGAAACTCGAACAGGGACATTATCTGTGGGACTACTATGAGCCCGGATTGCTCGACTTGCCTGTGCCACCTTTCAATTTGGACATGGAGTGGATCCCAGCTCGTGCCATTCCTCGGAGCTTAATTGCTAAGTACCTCGGTGACTACAGTTTACATTCTCAATTTGAGGTTTCTCGTCCCCAGCATCTTCTAGATCGTCCTTCTGTGATGAATGTTAGGATGCTGAAGGACTTGAACTTCATTAACTCTCCTCAGAATTTAAATGATCCGCCTGCTGGTGAGGAACCTGTATCGAAAGCTGAGGGGAAAAGCCCAATAGAATAGGAATTTCGGATGTAACAATTAGTATACATATCTATATAATTATCAATGTAACTTGTAATTTATTTTGAATTTTAATGAAAGATTTTCATTTTTATTCGCAAATCTGTATTGCTATTGTCTTGTACTTTATATTTGTGCTTGCATAACAATATTGTGTGGTTCATCGACCAACTTAGTAATAAGAAAGTTACAAGTATCAGAAATGTTGCTCGATCACTTAATAATAAAGTAATGAGTATAAAAATGTTGAAATTTTTTTCAACCAACCAAGGTTGTTAAATTATGTTTGTCGGCCAACTACAGTTAGTGGGTTTTTATCCCCGACCAGCTATACTCGGTTCAGTTTGGAATACTTTCTCCTCGTCTACCAACTACAGTTAGTGGGTTTTTATCCCCGACTAGCCATACTTGGTTCAGTTTGGAATATTTTGTTCTTCGAGGAACTTTTGTATTTTCTATAATAATCTTACCTCCCGACCAACATAAGTTGGCATTTGAGATCATATCTTGTTTCCTAAATAACCGAGATTGGCATTTTTAGGAGTATTTTGCTTCCTAGCCAAACACGTTGGCATTTTTAGGAATGTTGTTCTTGCCCTTTTACCAACCGGAGTTGGTCTGAGTTCGAACTATCATGTCCACTTGCCCTTTTAACAAAATTGGTCTGATCCAGTGTCAGCCTCCTAACCAAAGGAGTATGGTTTCCTAACCAACCGGAGCTGGTATTTTTAGGAATATCGTGTTCTCGCTCTTTTACCAACCAAAGTCGGTCTGAGTTCGAACTATCGTGTCCACAAACTCTTTTACCAACCGGAGTTGGTCTGAGCTAGTGTACGCCTCCTAACCAAAGGAGTATGGTTTGTTCTCGCCCTTTTACCAACCAGAGTTGGTCTGAGCTTGAACTATCATGTCCACTTGCCCTTTTACCAAAATTGGTCTGAGCCAGTGTCATCCTCCTAACTAAAGGAGTATGGTTTCCTAACCAACCGGAGTTGGTATTTTTAGGAATATCGTGTTCTCGCTCTTTTACCAGCCGGAGTCGGTCTGAGTTCGAACTATCGTGTCCACAAACTCTTTTACCAACCGGAGTTGGTCTGAGCTAGTGTACGCCTCTTAACCAAAGGAGTATGGTTTGTTCTCGCCCTTTTACCAACTGGAGTTGGTCTGAGCTTGAACTATCGTGTTGTCTTTATTGCTGAGCAGCGTAGTGTTGCACACTAGTATTCCCCGAAAAACTTTCAATAAAAGAAAGAAGATGGCGAAATATCATCGTTTATTCATATTGATGGAACTGCTTTACATTTTACATCACTGATAATACTTGCGTAGGTGTTCAGCATTCCATGCATTCTTAAATTCCTCTCCTTCTAGAGTCGCTATTCGGTAAGTTCCTGGTCGAACAACTTCTGTAACTCGTTAAGGTCCATGCCAGTTTGCTTCCAACTTATTGTGCTTCTGAATGACCTTCTTTATCACGTAATCTCCTTCTTTTAAGTCGCATTTCTTCACCCTCTTGCTGTAGAACAGAGTTGTTCGTTGTTGGTAAGCAGCATTCCTAATGGCTGCCTCTTCTCTAACCTCCCCGAGCATGTCCAAATCTAATCTTCTCATTAAGTCGCTGGCTGGGGAATTGAAATCCAGCACTCTATGTGTTGGAAGACCCAACTCGGCAGGTATTACAGCCTCACTTCCAAATGCCAGCATATATGGTGATTCTCCAATTGCTGCTCGGGGAGTTATTCGGTAAGCCCACAATACTGACTGTAGCTCATTAATCCAATTAGCTTTAGCCTCACTTAGCCTCTTCTTCAAACCATTTAGTAATGTTATGTTCGTCACTTCAGTTTGTCCATTGCTTTGAGGATGGCCTGGTGCTGAATGAGTCTTCAAAATGTTTGATTGATGACAATAGGCGGTAAACTCCTCGTTATCAAATTGTGTTCCATAGTCGGTGATGAAGGCATGAGGGAGACCATATCGGCAGATGATGTTCTTCCAAACGAACTGGTACACCTTCTCATATGCCATATCAATAAGTGGCTCAGCTTCTATCCACTTAGTAAAATAATCCACTGCGACAACGAGGTACTTGAATCTTCTTCGGGTCGTTGGCAGTGGTCCAACCAAATCAATTCCCCACATGGAAAATGGCCAAGGAGAAGTTATGGGTGTCAACAATGCTTGTGGAGTTCGTCGGATGGAGGAAAAACGTTGGCACTTATCACATTTCTTGGCATAGGCTATACAATCAGCCCTCATGGTTGGCCGGTAATACCCCTGCGTCATCACCCTTTGCAAAAGTGTCGGACCTGCTACATGGGATCCACAGGACCCTTCATGAATCTCTTCAATCAATTCTTTCACCTCGGAGGGATGTACACATCTCTGCAAACCTACCATAATTCCTCGTTTATACAAAACACCATTAGTTAGTACATACCGAGCAGCTTTAAACTTCAATTTCTTGGCAGCGAGCTTGTCCTCCGGCAATTCTCCCTCCTCAATATATGCCCTGATGGGATCCATCCAAGATGGTCCTAAATCAAGGGTAGTAATATTCATCGTCAGGTCTTCATCTATACTCCGACTTTCTAATACTTCAATTGGTATCGTTCTTCGCAGCTCGGTACGAGTAGCTGATGCTAGTCGGGCCAGTGCGTCTGCCTGTGCATTTTTCATACTTGGTATTCTAATAAACTGAATGGCATCAAATTCTGCCAACAACTCCATCACCTTTGCATGATACTTGACCATTAATTCTCCCTTAACTGCATATGTTCCCATCATCTGATTCACAATTAATTGAGAATCACTGAATACCATCACTTGTTGCGCTTCCATAATCTTTGCTAAATTAAGACCTGCTATCATGGCCTCATACTCAGCCTCATTATTTGAGGCTTTGAATTGGAATCGTAGGGCATATTCCATGTCAATCTCGTCTGGGGTTTTCAAAACAATCCCTGCTCCACAACCTGTTGTGCAAGATGACCCATCTACATATAATCTCCATGTAGGTAACTCGTCTTCAAATTTCTTATTTGACAGAGTTCCTCGGTGAAATATCTGCTGTTTCCTTTCATCTTCCCTTGGTATTTTTCGCTCTTCGTCGACCATCTCTTCTCACCCTTTTACCAATCGGAGTTGGTCTGGGTTTGAATTTGATGATCTTTCTACATCCACAAGCCCTTTTACCAACCGGAGTTGGTCTGGACTTATGTCTGTTGATCCTGTAACATCCACAGGTTGATCAGCGAGCAATTTTTGTTCCTCGGGAGTATCAGGATATGTAAACTCTGCTACAGCCTGCCCTTTTAGTGATGATCTGGGTTCATACACAATATCATATTCACCGAGCTCTATTATCCAGTACATCAGTCTCCCTAATTTTTTTGGCTTATGAAGGGCTTGTCTCAATGGCATGTCGGTATACACGACGATGGTATGAGCCTGGAAATATGGCCTCATTCTTCTACTTGCCTCAATTAATGCCAATGCCAATTTTTCCAGCTTTGGGTACCTGATCTCTGCACCTCGGAAAGCCTTACTTGTGTAATAAATTGGCTTCTGGACTCCATTCTCCATTCTGATCAATGCCGAGTTGACTGCATTCTCTGATACTGCCAGGTACAAGTACAACTTTTCTCCCATTACTGGCCTGGACAACAATGGAGGTGCTCCCAAATATTTCTTCAAATCTTGAAAGTCTTTTTCACATTCATCATTCCACTCGAAAGTTTTTCGAAGTGTTTGGAAGAATGGGAGGCATCTATCAGTTGCTCGGGATACAAATCTGTTGAGCGCTGCAACTCGTCCTGTAAGACTCTGCACCTCTTTCTTCGTCATTGGAGATCGCAACCCTAAAACAGCTTTGATCTTTTCTGGATTCGCTTCAATGCCTCGCTGGTTGACGATGTACCCGAGGAACATTCCTTCTCGTACTCCAAATGTGCACTTCGTCGGGTTGAGTTTCATTTGATATTTATCCAGTTGATCAAAGGTCTGACCTAAGTCAACTAGATGATCAGCAGTTTTCTTGCTCTTTGTCAGCATATCATCGACATAGACTTCCATATTACAACTGATTTGTTCGGCAAAAACCTTGTTCATCAGTCGCTGGTATGTCGCTCCTGCATTTTTCAAACCAAAAGGCATAGCATTATAACAATAAGTTCCCCTAGGGGTAATAAAAGAAGTACTTTCCCTGTCTTCAGGTTTCATTTTGATCTGGTTGTAGCCAGAGTAAGCATCCATGAAGCTGAGCAGCTCGTGTCCCGAGGTGGCATCCACTAGTTGATCAATTCTGGGCAATGGAAAGTGATCCTTTGGGCATGCCTTGTTGAGATCGGTGAAATCAACACACATTCTCCATTTATTGTTTTTCTTCTTTACCATCACCACATTTGCTTACCAGTCTGGATACTTCACATCTTCAATGAATTGGGCTTTCTGGAGCTTCTCGACCTCCTCTTGTATAGCTTGATTCTTCTCGGGACTAAATACTCTTCTTCTCTGCTTTACAGGCTTGATCTCCTTATTCACATTGAGCTCATGACATAAGAAGTTTGGATCTATTCCTGGCATGTCTTCATGACTCCAGGCAAAAGTTTCTTTCCTGTCTCTCAAGAAAGTTATCAACTCCTGTTTTATTGAAGCATCCAACGTCATCTGGGTTATTCGTTCAGGGTGCTCGTCGTCCAGAATAACATTTTCTGTAGATTCCACTACCTGTCCTTTTACAAGTTGGGATTCATCTCTGGGATCAAGTGTTTCAATTTCTGTACCTTCATCCACCTGGTAGGTAGTAGTCTTTTTCTTTGACTCTTCAAGCTCCTCTTGCTCGGCAGATAAATAATAGCATTCCCGAGCTACTTTTTGATCACCTTTCACAACTCCTACTCCGAAATTTGTTGGGAATTTTAAGCATTAATGTACTGTAGATGGAACTGCTTCGAACTTCTTCAAACCAACTTTTCCCATGATGATGTTGTAAGCTGACTGCACGTTCTTATCCATCACAAAGAAACGTATTCTCTCTGTTCGACAAGCATGCCAAGTTCCAATGAATATATCCAACTTGATCATCCCAAGTGGAAAAACTTTCTCGCCAGCAAAACCCAGGAGAGGTCTGTGATAAGGTTCTAATTGAGATAATTTTAAATTTAAACTGTCAAAGCATGAGTAGAACATGATGTCTGCCGAACTACCATTATCTACCAGAACCCTTGAAATTACTACTTCTTTCATCCTCATTTTGATCACCAAAGGGTCGTCGTGAGGGTAAAGAACACCTGCAAGGTCATTTTTTGAAAAACCAATGACCAACTTCTCTTTGTTTACCTTCCTCGGGAGATCCTCCTCAGCCAAATTTATTCGCTGAATGTACGAGCAAGCTTGAGCCTCTCCAAGGTAAGCCTTTCTTTCTGCAGTAAGGTCTCCTCCTCCTGCATCTCCTCCTGTAATAACATTACAATCAAATGTCCCAAAACGTATTGAAAATACCTCTCGTTCTGGTTGCCTTGGTTTCTTTGGAAGATCGGGGTCATCATCGGGATCATATTCATGGTTTCTCTTCTTTTTCTCCTCTGCTCGACGAGGAGATCTAGACCTCTCTCTAGTTCGGTCATTATTTCTTCTTTCACCTCCCCGATCAACATACTTTGCTAGCTTTCCTCTTCGGATGAGTGTTTCAATCTCGTTCTGAAGAGCTATGCAATTTTTGGTCATCTGGCCATGATCCTTATGGAACTCGCAATATTTCTCCCTATTCCTCCTGTCAGGGTCTGACCTCAGTTTCTTTGGCCACTTTATTTCTTCGTTATTCTTGATTTCTTCCAAGACATGATTAATACCCATTTTCAAGGGAGTATAATTATCGAATTTCTTCAGGACTTCCCATGACGACCTATTATTCTTGGAATGCTTGTCACCGCCATTGCCCTTATGCTCTTTCTTCTTAGATTTGTCGACTTCCACCTTGGTTTCTTTATCCATATTCTTCTTCGCAGCCATAACCTCCTCGGCATTCATGATTTTGGCTGCTTCTGCCATCAACTCTGATATAGTTGTAGGTGGATCTTTGGCCAAAGTGTAATACAACTTGTTAGGCAACAACCCACTCATCAAGGCGGTGATTGCTGTCTTTTCTTCATAATCTATGACTTCTAGCTTCTCGTTATTGAAACGAGTTATGTAATCTCTAGTACTCTCACCAGATTTTTATCTAACACTTAACAAGTGTGCTACTCGTTTTACTGGCTTTGCTCCAAAACAGAAATTGCCAATGAACAACTCGGCCAACTGAAAGAAAGTTGAAATCTGACCCCGAGGAAGATTTTTGTACCATATCTGGGCAGATCCAGTAAGAGTTCCTGAGAATGCTCTGCATCTCATCTCGTCGGGGACAACATAGATGTCGGCAGCAGCTTGATATTGCTGTATGTGAAGAACAGGATCTGTCTTTCCATCATATTTGGGAGTCACCACTGATGCTTTAAATTTCGACGGTGTAGGAAAATCCACACTGGCCTGTACAAAAGGTGTCCCTCGAACAAAAGTTCGTTGTAGGGGGTTCTTCGCCTTAGCCATTTCTCCCAATCTATCCTCCAACCGCTGAATGGAACCTTTCCACGCATCATTTCCCTCCTCGGGCCTATTAGTTCGAGCAATTGATTGTTCTGAAGTGGCCTCCTGAGATCTATCTTGACGAGCAACTAGTCGCGATTGTGCTGATCCTTCTCTTAGATCTGATGGTTGTCGAAAACTTTTCGACATAGCTTTAGGTGGACTCTTGTTCCTCCTGGGGCCTAATCGACTGAAAGGAGACACCCTGCTCAGTCTTTCCAAGGCACTGGTCCTCTCTGGAGAGAGAGTAACACGTTGCTCAGTATCTGTGGCCCGTATTGATGAAGTTTGCCCAGGTTGATAAGAGAAATCATCGGATTCCTCATTACGATACGTCTCTGTACGTCTGGATCGTGAAGAAAGTAAATTGGTTTGCCTATGACCACTTCGTTGTCCCGAATGTGCAGGTGCAACACCATGAAGAGTTTGTATGAGTTGCCGCATTGTTTCTTGCATGGCGGTTTGTCCTTGAGCCAGATTCGTCATAATTCCAGCCAGATTTGGAGGTGCAGAAGGATTTGGAAGATTTCCAGCATTTCCAGCGTTTCGATTGCTGGATTCCGGATTATCTGCCATTGATGATGAATGATTTTTGGTGAAAAACGATAACAACAGTCGTTTCTCACAGACGGCGCCAATCGGTTGATGTAAAAAATTAGATCACTCCAATTATTCAATCACAGATAATTAAATGAGACAAAGAATTTTAAAGTGGTTCAGCCTTATAAGAATGGCCTACGTCCACTGTTATGTTATTGCTGAGTGTTTTGGGAATTCTCGATTACAAGTTCTCTCAAGAAATCCCGGTCCCTTACAATGAGGATTATACAACGTATTTATAGCCTTGAGGCTATAATCTGAAAGGGTGATACATTAAATGATATACATATGAAAGGGTAATACATTTAATGCCCTTTAAGCGTGTGCGTCTAAATGATAAGCATTCAATGAATAGTTGAACTGTTGATTATCTGGCAATCAATGCTATGGCCGAGATGCAGCTCGGACCGCCTTAGTTGCTCGTCATTCAAGAGTTCCTCGGAGCTTTGGAGTTCCTCGGAGTACACTTGTTGCTCGGAGTGAATATGACTTGGTCGGGGAAATAAACTTCCTCGTTGCTATTGTGCCACGTAGATTGACACGTGTCTTCTTATTATTCGTCCATATCAGCATACTAATTTTGGTATCAACAGGGGCAAAAATCTTTTTATTTTCACTATAATTTGTAAATAACGGTTACACGGATTACAATGAAAATAAGAGCAACATACGAAATACCCTCAGGCGTCGGTTTCGATGTCTCGGCTGAAATCTCCTACAGGAACTCCAGGTGGTCAGCAATGAAGAAGAGAAACGGCTTCTCCACAAGTTCGTCGGCTGGAACTTTACCTTTCTAGGAGGGCAGCAATGAAGAAGAGAGATGGATTCTCCACAAGTTTGAATAAAAGTAAAATAGTGTTCTTGGGTTTCAAAAGGATTCACAAAAGTATGGGAATGATGTGTGAATCAAAACATGAGTTTTTTGGGAATAAAAAATATCAAGACTTGAGCTAATAGAACTCTCAAAATCGTCTCTCCAAGTCTTAAAAAATAACTCCCCCGAAGTTGGCTTTTATAGGAAAGCCAAAAGAGTTATAAGTAGTTGGGACTGTTGCTGTGCGTGTACCCCCAACCGGTTCACTATGCGGTTCGCGGTACCTTGCTGGTTTGGGGTTAAAAGAAATAGCATTCTTCTAAGGATTTTTCTCCATCTTCAAAAGTCCATAATTCCTTCACCGTAGCTCGAATTGAGGTGTCGTTTCTTCCAGTATATTCGTAGCATCGAGCTCTTAAACTTTCCAGTTGGCCAGACCTCCGGACTATGGCTGTAAAATTACCAAAATGCCCTTGAACTTTCTTATCTTGCCTTTCTTTTATTGTTTTGACTTATCTTGCGTACCACTTGCATAAAATCTCTAAAATCGTGGAACATGAAGTCGTTGAGGCAGATGTGGGACACTTGATGGAGATTTTGAATGCTTGATTCCCAAAACTCGGATAGAGGCCATCATGTGATATCGTGAAGTGACGTGCCAAATGTAGCAGCGTACGACATACACAAATGTAACATATCGGACAGGAGAAAAATGTTCTTTATTGTTTTGACTTCTCTTGCGTACCACTTGCATAAAATCTCTAAAATCGTGGAACGTGAAGTCGTTGAGGCAGATGTGGGACACTTGATGAGATTTTGAATGCTTGATTCCCAAAACTCGGATAGAGGCCATCATGTGATATTGTGAAGTGACGTGCCAAATGTAGCGGCGTACGACATACACAAATGTAACATATCGGACAGGAGAAAAATGTCCTTACAATGTTGATCTAGTTTTACGAGAAAATACCAAGATATGATTGTGACACGGTCATGGTTAATAATATAGTAATTTGGACGGTACTCGACGCGCGGGATAGGTAACTTTGCACGATTTTTGTCTGATGCATCACAACCCCAAATATCGAAATGACCACTTTTATTGGGTCTAAAAAATCTATATTTTACCTCTAATACAATAGTATTTGAGGTTTAATATCAATTAATGCACCTTGGAAGTTATAATAACCCACAAAATTAAACCCAAGCTTCTTTCTATTGTTAGCAAGCAAAAGATGGAACGTTTATTTCTCTTTTTCATTTATCTTTTTTCTCAAAATAATTCAACTTATTCCATTAAATATCAAACAACGACCTTCTCTTTCCTTCACATCATATTAGATCTCAAACCACTGGTTTTCCACTTACAGCTTCTTTGGCGACCAATCACATGATTTGATTATAGAACTTCCCCAATCACTCCCCTTATCAACGCTCTGAATCTCCCCACCACTGAAACCCTAGTTACCATAGTTGGAGTCTATAATCAGAAACGGAACGATGGCACTCGATAGGGGCTCCATAATCAGAAATAGAAAGGGAAAAAATGGAATCCATAGTCGAAAACAAAATGATAAGATGACACTACACCAAAATGGTAAAACTGTCACCTTTTTAGCGGCAAAGCTTGTCACGGTCAGTGACCGTGACAAAAAAACACGTATTTTTTGTCACGGTCATTGACCGTGACACGTCCGTGAAAATTATGTCAGTAAAAAAAACATCCCCCTTCTTTTTTCCCACCGAATTCATTCCCTCCATTTCTCTCTCTCTCTAGTGGCTTCTCTCTCTCTAGAACTTTGGTATGTTTTCTCTCTATTCCCCCCCCCCCATTTATGTATATGTGTATGTATATGTGTGTATATATGTGAGTAAATGTGCGTGTGTGTGTGTGGGGGGGGTGTATGTGTGTGTGTGGGGGGGGGGGGGGGGGGAAGCAGCAGGGCTGGGGGAGGGGAGGGGGTATGTGCGTGTGTGTGTGTGTTTTATGTGTGTATATGTGCGTGTGTGCGTATATGTGTGTGTGTCTGCGTGTGGTGGGCAGGGGAAGCAGGGTAGAGGGGAGGGCAGGGGGTGGGGGGTAGGGGGTGTATTTGTGCATGTGTGTGTGTTTTTTAATTAAATTTTTATTGGTTTATTAGATATTGCCATATCATATTGTAGTGCCCCTTGTAAAAGAATTGATTGATTTAATATTGATTGGTTGTTAATTTTTTTTATAAATTAATAATTAGTGCCCCTTTCATATGCAAGTAGGATTGCCCATCATTGTAAATTAGTAAATTAATAATTGCATACTTTAATTGTTAGTTTAATTGATGAAAATAATTAATTGAGTAGATGAATTAGAAGGAGTACGGGATACACATTTGTTGTTACCATTGCGGTTGGATTATAGTGGATTGATGTTGGGTTGTTTAATTTTAAAAGTGGCATGACCACTGGATTATTGTCTATATGGGGGTGGAATTTTTTAACTTTTTTTGAAAAGTACTTTGTATAACGAATAATATATATATAGTATGATAATTAAATGAAACATACTTGAAATTACTTATAGTGCGCATAGATACTAGCCTTCTAGTTCTTATACGTTCGCATTCAATAGCCCTTAGACCCGTTCGAGAGTCATTACCTCTGTAATGCGATCTCTCGAATTGTCCTGTTTTGACAATTTGGGACTGCATAATTTCTGTATAATAATATTTTTAGTGGCTTAAAGTTGTTACTTTTAGAGAAAGTTCTGCAGTCGTATCCTAATGTTCTCTGGGTACATACTAGATTGACAAGTGTGACTGTTATTTCAATTGATCAATTGAAATAATACTCACACTTTCCAATCTAAGTCGTGTACTTGGAGAACTACGGTGATATGCTGCCGAATTTTTCTCAAATCGTAACAATGTGCACGAGCTGTTAGGTATATTACACAAATATGCGGTCTTGAATGAGATAGGACCACTCACCCTTTAAAGTAGATGGATGAAATAGAAATTTCTATTATAAATTGAATTTGGATTTGAAATTTAAAAATTGAATATAAATAAGACATAATTAAATGAAACATACTGTAAATTTAAGTTTTCTTTATACTAATCCTTGAATATACTCTTCTTACCTTTAATAGGTGATTAGTTGTGGTAGTTGTGATGGGATATTCGAAATACAATGAGTGTATGGGTGAGACAAATAGAATGGGGGATGTGTTTCGCAGAGGTACTAATGAATTTGTGAAATACCAAAGAGATGAAGAGTTCCCTTGTCCGTGTGCTAAGTGTAAGAATGGTAAGGTGTTTGAATGGAAAATAATTGAACTACATTTGTTAAGATTGGGTATGCAAGATAGTTGTCGATTTTGTAGTTTTCACGGTGAATTAAAAGTTCCTTTTGTCCCCGAACAACCTTCACAACAACCTTTACAACAACTTTCAACAAGTAGGATAGATGTAAAAGGGGACAACGTAGATCATAACATGTTTGAGGATTTAGTTGATGATGCGTACGGAGTTTATGAAGCTGAGGAGAATGAGGTTACTGATGATGTACAAGGTTCAAGTGCTTGTGAAGATATCACAATAAACCATGATGATGACTACCAAAGTTTAAAATTTAAGGTGACCCAATCGTTACACTCTGGCTGTAAGAAAGATCAAATAACTTTACATGCCATGGTTGGTTTGCACAGTTTGAAGACGCAGTGCAATTTGTCTGGCAATATCATGATAAGAATTTTGAAATGGTTGAAGGGGTTACTACCCAAGGAGAATATGCTTCCAAATAGTTATCATGTTATAAAGAGCAGTTTGAAAGGTTTGGGAATGAAGTATAAATCGATCCATGCTTGTGTGTATGACTGCATACTATGCCGAAATGAGTATTAAAATCTCGATCGTTGTCCAGTTTGCGATGAACCTAGATATGTCCAATCTACTAGTAAAGAAGGCACAAGCTCAAAAGTGCCTCAAAAAGTGTTGAAATATTTTCTCGTTGGGTCAAGATTAAATCGATTTTTCACAGTACCATGGATAGCGGAGGCAATGACTTGGCATGCTAGGGCAGAAGTAGGGGTAATCGCATGCGTCATCCTATTGATTCTAAATCTTGGAGGAGGATGGATTATGAGTATCCCAATTTTGCTCGAGAACAGCGCAACATTTGTTTGGCTATATCAACAGATGGTTTCAATCCATTTGGAAATCTAAGCACCAATCAGATTGCATGTCCAATGATCTTAGCCCCACTCAACCTCCCTTATTCATAGTGTATGAGACCTGAACTTTAGATGATGTCTTTGTTGATACCTAGGCCAAAGGCACTAAGTGATGACATCGATGTCTACCTGGCTCCTTTGTAGAAGAATTAAATAAGTTATGGGAAGATGGTGTGCAATCATTTGACTCTTTTAGAAAAGAAGAGTTTACGCTGAAAGCTATGTTGATGTGGGCAATTCATGATTTTTCAGCTTATAGGACATTATTCGGTTGTGTAGTACATGGTTATTTGGGGTGTCCTATTTGTGGAGAGGAGATCGAATCTATTCGCCTATCATTTAGATCAAAAAATGTATACCATTACAATATGAGGTTTTTACCCCCGGCTCATAGTTTTAAATTTGAGAAAGGTTCCAATTTTTAATTGGGCGGGGTTGAACATAGGCTACCGCCGAGATAACTTTTAGGTTCAGAAATTGAAAGTAAATCTTCTGAATGTGGCCCTAATATTCCAGGTAAGAATCCCAAATTTAAGAATGCCAAGCATAAGAAGACCCCAATTGGGAATGAAACTGAGAAAAGAAAGGCATGGTTTAGGAGTTCAATTTTATTTGACTTGCCTTATTGGAAGAATAACCCAGTACGCCATGTATTGGATGTGATGCATGCAGAGAAGAACTTCACTGAACATATTGTGGGCACTTTCCTTGGGGGGAGTCATTCGAAGGATGGAGAAAATGCACGAAAAGACCTTAAATCGTTGAAACTTAAGCCACAACTATGGTTGAAAGAGGATAGTAGGGGAAGGACAATAATTCCCCCTGGTGCGTTTACTTTGACGAGTAGGGAAAGGAAGATGCTTTTAGACATAATATATAATTGGAAGGGCCCATCTAATTTTTCGTCCAACTTATAAAGGATTGTGAATTATGCTACTCATGACTTACATGAGTGTAAGTCCCACGGTTGGCATGTGATCATGCAATTGGTCCCTCTATTGTTTAAGCACTATTTCTCCAAGCATAAGGATTTGCGAAGGGTTATTATGCAAATTAGTATTACCTTCTCACTTTTGTGTGAGAAGGTAGTCAATCGAGAACACATAGTGGACGCAAAATTGGCGGTGATCGAAGCGATTTATGTGTTGGAGAAGTACTTTCCCCCAGCATTCTTTGACATAAGTGTTCACTTATTGGTACACCTATGCGACTAGGCACTTCTTTGCGGTCCAGTTAGATATCGGTGAATGTATCCGTTTGAAAAATGATGAAAGTTTTTAAAGATTACGTCAAGAATACGCGATACATTGCATGATCAATTACAGAGGAATATATCATTGTGGATTCATCAATATATACTCGGGAATATATGCCTGACTAGACCAGCGTTGTGACACTAATGAGTTTGTCGATGATTGTGGTCATGTGATGGGAAAACGAGTGAAATTAACGAGTTTGCAACATGAACAAGTAGCTTGTTATCTATTTGACACACATGAAGATGTCGAAGAATGGAAAAAGTAAGTTTAAATTATTCTAATGTTTAATATTATTTTAGATTATTTTAATGTTTAACATTACTTTTGAATATTTTAGTAAGTTTAATTTTGTAATATGCAGAAAATATAAAGCGTGTGAGAACAATAAAAGACGAAAAATAATGGTATAATCAGACAACAAATTTAGGTTGTGGTTGTCACAAGAGGTAATTATAATGAAAATGGTCGTTATATAACGTTACATTACACTCAAACTTTACAACTAATCTAATTAATTTATTTATATTCTTAGCTCTTAAAGACGGGTGATGCGACATCAAGGCTTGCTCGTCTAGCCACTGGACCCTTGTTCGTGGCATAAAAGTACAAAAAGTATCGATTGAACGGTTACGTATTCGGAACAAAAGTGTACGAGGAAAGTATAAATGTACAGAATTCGGGCATTTCATATAAGGCTCTAACTTTCTTTCGAGCGAGCGCAAAAGATAAAAACCTCGTTAAAGCTAAAATGACTTACTATGGTGTAATTCGAAATATATTTGAATTGGATTATATAATCTTCAAAGAGGTTGTATTTTACTGTGACTGGGTAAGAGTTGATGATAAAAATGCTTGTAAAGTTAATCCTATCACCAATTTAATCATGGTTGACTTGTCCAAGTTGAAGAGCAACGGCCATGTGGACGATGAGTCGTTTGTTTGTGCATTTCAAAAGGTTAACCAAGTATTTTACTCGGAGTATATCAACAACGAGCCGTGGTCAATTGTCCTACACGCGCCAAAGCGTCTAAATAGTAGTGTGGATTACTTGGCTGCTCCTACCGAATATGAATCCATTTTTTATGATAACCCGAATTTGTAATAATTTTTCAATTTGTAATAAACATTCCAATTTGTATTTTATCAATCCATTTTTAATGCTTTTAATTGATTTGCACTTTATCATTTTCACTCTTGTGTAGTGTGCGTGTGTGTGGGCAGTAGGGGTGGGGGTGGGGATATTTTGGATTTTTAGTATTTGTACATATTATGAGCTAGATGTTGTTGTTTTTGAATTCATAATTGAGGTGTTAAACAGTAACAATTCATTTGGATTTGTAGTAATTGTACATATTTGCATGTCTTCTTCTAATTCATTTTGATTTGTACTAATAACAATATTTTTTTACAGCAAATGTCTCGTTCAGGTATTAAGGCCAGGATGATGATGCTGATTGTGATGATGTCGTCTAGGCTCGTTGGTAGCGAAGGCGGGGAGGGCTCCTCGGCCCCTAGGCTCCCAAAATAGTCAAATTGGGGATGGCCATCGAGAACAAGACGAGGCTATTAGCGAGATCCCTCGAGCTGGTAAAGACGATCATCGGCCCGGAGTACACTAGTTGGAGGGAGGTGCCAAATGAGCTTAAGTTAGCTATTTGGGTGGCACTACAAGTAATGAATTTATATTTATATTTATATGAATATTTCAATTTCAATTTCAATTTCGATTTCATTTTATATTTGTATTTAAATTTATTCGCAACTAACATTGTATTTGTTGGACATGAACAATTCAGCCTGGATCCAAAGCTACGCGATTCCGTCTTAGAGCAGTTGAGGGAGCCCATTATACTTTGGGAAGACCCGAGAGTCCATTATCCGAATGCGTGAATTCGTCCGGTCGAAGGAGTCGATCTCATTGACACAATGGCAAAAGTTCATTGACAATGAGATCGGGGAGCGACAATTGGCATCTCGCCAATCGGGGAGGAAATATCGGGCAAAAAATATGGACGTGCACTACTCCGGACAGAAGTCTTACGCCGAGGTCGAGCATAGGATGATGGTAAGATTTAATTTTTCTATAACTACATAAATATATTATTCCGCATTATTTTACTTTGCGGGTCGATACTAATTTTACTTTATTTTATTTCAAGGGACAGGGAGTGGCCTTGGGGGTAGGCCACATAGGCTCGATACTTATGTGGCTATTCGGATGAAGAAGGGGAAGGATAAGGAGGTGTCCCCGAGCGTCGCGACCATGATTCTAAGTAATCCGACAGTTTACTTTTTGTTAATTATGTTATAATTTTTTTGTTTACTTATTTTACTAACCATGTGCTTTTTGTCATTTCAGACAAAGCTTAAGGGTGTGCATGAGTCGCAGTCTCATGCCGACAAGGCATCTTTGTCTACAAATACACTCAGCCAAGTGATTGGCGCTGATCGCAAGAGTAGGACATGGGGCTGAGTTCGCGGGTGGCCAAATCTAGGATCATCGGATTGGAAACGAGCGACACCGGGTTGGCTCGAACGGTGGACTCGCATGACGCGAAGCTGTCCCATTTGGAGGCGACGGTCCAGGATATGTTCTCATTCATGAAGCGTTTATTGGGCGAAAACCGTAAGGGGAAAGGGAAGGAGAAGGTGGTGGTGGAGGACGTGCAGGAGGACGAGGTGCAGGATGACGAGGATGTGGACCTTGCTGCTTCATCGTCGACACGTGCGGACTTTGATGATCCACTCCCCTATTTGGCTCTCTTTAACCGACCGATGTCAACACTTGGTTAGCCGAGCGTGTTTATATTGGACATATTTGATGGTCAGCGGATAGGGCGGGGGTTGAGGTACCTGAATACCATCCAGGGTATGCCAGTTCATGGACGCTTGCTTCAAGACATTGAGTCCAAGGCGCTCGTCACGCATGTGATACTCGAGAAGAAAAACTCCCCCTTGTGGTTGCGCGAACAATGCGACACGATGCATATTGGTGGGTGTGTCAATTCGTATATTGTGTGTCCTACTCACCTCCTCAGAGCTAACCTTATCCCAGACATGTAGTGACATTATTTGAATTGAATTGTTTTAAGTTGTTATATTTGAATTATATCGTTATGCATATTGTTTTGAATGTATATTTGCATTATCTCTATTTTATTTGGATATATGATGTTTGAACGGGTATAATGTTGCTATAAAAGGTACAAATATACTACTGGGCAGTGGCAGTGGCTATACTGCCGAGCAGATTTTTTTTTAATTCTGCCCAGAATTGTCACGGTCATTGATCGTGACGCGTCCGTGATAAAGGAGCTTGTCACGGACGTGTCACGATCATTAATCATGACAAGTTTTTAAATATTGTCACGGTTATAAACCGTGATAAAACTTATTATGGTTATAGACTGTTACATGACCGTGATAATTCTAATGAACCTTTCACGGTCAATGAACGTGACACGTCCGTGACAATAAACGTTGTCACCCCCAGAATTATCACGGTCATTGACCTTGACAAGTCCAACTTGTCAAGGTCAATGACCGTGACAATCCGGCAGATTTGGTGTAGTGTGAAACCCTAAAATACAAAGGTACTTGGGGCACAACAACAATCCAATTATGGAATCATAAACTTTCTTGTGTTCTCCAAGTATTCCATTTGGTTGTTAAGAAAGATGTTAGAAGCCTTCTGTAAATTCATTTTGTTGCTGAGTATAATAGTCTGAACTTACCTATTTCATTTTTTATGTACCAAACCTTCAGTGGTTTGACTAATTCCACCCAAAATTGAATGCCCCAAACCCACTGTAAAAGACCGAGCAGGGTATGTGGTCAATCGTTTGAAACTTACGATCATTTTTTAGAAAATGAAGACGCTTGGATTTGAAACCCCAACTCGATTTTGATTTCGTATTTAACCAAGGGTTTCAATGAGTAAATTTTTATTCAGGATTTGGATTTGAAATTACGATTTTGGGTTTTAGGTTTGGGTTTAGAGTTGTAATTTTGATTTCATATTATTTTTTTAATTTTCTATATCAACTTGATATGTGGTTTTGTTAGTGTTTACAATGTAGTGGTGATGGTTTTAGCTTCTGTCTCGGTTGGTTATGGGATATATATATATGTGTGTGAGGAGGAGAAAGAGAAAGGATAATTGTTGTCAGGGATGGTTTTGTAGGGGTGTGTGTGTAGTTGTTGAAGGTGTCCGCGTCTATTTATTCTTAGCAGAGATTAGCCTGTGTTTTTCTTCTAACGCGATTACATCTTTCTTTATCATACTTATTATTTTTCTAGACTGTTTTTAATATATTTTGTTTTTGCAGGTGTATGTGGTGTATATGGGTAGCAAACATAGTGATGACCCATATGATAATTTGAGTTGAAACGCTCAAATTCTTACCGATATTGTGTTGTTTATACTTTATAATGAAAAAGGTAAAAAAGGTTGTTGAATGAGAATGTGTGATATCAATTATTTATGTAATTCGCAAATTTTCAATATTAAAACTTATTTAATTATAGTCAATCTTTATATAATTTAATTAAACCCTAATCATGCATCTATGTGAATAAATCAAACATGCAATTACAAATCGATGGACAATAAAATTCTGAAAAAATCTCCCGAAAGGGCAAAACTTTTATTTCATTATTAAATGTAAATCACAACTTATAATTACATTGAGATATCTGCAATGAATTTCCCTTAGAAAATCCACATAGACCGTAGTCTAGAACCAATAAACATTCCCTCAAGAACCTCAAGAACAACAGCTCCTCCTTGAGTAGTGAATACCATCGAGTATCCCTAATGGCCGTAGTCCTTGGCAATAACTCCCGCAGGAACTATTAATCCAGCAATAGAGAATCCTTCTCTACATGAGAAACTTCAACAAAAAGTGATCTGGATTCTAAAACGATTCACAAAAGTATATGGGATGTTTTATGTGAATCAAAAACATAAATTTTCCCTAAAAAGTGAAGACTAAAAGTCTGCAGATATGCAGTTTTCGTGTAGTAAAAGTCTTAATGAAAAAGTATAAAAAAACAGGTATTTATAAAAAAATAAAATTCTTGAGGCGACGGAACTCGTTCGAACGACATTAGATGTCATTTGAATGACCCTAATAACGACCTATTAAAATACAAAACAGTACGTGATCGTTTGAAGCAAACAAGGAACGACTTATCTTGCGACCTAAGAAATGACATGTGATGTCATTAGAAGGGGTCGTTTGAACGACATTACTTTGTCGTTTGAATAACTGAAGCGAATTTTTTTTATTTTTTAATGTTAGCCTGCATGTCTTGCAAAAATTATTTTAACTTAGAAAAACGCCTCATTTTGATTTAAAACAGTTTAGAAAAATATCCCAATACTTAAGTAAAGCACTTACGAAAGTTCAACACAATCCTTACAAAAATTAGTCTCGTAGAGGACTATTGTTGAAATACTTAATATTCGAATCTGCCTTCTTGAACATATGAACGTGAACTTCTTTTGATGGTTGTAACGGTATACGACATACATAATGTAAACTCGGGACTATAAAAAATATGTCCTTATAAATCCCCCCTATGTCTATGCCGGTAGAATAAAAACAATCTGAATTATCAATCAAATGTCCTATACAAATCTAATATCCTCCCATAAACCCAAAAGTGAAAAGATACTAAAAATGCAAGCCTTCAAAAAAATATCTTCAACTTTTAAATCTCTTCAAATCTCTTTACTTTCCTTCCTCTTGTTTTGTTGGCTTTCCAAATGATCATCAAAGTCCTACACACAATAAACAAAAACAAATACCTTCCTGACGTATTGAGTTTAAAATAAAATAAACATAAATCAAATCAAGTAAATCTCAAATCTCTCCCATAATTCATAATTCGTTCTCCCCCTTTTTATTTGTCCGAAATAGACAAGGAAAAGAAAAAGAAAATAAATACGGAGTGTTACGATAAGCATAACAAATATATATCAATTATGCTCAGTCAATGATATACTCAAAAGGTTTTCACAAACTGTTTTTGATTTTTCAATTTTTTCCAAGCAAAAACAACAGCCACCGTGAATTTACACTAAGACAACCATATCGTGAAAATGGAATGAATGGGTGTGAACATATTCGATAGGAAAATCAACTCAAACATTCATAACATATGTGCATGATGAATATGGATACTCCTAACGAATGAACTTAAAATCGTCCTTGGGTATAATAAGATGTTAAATTCAAATGACATCGACTCAATCTAATCAACACATCAAAGTTTAAAATGATTTTTGCGCCAATAACGTCTAAAACTATATAATGTTTTTTCACGACTTTGTTAGGACGTGCAAACTCGTTGAATTGCAAACAAACTCCCTCATAAATAATAATGCTTCTTATTTTTCTATTGAGGTTATAAATTCTCTTGTTAAGAGATTCCCTATTGACCCATTTTTGGCATATGATTCTTTTTATTGCCTTAATTTTTTCTTGGGCTCTTTTCTAATGGTGGATTTCACACCGAGTTCGCATGCCTCCCGCAGCCCTTTCTCGTGTACACTCATCATTTTTTCATATTGAATAAATTCCTCATGGGCAATGGTTCTTACATGCACTACTTTCATTGTCAAGTTTTATCGCATTTGGTTCACTTTAAAGACAAGATTGAGATGAAAACACTTAGACCAACATGTGATAGACAAATACAATAATCAAATAAATCCGTGCAAGTGTGCATTAAAAGAGACTAAGAGTCAAACATGTAGAAAGTAATCGCAAATCTCATCTTAATGACTCCAAACATTATAAAGCATATGGATGAAATGATGTATCGTCTCAAAACACTATCAAATAGTCACATGAATATGGAATGACATTGTGACTTAGTCATCTTAAATGTCCATCCATAAATAGTGTAAAAAGAAGTACAAAAACCTTTTTGCGTCTTTCAAAAAAACTATCAAAATAAAATCTTTCTGGCTTTTTTAATTTTTTTTCTTCAAAAAAATATAAAATCTTTTTGTATTTTTCCAAAATTTTCAAAAACATAGATCTTTTTAGGGTTTTTAAAAAAATATATCAAATGAAAAAATACAAAGGTGGTACATACTAGCAATAGGCATAAAATATTATCATAAAAATCATCTTATGCTAGCAAACAAGTCTAAACCTCAACCATTAGGTCCAGAGGAGTTTTCCAAAGATGGTGATAACCTATGAAAAACATCCATCGAATCATGTGAAGTCTTGACTAAATACTTAACTTGCTATCTCAAGTGCTCAAAATCTTTCATGTGATGTGCAGGAGCATGCAAAGTATCATGTCTGGGTGTGCGTATGGGAACATGTGTAGTAGCATAACGGGGTAAAAATCTATGAGACACATTACCCAACTTAAAGAAAAATTCCCTAAGGTGTCCTCTTTTCTTGCAATGGGAACAAACATAAACGGGTCTAGGAACACCATTCTCAGAACGACTATGATGCACTCTCCTATATGGAAACGAATACCTAGGTGGGCTAGGTTGAGAGCCATATAGATCTATCACAAACTCGGGAATCGGATCAGGTATAATATGAGAAGTAGACACACCGTCATAACCTATTCTTAGTCTCTCAACATTACCCTGTGGAACCAAGGAGCATTTTTTTAACCTTCTTAGATGTATCCTCTATAGTGACATTGATCTCCCGAACACGTTCGAGATCTCTCTCGAATTAGGACCACAAGTCTCTACAGTACCTCTTCACGCAGAAGGAGTTGAATATGCGTCAAAGACGGTGGCTTGAGTTTGTGAAGGATTATCAGTTTGATATCCAATACCACTCGGGAAAGGCTAACGTCGTAGCAGACGCGTTGAGCCGTAGGTCAGTAGATGAAGTGGCTGAGGTGTGGAAAGCAAAGTGGAAGGAGTTGGGACACCAGGATGCAGTGGCGCGATCGCTCATGTCTGTGATGACTGGTACACCGCAGATTGTTACGATAGTGGTCAAGGCCCAGGCAAATGACTCGTTCTGTCAGGAGCAGATAGTTCGATTACTAGCAGAGGGAGCCGAGTCCTATTCCATTAGCTCAGATGGGAGATTACGCTTCAATGGGAGACTAGTTGTTCCGGAAGGGGAAGACTTGCGACACGAGGTGATGGCAGAATCGCACGGCTCACGATTCACGGTACACCCTGGTGGGGATAAAATGTACCAAGACATGAGACGTCAGTATTGGTGGAGCGGGATGAAGAGAAATATTGCCGTGTTTGTTTCTAAATGCGCCACTTGTCAGTTGGTAAAAGTGGATCATCAGAGACCGACAGAACTTCTACATCAATTAGAGGTTCCGACGTGGATATGGGAGAGCATATCCATGGACTTTATCACGGGGTTACCTACATCACAGAGGGGTCATGACTCCATTTGGTAATTGTGGATAGGTTGACCAAAGTTGCTCATTTTCTACCCGTGAGGACAGACTACACTACGGGACAGTATGCCCAAATTTTTATAGCAGAAATAGTGAGACTTCACGGTGTGCCTCTAAATATCCTGTCTGATCGAGATAAGATATTTGTTTCACGATTTTGGGAGAGTTTCTAGGAGGCATTGGGCACTGAATTGCGGTTGAGTACGGCTTATCACCCACAGACTGATGGGCAGACCGAGCGTACAAATCATATGTTGGAAGACATGTTGCATATGTGCATCATAGACTTTGGGGGTGGATGGGAGCAGTACCTTCCACTGGTGGAGTTCGCTTATAATAACTCCTACCAGTTCACCATTGGCATGGCTCCATTTGAGGCGTTGTATAGTAGACCTTGTCGTTCCCCAGCATGTTGGTTAAAAGTGGGGGACAACAAATTACTTGGGCCGAAAGTGATTCAGGACACTTCAGCAAGGATAAAATTGATACGGAGTCGCATTCGGGTAGCTAAGGATCGGCAGAAGAGCTATACTGATGCGGAGAGGTTCTTCAGAGAATTCAAAGTGGGGGATCAGGTTTTACTCAGAGTATCTCCTATGAAAGGGATTATGCGTTTTGGGAAGAAGGGAAAACTAGCACCGAGATATGTGGTGCCATTTCCTATCATTGAGCGGATTGGGCTAGTTGCGTATAGACTTGGGTTACCGGAGCACTTGCATATGATTCATGATGTGTTCCATATTTCCTCGCTAAGAAAATATCTGAGGGATGATTTGGCACATACTCACATTGCTTTGGAGGACATCGATCTCCAGCCCGATAGTTCCTACGAGGAGGGGCCGATTGCTATTTTGGACCAAAGCGAGTAGAAATTGAGGTCGAAGATAGTACCGTTGGTAGGTGTTCAGTGGCGGCATCATAATGCCGATGAGTCCACATGGGAGCGCGAGGATGAAATGCGCGAACGTTATCCAGAGTTGTTTTTACCAGGTACTTTTTAGTTCCGAATTTCACGACGAAATTCTGTTATTAGGGGGGAGTATGTAATACCCCGTATTTTTATCGATATTTATTTAAGGGATTAATTAAATTAAATGTGAATTAATTGAAAATTAATCCGGATATAAATAATAATGAGATGTGAGTTGGTATTTGATTATGATGTGTATATATGGCAATATATGAATACTGAAAATATTAAAATTGTCGCGAGACTGAAATACGACAATTTGGAAAATTTAGTTGGGATGCGCGTGTTAGTCGCGTCAGAAATGAAATAATTTTAATTAAAAGTGAATTTTATATTTATCAACCGTATGGTCATTTTGAGTGCGCAAACGAGTCCGTAAGGGTCAAAATAGTCAGAAAACACTAGCCGGGAGTTTAGTTTGGGTCCCGGTGCATTTTTGGGCCATACCGACAACTTAAAAGGGTATTTTGGTAATTTTGAAATTTTGGGAATTAAAGCCTACGAATTTTAAGAGTTAATTATACATTATTTAGTAACCCACTAAGCCCATTACCAGCATTTGACAATTTAGAGGGCTACGGGAGTTATAGGAAGAGTTGGAAGAGGTTCCCAAAAGAAAACCCATAACCACCATCTTCAACCTTGGGAGAAAATCTGTAGAGAAAGGGGAGAGATCAACCTTCAACATCAAATTCTGAAGAACAATCTAAGGCAAGTGATTTAATTTTTTTAATGTATTGAATATGTCTTCCATGCTTAGTGTAGGAATTATCTTTTATTGATTTTTTTTTTAAGAAAACCCATGAAATTTGTTGGAGAAACTTTGAACTTGGGTTAGGATTTGCATGTAGTATGATAATGGAATGATTTAATACTTGGATAGTTACATTATGATGATTTAAAAAATGGATTTATGATGAGTAATTAGGCATAAGAAAATCAGGAGTTCATGTTCATAGGGTTTGGTGAAATATTTGAAGATTCATATTAATTCCATGGTAATTTGTAAGAATTGACCCCTTAAATGTGTTAAGGAATGATCTAGGGTGATTAGATATGGTTTATATACGTTAAAACATAATTTGTATGGTCTTAGGGTGGATTTAGAGGAGAAAATAATTGAGAAAAACAGAATTGGGATTTTCTGGGCTGAAACTGTCATCTCGTTAGAAGACCTGCCCAGGTCGTTCAAACGACCTCGTTCCAACGAACTTCTAACGAGATGACAGTATGACTTCTAACGAGTTGGTATTTCGTTCGAAACCCCTCGTTCGAACGAGACTTCTAACGAGTTGACGTAATGGCCTTTTTGGCCTGATTTGATTTCTAGTATCCCGTAGTCTTATTTAAATGGTGAGATAACTTTCCCTTATTAACTAGTAGGTATAGATGGGAGGTTTGGGGTATATTGAGGAGTAAAATTTAGAATAGTGCCTTGAATCGGATGACACTTGTGGATTAGGATGCGAGTGACTAATCACGAAGTGAGGATAATTGATGACGTAAATACATATAAACCGGGGACTTGTGTTTTTATAATACTAAGAGTTGGTATAAGAACGAGAAGTATACCACTAATAAATATTGTAATATCTAAATGTGAGAATGCTTAGTATATGTAGTTATCTGTGTACCGTACTTGCTATCATGGGAGGTTGGCGTTCGTTTAGGGTCATCTAATCTTTGTGTGCCTACGGGGGGATTTAGATTGGTACCTCGAGGACATAGGTCAGAGAAGGGCTTATTGAGAAGTTAATAAGTCTGCTGATCATGGGAGCGTAGGTATGTGCGTGACCCATGTGATGTGAACTATGTTCGCCTCCATTGTTTGTGATTGTTGTTAATGAAACGATTCCTGAGTGATTCGGAATACGTTGTCCTCATGTACGTGATGTACTGGGATTTGATAGCAGAGTATGTGTGCACCGCAGCTTAGTCTCGGGGTGCTAGTATTGTATATTTTTGGTGAGAATAATATACTGTTGATTGAAATGAATTATCGCGAGTAATTTTGAGTATAAATAATAGCAACGGTTGTAAAGTGAAAATGTAAGATTTCTAATAAATTGTATTGCTAAAGTGGGGAAACTGTGTAATAAGGTACAATACTCTATTAAATAGAAGATGTTGGAGTTTGAATTGGTTATCATATAGAAATGTTAGATTTAGCATTGAACTAGATAGATATGGGAGCAACTAGAAATGGGTACGGGTACGATAGGAGTGCGCAATTAGTTGAGAGGTGAGGAACTCACGTGAGTGCACACACTATCATGTACTTTATATTTACTGTTTAATGATATTAAACACTTGCATATTTTTAAATTATTTTCACATTCGGACTCTGACCCGTTTGCTTTCAAATCTATTTTTGTAAAAACCTTTTTAGGTGCCCAACCACAAGGACACCATGCATAGGAGTTCTATTCAGGTGACGTGTTGTAGCTGCTGTGGAAGTTACAGGACCTTGACAGTAGACACCTCCATCTTCGATCTTGACTCTATTATCAGTTTTATCATTTGTTGGGCATGTCGCCCATTCCTTTTAGAGACATCTTAATTATTCAGTTATTTCAGACTTTGGGTTGTAATTAATTTTAGTGATGCAGACTTTGTATTTATTTATTTCGGAATTCGGTTTGTTATGAGGAGTTTTTCCTCTAGACTCTTTATTTTTGGTTGGTTATTCTATTGTGACTATATTGTGTTGGTTATGTTAACTTTTCATAATTCATTTATTGCATGTTAATCCGATTTAATTTAAAATGGACAACTCACTTTTTAAATACTAGGTGGTTAGTAAATATTAAAATGTTTTCGACAGTGATGCTATGAACTGAACCAACTTGGCATTTTGTATTAATTTAATAAAGGAGTAGCTACCCCGTATTTAATTAGTCGGGGTGTCACAGGTGGTATCAGAGCATCAGGTTCTTGTGTCCTTAGGATCTGTACGGCTTGTTATGTTTCCGCTGAGCTTTCTTTGATGTAGAGCCCTATATTTTAAGACTGTTGTATTCTTTTGTGTATGCTTCGCTCTTCAGCTATTTTGAGTTAATAACTGCGAACTTATAAGACTTTACTCTCATTTCAGATGCCTCCACGACGTGCGCAGCGAGTTCCTAGGGATGCACAGCCAGAGCCACAACCTGCACTAGTTCAGGGCACTATGAATGCCGTAGAGGTTGCAGCTATTGTAGCCCAAGCGATAAATGCCGCCTTAGCCGTTGTACAACAGGCACCACCCCAGGTGCCGGTAGTTGCGCCAGTTCAGGCTCATGCTTTTCCATCTGCTTGGGAACGCGTCCGTGATGCTTTTCAGAAAGCACACCCTCCGAAGTTTGCAGGTAACTCCGATGTTGTGGTATCCAGTCAGTGGAGGCAGGATATTCAGAGGCACTTGAGGATGTACGAGTGCACAGATGTTCAGAAGCAGATACTGGCTACTTTCAAGCCAGTAGGATCTGCATTGCAGTGGTGGGAGTCCATTTCCACCGCAGAGGAGAGGGAAAGCCTCACTATACAGGAGTTCTGGGTGCGGTTCGATCGCAAATATTTTTCGTCAGCTGTTCACACGGAGATGAGGAGGAAATTGATGAACCTCAAGCAGGAGGGGAGGACCGTAGCCGAGTATGAGGCTGAGTTTACCAATCTCTTGAACATTGTCCCGGATGAGATACCAACTGAGGAGAAGAAGATTCAGAAGTTCACGGATGGATTGACTTGAAGGATCCGTCAACACTTGTTGGGGAATCTCTCGTTAGCCACTTATTCTGATGTGGTTAACGCTGCATTGCTTCACTTCCAGGATCACCGCTTTCACATGACTGAGAGTAAGAGATCAGGAGAGAGTCCAGCCATCAGGGCAGGACCGGGGGAAATGGTGCCAGCGGGGAACAATCTGCTCAGGAACAGCACAGGCAGGGTGACCAAGGTTCCCAACAAGGGGATCATAAGAGATTCAGATCTGGGGGTTTCAGAAGTGGACAGGGAGGTTTCAGACAGGGCCATCAGGGCCAGAACGTCCAGCAGGGTCAGAATGGTCAGCAGCAACAGTTTTAGCAGGGCCAGCATGACCAGAGGAGGAATGGTAACGACCACCAGGGACGAGGATAGCAGGGACAGCGAGGGGGAAACTTCCCGGGGAAGTGTTTTGTTTGTGGAAAGACTAGCCACAAACGCCAGGATTGTCCTGACAGGGGCAGGGCCCCACAGCAGCAGCAGCAGGGTGCCCGACACGAGCCACAGGCGCCTATGTTTCCCGTCGCCCTCCCAGCCCCACCACAGATGGTAGCACTACCACCCATTCCAGCGGTCCCAGTCCAGCAGGGACAATGGGGCGTATGCCGCAGCCCCACAAGATCCACCGACAATTGAGGGTATGTTCTCTATTCAGGGACTATGGGGCGTATTTTATTTGATACGGGGGCCACACATTATTTCATTGCCATGAGATTTGCACGCACTATTGGGTTGTTAGGCACCGCCGAGAGCACGGTTACTTGTGTAGATTCACCGTTGAGTAGAGGTTCCATGATTTCGCTTATTTGTTGAGGCGTGGGTATAGAGATCGGGAGGTTTACTTTACCCGCGGATATGTTAGTGTTAGAGATGACTGAGTATAATACCATTATTGGTATGGATTGGCTAGTTGCGTACCGAGCCATGATTGACCATTTTAATATGAGTATTATCATTGCCATTCCCGGACAGTAGATGTTTTTAGTGGCGATGCCTCGCCCTGAGGGAGGATCGTCCACTCACTTGTAATATATAGAGGAGGAAACCTCTAAGGAAGTGGTGATACCACTCGATGCGATTCCAGTTGTGAGGGAGTTTGCTGATGTATTTCAGGATATACCTAGACTACCTCCGAGTAGGGAGATAGATTTTGTGATCGATTTGACGCCGGGCACTTGGCCTATTGCCCGCGCACCTTACCGTAGGGCTCCAGCGAAGATGAGAGAGTTACGGGATCAGATTGAGCAGTTGTTGGGTCAGGGGTTTATCCAGAGGAGTACTTCACCGTGGGGTGCCCCTGTGTTGTTCGTAAAGAAGAGGGATGGATCGTTGAGGTTGTGTGTAGATTACCGAGAGTTGAATAAGGTCACGATGCGGAATAAATATCTGTTGCCCCGAATTGATGACTTATTCGACCAGCTGAGAGGAGCTTCTTTCTTCTCAAAAATTGATTTGCGATCAGGATACCATCAGTTGCGTATCAGGGAACATGACGTCTCGAAGACAACTTTCTTGATGAGATATGGTTCCTACGAGTTTCGGGTTATGCCTTTTGGCTTGACCAACGCTCCAGCCGTGTTTATGGACTTGATGAATAGGGTGTTCAGAGAGTTCCTAGACCAGTTCGTCATTATCTTTATTGATGACATTCTGGTTTACTCCCAGACAAAAGAGGAGAACGTCGAGCATTTGAGACAGGTTTTGTAGACGCTACGTCAGAACGAGCTGTATGCAAAGTATGAGAAGTGTGGGTTTTGGCTGAAGGAAGTATAGTTTTTAGGGCATATCATTTCAGATCACTGGATATCGATAGATCCGGGGAAGGTATCCGCGGTGAGGGAGTGGGTACAGTCCACGACACCGACGGAGATTCGAAGTTTCTTGGGCCTAGCAGGATACTACATGAGGTTTATTCGGGGTTTCTCAAAGATAGCGGGCCCTTTGACACATCTGACTCGTAAGGGTGTGCCATTCATTTGGAGCGATGCCTGTCAGTTGGCATTCGATGAGTTAAAGGACAAGTTGACCTCAGCACCTGTGTTAGCATTGCCGAGACCGGGAGTTGAGTATCTAGTCTACACCGATGCGTCCTTACAAGGACTCAGAGGTGTGCTGCAGCAGGAGAGTCAGGCCATAGCTTATGCTTCCCGTAAGCTTAAGCCTCACGAGAGGAATTATTCCACCCATGACTTGGAGTTAGCAGCAGTTGTATTTGCCCTTCGAATTTGGAGACATTATCTCCTGGGGGAGAAGTTTCGGTTATTCACGAACCACAAGTCTCTACAGAACCTCTTCATGAAAAAGGAGTTGAATATGCGTCAAAGACGGTGGCTTGAGTTTGTGAAGGATTATTAATTTGATATCCAATACCACCCGGGAAAGGCTAACGTGGTAGCAGACGCGTTGAGCCGTAGGCCAGTAGATGAAGTGGCTGAGGTGTGGAAAGCAAAGTGGAAGGAGTTAGGACACCAGGATGCAGTGGCCCGATCGTTCATGTCTCTGATGACTGTTACACCGCAGATTGTTACGAGAGTGGTCAAGGCCCAGGCAAATGACTCGTTTTGTCAGGAGCAGATAGTTCGATTACTAGCAGAGGGAGCCGAGTCCTATTCCGTTAGCTCAGACGGGGGATTACACTTCAATAGGACACTAGTTGTTCTGGAAGGGGAAGACTTGCGACACGAGGTGATGGCAGAATCGCACGGCTCATGGTTCGCGGTACACCCTGGTGGGGACAAAATGTACCAAGACATGAGGCGTCAGTATTGGTGGAGCGGGATGAAGAGAGATATTACCATGTTTGTTTCTAAATGCTCCACTTGTCAGTTGGTAAAAGTGGATCATCAGAGAGCGGCAGGACTTCTACGGTCATTAGAGGTTCCGACGTGGATATGGGAGAGCATATCCATGGACTTTATCACGGGGTTACCTACGTCACAGAGGGGTCACGACTCCATTTGGGTAATTATGGATAGGTTGATCAAAGTTGCTCATTTTCTACCCGTGAGGACAGACTACACTACGGGACAGTATGCCCAGATTTTTATAGCAGAAATAGTGAGACTTCACGGTGTGCCTCTAAATATCGTGTCTGATTGGCACAAGATATTTATTTCACAATTTTGGGAGAGTTTCCAGGAGGCATTGGGCACTGAATTGCGGTTGAGTACGGCTTATCACCCACAGACTGATGGGCAGACCGAGCGTATAAATCAGATGTTGGAAGACATGTTGCGTATGTGCATCATAGACTTTGAGGGTGGATGGGAGCAGTACCTTCCACTGGTGGAGTTTGCTTATAATAACTCCTACCAGTTCACCATTGGCATGGCTCCATTTGAGGCGTTGTATGGTAGACCTTGTCGTTTCCCAGCATGTTGGTTAAAAGTGGGGGACAACAAATTACTTGGGTCGGAAGTGATTCAGGGCACTTCGACAAGGATAGAATTGATACGGAGTCGCATTCGGATAGCTCAGGATCGGCAGAAGAGCTATGATGATGCGAAGAGGTTCTTCAAAGAATTCAAAGTGGGGGACCAGGTTTTACTCAGAGTATCTCCTATGAAAGGGATTATGTGATTTGGGAAGAAGGGGAAACTGGCACCGAGATATATGGGGCCATTTCCTATCATCGAGCGGATTGGGCCAGTTGCGTATAGACTTGGGTTACCGGAGCACTTTCATAGGATTCATGATGTGTTCTATATTTCCTCGCAAAAAAAATATCTTAGGGATGATTTGTCCCATACTCACATTGCTTTGGAGGACATCGATCTCCTGCCCGATAGTTCCTACGAGGAGGGGCCGATTGCTATTTTGGACCAAAGCGAGCGGAAATTGAGGTCGAAGATAGTACCGTTGGTACGTGTTCAGTGGCGGCATCATAATGCCGAGGACTCCACATGGGAGCGCGAGGATGAAATGCGCGAACGTTATCCAGAGTTATTTTTACCAGGTACTTTTTATCCGAATTTCGAGACGAAATTCTGTTATTAGGGGGGAGTATGTAATACCCCGTATTTTTATCGATATTTATTTAAGGGATTAATTAAATTAAATGTAAATTGATTGAAAATTAATCCGAATATAAATACTAACGAGATGTGAGTTGGTATTTGATTATGATGTGTATATATGGGAATATATGAATATTGAAAATATCAAAAGTATCGCGAGACTGAAATACGACAATTTGAAAAATTTAGTTGGGATGCGCGTGTCAGTCGCGTCAGAAATAAAATAATTTGAATTAAAAAGTGAATTTTATTTTTATCAACCAAGTGGTTATTTTGAGTGCGCCAACGAGTCCGGAAGGATCGAAATAGTCAGAAAACACTAGCCGGGGGTTTAGTTTGGGTCCCGGGGCATTTTTGGGCCATACCGGCAACTTAAAAGGGTATTTTGGTAATTTTGAAATTTGGGAATTAAAGCCTACGAATTTTAAGAGTTAATTATACATTATTTAGTAACCACTAAGCCCATTACCAGCATTTGACAAGTTAGAGGGCTACGGGAGTTATAGGAAGTGTTGGAAGAGGTTCCCAAAAGAAAACCCATAACCACCATCTTCAACCATGGGAGAAAATCTGTAGAGTAAGGGGAGAGATCAACCTTCAACCTTCAACATCAAATTCTGAAGAACAATCTAAGGCAAGTGATTTAGTATTCTTAATGCATTGAATATGTCTTCCATGCTTAGTGTAAGAATCATCTTTTATTGAATTTTTTTGAAGAAAACCCATGAAATTTGTTGGAGAAACTTTGAACTTGGGTTAGGATTTGTATGTAGTATGATAATGGGCTGATTTAATACTTGGATAGTTACATTATGATGATTTAAAAAACGGATTTATGATGAGTAATTAGGCATAAGAAAATTAGGAGTTCATGTTCATAGGGTTTGGAGAAATATTTGAAGATTCGTATTAATTCCATGGTAATTTGTAAGAATTGACCCCTTAACTGTGTTAAGGAATGATCTAGGGTGATTAGAAATGGTTTATATACGTTAAAACATAATTTGGATGGTCTTAGGGTGGATTTAGAGGAGAAAGGAATTGAGAAAAACGGAATTGGGATTTTCTGGGCTGAAACTGTCATCTCGTTAGAAGACCTGCCCAGGTCGTTCGAAAGACCTCGTTCGAACGAACTTCTAACGAGATGACCGTATGACTTCTAACGAGTTGGTATTTCGTTCGAAGCCCTTCGTTCGAACGACCTCGTTCGAACGAGACTTCTAACGAGTTGATATAATGGCCTTTTTGGCCTGATTTGATTTCTAGTATCCCGTAGTCTTATTTAAATGGTGAGATAACTTTCCTTTATTAACTAGTAGGTATAAATGGGAGGTTTGGGGTATATTGAGGAGTAAAATTTAAAATAGTTCCTTGAACCGGATGACACTTGTGGATTAGGATGCGAGTGACTAATCACGAAGTGAGGATAATTGATGACGTAAATACATATAAACCGGGGACTTGTGATTTGTATAATACTAAGAGTTGGTATAAGAACGAGAAGTATACCACTAATAAATATTGTAATATCTAAATGTGAGAATGCTTAGTATATGTAGTTATCTGTGTACCGTACTTGCTATCATGGGAGGTTGGCGTTCGTTACGGCCATCTAATCTTTGTGTGCCTACGGGGGGGATTTAGATTGGTACCTCAAGGACATAGGTCAGAGAAGGGCTTATTGAGAAGTTAATAAGTCTGCTGATCATGGGAGCGTAGGTATGTGCGTGACCCATGTGATGTGAACTATGTTCGCCTCCATTGTTTGTGATTGTTGTTAATGAAACGATTCCTGAGAGATTCGGAATACGTGGTCCTCATGTACGTGATGTACCGGGATTTGATTGCAGAGTATGTGTGCACCGCAGCTTAGGCTCGGGGTGCTAGTATTGTATATTTTTGGTGAGAATAATATACTGTTGATTGAAATGAATTATTGCGAGTAATTTTGAGTATAAATAATAGAAAAGGTTGTAAAGTGAAAATGTAAGATTTCTAATAAATTGTATTGCTAAAGTGGGGAAACTGTGTAATAAGGTACAATACTCTATTAAATAGAAGATGTTGGAGTTTGAATTGGTTATCATATAGAAATGTTAGATTTAGCATTGAACTAGATAGATATGGGAGCAACTAGAAATGGGTACGGGTACGATAGGAGTGCACAATTAGTTGAGAGGTGAGGAGCTCATGTGGGTGCACACACTATCATGTACTTTATATTTACTGTTTAATGATATTAAACACTTGCATATTTTTAAATTATTTTCACATTCGGGCTCTGACCCGTTTGCTTTCAAATCTATTTTTGTAAAAACCTTTTTAGGTGCCCAACCACAAGGACACCATGCATATGAGTTCTATTCAGGTGACGTGCTGTAGCTGCTGTGGAAGTTACACGACCTTGACAGTAGACGCCTCCATCTTCGATCTTGACTCAATTATCAGTTTTATCATTTGTTGGGCATGTCGCCCATTTCTTTTAGAGACATCTTAATTATTCAGTTATTTCAGACTTTGGGTTGTAATTAATTTTAGTGATGCAGACTTTGTATTTATTTATTTCGGAATTCGGTTTGTTATGAGGAGTTTTTCCTACAGACTCTTTATTATTGGTTGGTTATTCTATTGTGACTATATTGTGTTGGTTATGTTAACTTTTCATAATTAATTTATTGCATGTTAATCAGATTTAATATAAAATGGACAACTCACTTTTTAAATACTAGGTGGTTAGTAAATATTAAAATGTTTTCGACAGTGATGCTATGAACTGAACCAACTTGGCATTTTGGATTAATTTTATAAAGGAGTAGCTACCCGGTATTTAATTAGTCGGGGTGTCACAGGACACACGGGTTTCAAGTTCACTCTTTTCTCGGTCTAAGACGATCAACTGCTCACATAAAGAACCCTTCACCTTATCGAGTTGACTCGATAATGCCTCATACTCCCTCAAAACTCTTATTTCTCTCCAAATTTAACACATTAAGACCTAACTATTTATTCAACTTCTTTGTCTTCCACGTCTCGGTGTATAAATCTCTAATGGCTTTTTGGAGATCGCTTTCACCCTCACTTTCAATCTTACCCTCACCCTCGCTCGAAACACATAAATCACCATCAGGACTCTCACGTATACAACTGTCCTCATCATCGTGGGACAAAAGAAATGTGCTCACATGACTATCCATAAAGGCAACACACATACCATGGATGATTCATCTCCGGAATCATTCACCTCGATTTCACTATCGCTAAGAGTGGCGGTATCAGAAATCTTCTTGCCCTTTCTCTTTAGCATTATGGTACATTCAAACGCTTTGTGCCCTTTGTTTTCGCACTCAAAACATCTGGCATCTTCCTCTTTCTCACCGCTCTCATTGGCCTACTCATTCTTTTTATTTTTCTCAAAAATCTTTTTATTGGAAGCATTTTCTTTGGAAAATTTGAGAAACTTTTAAAAAAAAATTGCAAATAAGGCCACGTCATCAAAATCAATCTCTCCCTCTGACACGGACTCACAAACTTTATCTTTCTTCTTCTTATCTTTCTTCGTAGACATTTTTTTACTTTTTCTAGATTGGGCCCTAAGAGCAATCCCTCTATCCTTGGGCTTAACGATTTTGGGAAACATATCGATCTCATAAGTTTGAAGGTCTCCTACGAGTTTTTATAACCTGAGTGCATCTAATATCCCCAATGAGTTTAAAATAGTGAACTTAGGAATAAAACGTTTCGGAAGTGACCTTTAAATCTTTTTAACAACTCTCTCCTCGTCAATTTTCTCACCCAAATTAAAAATTTTATTAACTATGTCCGACAACCTAGCATAAAACTCATCAAAACTTTTGGACTCTAACATAGTGATAGTCTAAAACTGGGTGGTCAAATTTTGTAATTTCGACGCCTTAACCGCGTTGGTAACCTTATGTGTCAATTGGAGGATATTTCATGCCTCTTTAGACGTGGTCTATGTTATAATTCGGCAGAACTCATCAGAGGTGATGGCTAAAAAAACAGCACTAAGGCCACGGGAGTTAAAGGTACTCCATTTATAATCGTCCTCAGTCCAGTCAGACACGGGTTTGGGATTTATGAAATTTTCAACGGTGACAATGGAAAGAGTCCACCCTTTTTCACATATTAACTAGACACTTTCATCAATATCCTTAAAACACGATCTCGTGCGTATTTTCCAATAGGCATAATTTGTGCCATCAAAGATGGGCATCCGATTATATAAGTTCCCCATCAGAAAAATTGCGAAATTTTTCCAAATCAATTTTATAAAAAAATTGATATCATAAATTTTTCGTGAAACAAGGATCTCATGGTAATTGGGTGAAACCTGCTTTGATAACAATTTGAGAATGCATGATATCAATTATTTATGTAATTCGCAAATTTCCAATATTAAAACTTATTCAATTAGAGTCAATCTTTAATCCAATTTAATTAAACCCTAATCATGCATCTATATAAACATGCAATCACAAATCAAGGGACAATCAAATTCAGGAAAAATCCCTCGAAAAGGCAAAACCTTTATTTCACTATTAAATGTAAATCGCAACTTACAATTACATAGAGATATATGCAATGAATTTCTCGTAGAAAATCTACATAGACCGTAGCCTAAAACCATCAAAGATTCCCTAAAAAACTATAGCTCCTCCTTCAACAGTGAATACCCTCGAGTATCCCCAATGATCCAGTCGTCAACAATAGCTCTCGCAAGAACTACTAATTCAGCAGTAGATAATCCTTCTCTACAGGAGAAACTTCAGCAAATAAGTGTTTTGGGTTCCAAAACGATTCACAAAAGCATATGGGATGTTTTGTATGAATCAAAAACATAAATTTGACTTAAAAAGTGAAGACTAAAAGTCTGCATATATGCATTTTCGTGCAGTAAAAGTCATAATGAAAAAGTCTCATAAAATAGGTATTTACAGCAAAACAAAATTCTTGAGGCGACGGACCTCGTTCAAACAACTTTTTGATGTCGTTTGAATGATCCTAATAACGACCTATTAAAATTCAAAATAGTACGTGATCGTTTGCAACAAACAAGGAACGACCTATCTTGCGACCTAAGAAACGACATGTGATGTCATTAGAAGGGCTCGTTTGAATGACATTAGCATGTCGTTTGAACGACTGAAGTGAAAAAATATTATTTTTTAATATTTGCCTACAGGTCTTCCGAAAATTATTTTAACTTAGAAAAATGCCTCGTTTTGATTTAAAATAGTTTAGAAAAATATCCCATTACTAAAGTGAAATATTTACGAAACTTAAACACAATCCTTACAAAAATCAATCTCGTAGAGGGATATTGTTGAAGATACTAGATATTCGGATTCGCCTTCTTGAACGTATGAACGTGAACTTTCTTTAGCGATTGTAACGGTATACGACATATATAATGTTAACTAATGACTCTGGAAAATATGTCCTTACAATGAATCTTTTTTTTCTAATATGATTATGTTATTTGTACATGTTAGAAAAAAAGGGTTGTGTTATGTGAAATCCATTTGTTGGAATGAAACGAAATGGGGTTTGGTGGAATGTGTTTGTTGGATAAGAAATATTGTTTTGGAATGTCTTCTCTCGAAAATGTCTTTCTTCTTTTTTTCTTGAAAATATTTTTTTGCTGTAAATATTTTTTCTTCCTGTAATTTTTTTTGTGGTTGTAAATAAGGGTTCATTTTACTGGAAATATATTATTTTGAAGGAAAATCTTTTTTTTTTGGAAAATATTTTTTTTGCTGAAAAGTCTTTTTAACTGAAGATATTTTTTTCCCGATAAATATTTTTTGTTACAAGTTTTTAGGGCTATTTTTTTGGAGCGTTTTTTTAAATTATTTTTCTATAATATTTTGATTTTTAAATATACTTTATGTTATTTTCATAATTTTTTTAAGGGTACGACTTTGGAGTTAAGAGCGTTGAGGGTGACTTGGTAGTCGTCTTCATGGCGTTCGATTTTCGTTATAGTGCTCGGTGATGATATAACTACATGTGGAGTTGTATTTGTTTTAGTGCTATTGTGGGCGTGGACTAGCTGAAGGTATTTTAATGCTTTGGGGAGGACAAATGATGAAATTTGAAGGCGAGTTTGCGGCACAAAATTATGCATCTTGGGTTGTTCAAATAAATATTTCTATTTTTGTGTTTATATGTATCGTGCGTATGTCTAGTTATACTCACTAATCTATATTTTATGTTATTTTCATATTTTAAGGTCTTTTCTAATTTTTAATATGTATTAAGTTGTTTTTGGATTTTTAAAATTATTTTCTTTCTTTTTTTTAATTTATTCTTTGTTATATTCCAATTTTTTTATAAATATTTAGATATTTTTTATACTTATAATAGTATTAGAGGGGTTATTGAGTATTTATTTGTAAGAACAATTTTTTCTTGGATTGCTCATAGCACAACTTTAGACAAGTTTGGCGTATCCCGTTACAAATCGTCACGCACCGTCAAGAAGAACCGAAGTCAAGCTTCTCCAAGTTTGAAGGATTTTCGACATCTTGACAAGGTATACAATGATTTAAAGTTTGAATTATTTTATAGAAATTATATTTTGGGACATCTTATTTTTATAAAAAACGAACAGGAACTTTAGTTTTCAAAAATATGTTTTCTGAGGTGTAAGCGGAGTTTTTAAAAATAATTATTTTAATTTATGTCATTCAAACGACATCCCAATGTCATTCAAACGACATTGCAAAGTCGTTAGATCATCGTTTGAAGTTTGGATCGATTTTCGATCAAATGACATGATACTGGTTTGGTTATATTTAGGTCGTTAGTAGCGAGACGAGATCTTGTTAGAACGACATGTTTTAGTCGTTCAAATGACATATTTCGGTCATTCAAACGACATCCGAAAATCGTTCGAATGACCTGCCGACTCAAATTTTTTATAAATACCCGTTTCGTTAACATAATGTTTAAGACCTTTGACATAACTTTTTCTGCATATCTTTTGTAAAAGTTCTTCACTTTTTTGTAATGAAAAACACTTGTTTTAATTCACAACAAAGTATCCTTAAATATTTTTCTTGTGAATTAGTTTAGAACCCTAGAAAGTCTGTATCTTTGCACACACAACTTGTGGAGAGGATCTCCATTGCGGACTTGTGATACCTGCGGGGATTCATTGCTAAAGACGAAGGTTGAGGCTGACGGCGGGTTGCAGTCCATTGTGGATCTCAAGGGAATCATTGCTAATTTGAAGGTTGTGGTCTTTGTGAATTTTTGCGAAAATTCATTGTTGTATTTCCCTCATAAGTTTGTAAGATTCAATTTGCAAGTTATTAGTGGAATAAAAGTTTTTGTCCTGCGGGGATTTTTTTCTGAAACTTAGCCTTTGTCGTATTTGCTTGTTTGATTTATGAGTTTTATCACTGTAGAGACATGCCTAGGATAGAAAGATAAAATTAATTTAAAATTGGCTTCCGCATTTATAAATTGGTGTTGCAATCTTTGTTTAAAATCACCCTACACTAATTTTCGCGCTTTCAAATTGGTATCAGAGCTTCCTTGCACTAACATTATTAGTTACATAATGTTCACTATGTATTTTTATCTATATATATATATATATATATATATATATATATATTGTTTTAAATCAATGAGTAATTATTTTTTACAAATGTCTTTTTTATTTTTCCAACTTCGCTTATTTGTGAAATGTGTGCAATTGAACCCAATATGATTTATGTTTAATCGATTTAGATAAGGTACAAATAACATGTTTATGATATTTACTTCTACAAATCTCCCGTATATCACACGGGCTATATGCTAGTACATATAAAAATACCATGGGGTCAAAGGTAAAATAAATAAATAAATAAATTATATTCCGTCAAAATATGAAATTGCTCAAAAAATTTGAAACTCAACCAAAAGATGTAAAATTTAATTCTGAACAACTTATCCTGAGGAGGGTCCCGATATGTGTGTTTTCAAACAGAACCAATTTTTCTTCAGAAAAAGATCCAATTTTTAATAATGCACCAAACCAAGTTGTGAAAACCCAATTCTCACTTTAAACCAATTTTATCTTGATTAATCCTAAACATGCATTTAGTGATTAAAGCAAGTAAAGTAAAGTAAAGAATACTCACAACGCCGGATGTACGAGGAAAAAACCCAAAGCGGGAAAACAACCTCGAACGGCCCAAGCCGGACAATCACTATGAATAATGGTTTTACAAAGATATATTAGCCTTACATTAAGACTCGATCCCCACGGGTCTCGACGCTCCTTCTGATCTTCAACCGTTCTTCAATAGTGCCCATGCAGAAATTTCGTCTTCTACGATCTCTGTCCACAACACATGCCTCCACGTATGTCTCGGTGTCCACCGATATGGCTTTGATACGTCTACGATGTCGAACACGATGTCCGTCGCTTCTTCACCGCAAAAGCCTTTGATGTTCAATGAGTAGAACAAATAACTTTGGTGCAGCAAGATCACGTAAACATATAAGAATGATATCTCGGATCTTTGCAAACTCTAAGGATGTGTTTAAGACTTTTAAACCTTAGAAAACATGTGCAAACAAGGTTCTGGTTCGTAAAACTGTTTTCCAGAAAGCACACTTACGAAATTATGATGCAAACACTGTTTAAATAGGATTTAAGCACCGCCTCGAAAAATGTGTCGTTCGCGCGACATTGAATCTCGTTCGAGCGACCTCGCGAATTTTTACTTTCTTTGACTTTCTGATAAAAACGTCTCTTAACAAAGAGATTCAAATTAGTCAAACTCTATTTCGAGCTTATCATCATAAAACGAAGTTTAAACCATTAAAACACTTTAAACCATTTAAAGACATTTTTCTTCATAAAAATTACATCCTTATCTTTTATAAAATAATTTCGAGCACCATTAATTATACGCATTCATACCTGAGTGATCTCTAAATGAAATTAACTTTGAAGACGAGTAAACTTGCACCAAATAAACATCGACATGATTATTTCTTTGAAGCTTTGCCGCTACGTCTCCAATTTCTTCAATACGTCATAGACCAAGTGGGATCGTGACATAATAAACATCTCCCTATGACATATTACAAACACAGTTTTGTTCACGGAATTAAGTCAAAACAATACAGGGACTCAATTGGAAATTTATGTCCTTATAAATCTCCCCCTTTGACTATTTCGGGACAAAAATAGACCAGTGAAATGCCTAACCGGGCCGTCAAGCCGTATGACGCCTAAATCCCATCCCATAAACCCAAAATTAAAAATACAGGACACGGACTAAAATATGTAGCACCGAAAAGCATGAACTGTCTGAATGTGATGTAGACTTGAAATCTCAAATCGCTGAAACATACCTACACACATGAAACAGACAAACAGATACCCAGTGAAGTATGGAGGAACAAATGATACCAATTTATATTTCTAATAAGAACAAATCATTTGAAACATGTGAGCAATTATTTGATACCAATTTGTTACCAATTTGAAACAAATATAAGCGCTCAACAAATATCCCCCTACATCACATACCAAATCTAATCTCCCCCTTTTTGTCTCGAATAGACAATCCGGTGAAAAGATAAACCAATATGAAATATCTAGCATAACAAATAGAATCAAGTTGATACCAATTTTGAAAAGTTGAAAACTGCTAGATAATTATGAAATCACCAGCTAAATATGATCATGCAATGATAAATCAGTAGCTAGTAAACCAAGGAATCACACATAGAGTATACCAATCAAATCAAGTGTGATAAACGGAAATATATGCAAAATATCAATTTGGAACATAAAAGAACCTGCATATAAACCAATTAATCAAAAACATGCTTCCTGCAGTAGCAAAAAATATATCAAATTAAGCCAAAGAACTGCAAACCAATCAGAAGCAATTTATCACCATGTCGTTCGAACGAGCCAGGGACTTCGCTCAAACGAGATGAGGAAGGCGCTCGAACGAAGACAGAAGTCGTTCGCGCGATATGCAATGTCGTTTGAACGACTTCGCGCGAGCTGCCAAAATTTCCCAGTATCCCAGAAATATAATAAAGTATTGCCCAGTGAAAAAATTTCCACAAAAATATTCCAGGAAGGGACTGACAGAAGCAAAACAGTGCTAAAACAGTAAGCTTTTAACACAAAACGCAAAAACTCATTAAAACAAAAAAATGCGAGTTACATGCAAACATAGTACCGATGTGCTCAAACATGGACATGGAATGAATGGGCGTGAAACTACAACAAATGAATCACAATTCCAACACATCGAAACGATCAAGAAGCTCTATTTGATAGCGATAAATCATCAAACTTTATCATAGCCAAATGATAATTAAAGTGCGAGCTTAATGAACTAAACATACTACATGCACACAAATCCAGAATTTTGACGATTCTACAAACAATAGCGTCAAATTGCAATGTTTCAACATTAGGATTAGTTGTGCAAACCCGTTTAAATTTTCTCCAACCAAACACCCTCATATAAACATACTTTTTCAAGTTCTTTTGAGGTTTCTAGCATTCTTAACTTAGAGAAAATCTCATTGGCCCTTTTCTTAGATTTTTCCTTTTTACTTTTGGGCTCTTTTAAACGGTGGCTTTCACGACGAGTTAATTTGAACTCTCGCAGCCCTTTCGCATGAATCACTCATTATTGTTTTTTAATTTTAAATCCTCACGATAAACGATTATTACATGCACACTTCTCCTTAAGATTACTTACGCATAGATGACAAGATTGAGATAAGAACGCCTCACCAAATTCAGATATGCAAGAGAAGTCAAACATCCATATAAACTCGTGCATATGTGCAATGTTGGCATATATACAAAGTCGAATCAAAATGCATATCAACTTCGAAACCACCCCATATAAACAATGGTTAAGATCATTCTAAGCATCAATAATAATGACCAAATGTCCTAGCCACATGGGTAATGAAACGATGGGGGGTTCCAAGCACACCAATATGCCACATCAAACATGTTAACTCAAAAAAAAAATCTTTTTGGATTTTCAAACATATTTTGACTCAAAGAAAAGCAAAATCTTTTTGGTTTTCAAAAGTTTTCTCAAAAAACAAAATCTTTTTGTATTTTTTCAAATAGGACTCAAACAAATGAAAACTATAATACAAAATGATACGCATGTCATAATACTAGCAATGAATATATCATGAAGCAAAGTAGCATATGACAAACATGGCAACACTATCATCCTTTAGATTTAGCATGGGAAGAATCAAGTGCACCCAAACGAGAATCATGAAGTTTAATTCCTAAAGCCACTAAATCCGATTTCCTAACCCAAGTAGGTGTAAAATGACGCATGTGGGTGTGGGGAACCGGAGCAACTTTATTCCTAAACTTCCTAGGAGCTTGTCTAAGGTCGTAACAATAACGCCTAAGGTGACCTTTCCTACCACAAAATGTGCAAGTGTAGAGGTGGTGGGAATGATTACCTTTATGTGGACCTTTTCTAACCATCCTAGTGTTTCTCACACGTGCGGGGGGAATGGGAACAACGCTCTCATCAAAGCCTATACCTCCCCTATCTCCCTTAATTTGGACGGTGCCTAGGATTTTATCTAACTTTTTTCGACCTAGCCTCCAAATCAAAATTGACTCTAGACGAGTCTTTCAACCTTTCCTCCAACTCGTGAATCCTAGACTCGAGTAGACGCCTAGTCTCCTCAAACTCTAAAATCTCCTTTTTCAAGGACTCCATCAAACCACGAAGATTATCTCTCTCTTTCTCCACAAACTCTAGTTTCTCCCTAAACTTCTTCTCTCGTGCCCTAAGATCCTCAATCAAGTTATCATTATTTTTTATGGCACGCTCATTCAACTTAGATTGCAATTTTGAGTTAGCCTTTTTCACCTTCACCGTTTCGGCATACAACTCATTAAACGCATTTTGCAATTCTTTCACATCTATCTCCTCTTCGTCACTCTCTTCTCCCTCACTAACATGTGATACACTCAAAACCTCCTCGGAAGTGTCATTCACATGACATGCCATAAACGCAGTAAAGTTACGTTCAATGGGGGAACTATCTCCCTCTTCCGGTTCACTATCACTTAAGGTGGCACTATAGACAATGGGTTGCTTGCACTCTTTCTTAAGTCTAGTGGGACACTCCTTAAACTTGTGACTATATTCCTCACACCCAAAACACTTATCTGACTCATCTCTCTTAAGCTTTTCAAACTTATCCTTATAGGTGGGGTCCACTTTGTTGTTCTTGAATTTTTCAAATTTCTTGACATCTTTCGATTGCTTTTAAAACTCAATAAATTTTTTAAATTTCTTTGCCAACAAAGCAACATCCTCAAAATCGGAATCGGAATCGGAATCCGAAACTTTAATTTCCTCCTTCCGGGTTTTCAAAGCAATACCCTTTTCTTTCTTAGGCACTTGCTTGGAGGTAATCATGTCGATTTCATAGGTTTGTAAGTCACCTACAATTTCTTCTATTTTCGTTGACTCTAACCTACCCAAGGAGTTTAAAATGGTCACTTTCGCATCAAACCTACTAGGCAATGACCTAAGGATTTTCTTAATGACACGATTGTCGGGAATTTTCTCACCTAGGTTAAATGACGAGTTGACAATAGTGGACAACCTAGCATAAAACTCATCAAAGGTCTCACTTTCTAACATCCTAATGGTCTCAAACTGTGTAGTGAGATTTTGAAGTTTTAACGCCCTAACCGTGCTAGTGCCCTCGTGAGTGAGTGCCAAAATATCCCAAGCCTCTTTTGATGTTTCACAAGTCATAATTCTTCCTGTGTGACATGTGAAGAAATAACGTGCAAACCCTTAGAATTATATTGTGCAAGTCTTTGTTCAGTTTCAGTTCATGACTCAACAGGTTTTAAACTAGTGACCTCACCTACAATAGTGACAGGGGGAGTCCAATCTTTTTCAACAGCAAGCCAAACTCGCTCATCAATAGATTTTAAAGCACATCTCATTCTCATCTTCCAATAAGTGTAATTAGTGCCATAAAAAACAGGAGTTCGAGAAAATTCACTATATCCTAAATTCATCTTTGAAAACACACGGGATCACAAAACAAATAAAAATGTTTTCTAGCTCTGATACCAATTTGAGGAGGGTCCCGATATGTGTGTTTTCAAACAGAACCAATTTTTCTTCAGAAAAAGATCCAATTTTTAATAATGCACCAAACCAAGTTGTGAAAACCCAATTCTCACTTTAAACCAATTTTATCTTGATTAATCCTAAACATGCATCTAGTGAATAAAGCAAGTAAAGTAAAGTAAATAATACTCACAACGCCGGATGTACGAAGAAAAAATCCAAAGTGGGAAAACAACCTCGGACGGCCCAAGCTAGACAATCACTATGAATAATGGTTTTACAAAGACAGATTAGCCTTACACTAAGATTCGATCCCCACGGGTCTTGACGCTCCTTCTGATCTTCAACCGTTCTTCAATAGTGCCCACGCAGAAATTCCGTCTTCTACGATCTCTGTCCACAACACACGCCTCCACGTATGTCTCGGTGTCCACCGATATGGCTTTGATACGTCTATGATGTCGAACACGATGTCCGTCGCTTATTCACCGCAAAAACCTTTGATGTTCAATGAGTAGAATAAACAACTTTGGTCCAACAAGATCACGTAAACATATAAGAATGATATCTAGGATCTTTGCAAACTCTAAGGATGTGTTTAAGACTTTTAAACCTTAGAAAACATGTGCAAACAAGGTTCTGGTTTGTAAAACTTTTTTCCAAAAAGCACACTTACGAAATTATGATGCAAACACTGTTTAAATAAGATTTAAACACCGCCTCGAAAAATGTGTCGTTCGCGCGACATTGAATCTCGTTCGAGCGACTTAAGATGTCGTTCGAGCGACATTGTATCTCGTTCGAACGATATCTAATGTCGTTCGAGCGACCTCGCGAATTTCAACTTTCTTTGACTTTCTGATAAAGCCGTCTCTTAACAAAGAGATTCAAATTAGAAACTCTATTTCGAGCTTATTATCATAAAACGAAGTTTAAACCATTAAAACACTTTAAACCATTTAAAGACATTTTTCTTTATAAAAATTACATCCTTATCTTTTATAAAATAATTCCGAGCACCATTAATTATACGCATTCATACCTGAGTGATATCGAAATGAAATTAACTTTGAATACGAGTAAACTTGCACCAAATAAACATCGGCATGATTATTTCTTTGAAGCTTTGCCGCTACGTCTCCAATTTCTTCAATACATCATAGACCAAGTGGGATCGTGACAAAATAATCATCTCCCTATGACATATTACAAATACAGTTTTGTTCACGGAATTAAGTCAAAACAATACAGGGACTCAATTGAAAATTTATGTCCTTACATACCCTTCTTCGACGTCTTAAAAAAAATCATTTAGTCCCAATTCAGATGAATTTTTATCAACACGCGCCGCGTAGGACGCGAACGTGCGCGATTTTTATAGGACAATTAGAAAGGGATAAAAATAGTGTGACAACATATTTGGAGCCAACATATATAAAGCAGAATACCATGTAGAGAAAAAAAAATATATATATATATATAATAAAGTTAATCTAGCACTTTTTGATGGTATGCGACACTACGAAAACTCAATTTTGCGCGAATTATTTAAGACAATTGGGATAGGCCTGTCAATGGATCGAATTTTATCCGAATCCAAATCCGATCTATTTAAGCGGATATGGATCATGCCTAAAATCCGATTATCCGATTACCCGATTATCAATTTATTAAATGGAGCGGATTTGGATTCATATACTCCGATCCGTTAATAATCCGATCCGATTAATATTTTTAATATATATATAATATTTTTAATTAATATATATTGTATTTAATAATATTTTAAATATTTATTATAATAGTTCTTTATTTCATTATCTATATTTTTGAAACATTTGCAAAATAAATTTATGAAGAGTTGAAAATAAAAATATTGCAAATCAAATTTAACATAAACGGATAATCGGATAAACGGATCAGATCCGATTCCGTTTAATATAAACGGATACGAATTTGGATTTGTCTGATCCGATCCGATTAATAAACGGATCAGATCTGAATCCATTTAACATAAATGAATATGGATTTGGATTTGCCTGATTCAATATGAATTCGACCCGTTTACTGGCCTAAATTGGGAGGTCAAAAAATAATATGACCATATATATGAGACCCTAAAAATCATATAAAAATACCATGGTGTCAAAAAATAAAAAAATAAAAAATTTCGTCAATTTGTGAAATTGCTTAGAGAAATATGAAAATCAATCAAAAAATGTAAAATTTAATTCCGAGCAACTTTCCCTTATTCGACGTCTCCGAAAAAATCAATTAGACCCGTTTTAGGCGAATTTTCGGTCTAAAATGTTGTAAAATTATTTTAGGCGTTGTCTTAGTTTTCGTCCGTTGATTTCGACACATGTTACCTTCCAATGGACCCCAGACTAGAGGATTTCGGGTTTAGCTTCTTTAGGAAGGTTGGTGGAGTTACTGCTTGTAGTGAGTGGGGTCCGGAAAGCCCTAGTATAAGAGGGAAAATGAAGGACTCTAGGGCTCCAAGCATTTTTACGTCATATTGTAGCCTTTCTCTCTCTCACTCTAAAAATCTCCCCACCCCAAGTACAATCTTCGACCCTTAAATGTCGACTAATGTGAACGTTGGAATAATATTGATGACTTTGAAAGGATAATGGGATATTCGGATGATTTCGAGCATTAATTAAGAAGGGCATGACATCCCCAGTGGTGAAAGATCCCAAAGTAACTGTAATAGCTTATGGCGACAAAAGCCGGTGGTGAGAGGTCACGAAGTTCGTGTTTGTTGAAAAAATTCCAAAAGAAAATGGTGTGAATTGGAACATGATAATTAATGGATTGTGTGAATGAAAATAGCCTGACTTATAGGATTGATAAATGTTCCGTTTGATGTATAATATGGGCAAGTAAATCGAGTAGTGCTTAACGTCTACAAAGTAAAGGATAAAATAAAGCAAGATGAGTAAATGTGTTTGTAAACAACCTAAGAGGTTAAACCCATACTAACACAATTGTGTGTTGTAGAAGACTTTTAATGTTAATGAATATTTTCTAACACAATGTGTGCGTGTGTTGAAATAAAGTATTAGGTAATGGTTAAGTAACTCTGGCATGAGCTAATGGAAGATTTTCCAACAAATGTTATTTGTTAAAACGGATGTGTTGATTAGAAGAATCTAGTTTTAAGCATAAAGATACAAAATGATTATTTTGTAAAGACGAGAATAATGAACGGTATTAAATAATGTTTTTTTGAATAAAACAGTTTAATACACTGGGACATGTATTTTCAAAGGTATATATGTAGATATATATGTATTTTTCATATGCATGTAGTTATACTATATGAGTATTCTTTTATGTCGTTCGTTTCCATACTTCATTATATAGTTCCCACAGAGCAATCGGCTCACTCCCTCATTTTATTACGGTAGGTTATATGATATCCCGTATGTTGAGAGCATTGTACAGGTAAATACTTAATTTGTATTTATGTTAGTAGCTCTGTTTACTTGGCCTTGGGGGCACTCCTATTGGGTCACATCATGGAGTTTGATGATAATTGGAACCACATGCTGATAAGAGTAATGCTAAATAATAAGAAAACAAATTAGAAACATTATTTAGGTTGTTTCATTACACCTCAAAATTAACGCTCAAGTCGGATCTAGTTGATTCTTTACTAACCCTTAAATTTGGGTCGGGATGTTACAACTTAGTATCAGAGCTTTAGGTTCAATGTTCCTTTCGGGTGTGACGTGGTGAGGTCGGTAGCGGATCTTCTCGACGTCGATGTTGATTTGGGTCGATCACGCTGGATTGATGACGGTTTTGGTTTGTATCCTGGACGGTGAATTCAATGACATTAAATGGTGTGGTCTAGTGAGATGGTAAACAGCTAAGTTAGTAACCCTTCATGTTCTGCGGCGTTTATAATGTAGATGTGTTGGTAAGTCACGGGTGTCAGTGAAGACAAATAGTGCAACACTATAATATTTTGCGCGAGATATATTGTGTGATAACTTTGATGATGAGAGTAGCCTTAGTAGTAGTAGTAGTAGTAGTAGTAGTAGTAGTAGTAGTAGTAGTAGTAGTAGTAGTAGTGGTAGTAGTAGTAGTAGCAACATCAAGTAGTGTTTGTTGCAACTTAGCTGTAAAGGTTGTGTATTCATTTACGAGGGTTAGGTGACTGGGTAGCATTCATGAGTATCGATTCTATGGTGGGAACGTATTGGGTCCCTTGGTTGAGGACTTGGATTTAGTATATCTAACTTTATGTATCTTGACTATAATGCGGGTTTAGATAATCATGACGATTTGAGGTAACCTAGGAGTGAAAATGGATAGTCCTTGTGACAGAGTGTTAGAGATGATGGTATCAATTTATAGTTTAAAGATTATAATGTGGTATTGGGGAATAGGGTCCCTTGTGGCGTCTGTAGTGTGGGACTTGGTGTTTGTAGGCAATACTCAACGTCCTGTATCCCACCAAAACATATAGTCGTGTTAACTTATAGATTATCTTATTGTATGATGTTTACTAAGTGAGGCAATTTAGTTATCGTGGTTAAACACCCACTGAGGATTAAATGGTGTGGTTTAGTGAATTTGACTTCGGGTTAGTATTTTGGATAGGCATGCGAGTCTGCATTAATTACTCTGGAGATAAGTACTAAGGTTTAGCTAATGATATGTTAATGTGGGTGATAGACATTTCGTTGTGGTAAATTTGAGGTTGTGTAGTATATATCACGATATGACTTATCATTTCTTGTGATAGATGAGTAAGCTGTTTAGAGAGATGATTGAGTTTGATGCCGTCACCCATGGGCATTTGGGAATTATTATTGCAATGAAGTTTACATAGTGATGGTAGATCATTCATGATTGTAGTATTATTAAGTCATGTTGACTTGTGAAAGTGTATCAGAACTAGTTCCATGATTTGATTTGTGAGCATGTGTCATGATATGACCTTTGAGGATAATGTCGAAAATAGGTTGATAAGTGTTAGGTTTTGCACATGGGAGACTTAGATCACAATGATGTTCACCATGGTTTAAAGATAGCACCTGGCATGGGGTGTTAGGCTTGATTATAACACTTGTGTGTGCTACCCGTATGGCTTAGTATGACTCTAGTGAAGGGATGGCATTTTAATCCACCCTGTCGGGTTTCCGTCCCGCCCTGCCCCTAATTGGGCGGGTATAGTTTTTCTTAAAAAACTCATTTATTAAACGGGGAGGGTCTGGGTTTACTATATATAACCGTAACCCACCCCATTTATTTCTTATAATTACTAAAATACTCATATTTAATATATTATTTACACTAAAAAATTATATATAAAAGTTATATATGCGGGTTTAGCATGCGGGTTTTAACCCGCCCCAAGCGAGTTTTTGACCCACTTAATCTACACGGGTTTGAGGGGGTTACACTTAAACGGGTTCGGGGCGGGTTAAAAAAACCCGTCGCGGGTTTTAAAAAAATTTCGTGGGGCGGGTTCGGGTTATGACAAGCCCGACCCGTTTCCATCCCTACTCTAGTGAGGAGAACCATTAGGTCTTAGGCATAGATAATGCCTGGAAAGAAAAAAAATCGAGGTGCCATTGTAACTAGTTCGATAGTTATAATTTGGGATCACACAGGACATTGTTAAGGATTGTAGCGATGGTCCATAAGGTAAAATTATGTCAGTGTTATGTTTCACTAGATCTCTAGATTTGAAAGTTAGCAATTGCATGTTGAGATTGTGCAGACTTGAGTATGTTAGATCACTGATTAACATTAAGCAATGAGGAATGTAACTTCGCTTTGATATGACGAATAAAGAGTAACCTCGATTTTAAGGAGGGAAGCCTTGAGTTTTAGTTTCCCAAAGGAATCGATTCGCAAATTAGTGTCCTTGGAGAAGGACAATCATAATTGGTGATTCGAGCGAGGCTAAGACTTTAACATGTGTATCTATTAGCCTTTTAATCTGCAAGTGTACGTTGTGTTCTTACTCCGCGTGGCATGATTTGTTGCCGAATTCGATTGTGTCATTCGGGTGTGGGAGTCGCCTTATTCGTTGCATCTTCTTGTGCCTTCTTTGATCCTGGTAATGGGAAGTTGTTGTTCAGTTGTGGATCTGTATTCAGGTGTAGCATTGCATAAGCTTAGTAGTGATGCGGGATGAGTCAGGCTGATGCATCATAGTATATGAGTACACTCTTCTTTGGAGGCACCTTTGTTCTACACAAGTTTGTGTGTATGCGTGGTCTTGCATTTGTTGCACGTGTTATTTGGTTGCATTAGGTTAACATTTTTCGTTAGTTAACTGGTATAGCTAGCTACGACTTGGTCGTGGGTTCCGAGAACATATACGAAATTTTGAAATTTTTCGTTAGTTAACTGGTATAGTTTGTGTGTATGCGAGAACATGCTGGGCCGGTCGACAACTCTCTTGGACTAAAATAAACGAGCACCCATATAGAACGTATATGAAGATTGAATTTTTTTTCCAAGCTTTATGGGGTCATACATGAAGTTGATAAAACTCCTTGTTCTTGACCTCATGGTGTCATTCATGTAGTTTATTTATTTATTTTTTTATATATGTGTGTTAGTTTGCGTGGATGAAATATCTTTGGCTTTGAATTTTTAGCATAACACCTCCCATACTGGCGGAAAAACAGGAGAAATAATATTCGCGAGTGATTAATAATTTTTATAAATCACTGAAAATATGTTACAGGGAAATGAAAAGACTTTACATTTTTATCACTACTGACAGTACTTCATCAGGTGTTCACCATTCCAAATGTTCTTGAACTATTCTCCTTCTAAGGTTTTAATTTTATGAGTCCTGGTCGAACAATAGCAGAAATTATGTACGGCCATACTAGTTTGGCTCCAATTTGTTACGTTTCTGAAGGACTTTCTTTAGTACGGAGTCTCCTTCCTTCAGAGTGCTTGACTTCACTTTTATATTGTAAAACTGAGGAGTTCGTTATTAGTATGTTGCCACCCTAAATGATGCATGCTCTCTGACCTCCTATACTAGGTCTATATTCAACCTGCTCATTAGGTTGCTCTTTAGTGAGTCAAAATTGAGGACAAGGTGACTTGGCAGATGTAACACCCTGTGTTTTTAAAACATATAATCTTTTAGGAATTTAGAATTTTGGGTAAAAATAAATTTTTGGGAATTAACAATTTTCATATTTAAAAATGTTAGTTTTGATTGATATAAAATGAAATTTATTTCGAATTGAAATCGGGTTTTATTTTGAGAAATTATAGATTTCTAGTTAAAAGTAGAAAATTTTGGTTTTTACCAGAAAACAGGACCGATTCGCTTTAAGTAGAATCGGTTCGCGTGGTCCGTTTTACAAAAATAAAACTCTTTTATTTTAGAGCTTTATAGGACTCAAATTCTTTTCGGTATAAAAACACAAAGTGACGACTTTAGGGTTTTTAAAACACATTTTAGCCTTCTCCAAAAGCAATAACCTTCCATAATTTTCATCCTCTATTTTCTTCCAAACTTAAACCCTTTAAACTCAATTTTCAAGTCAAGATTTGAAGAACTTAATCAAGATTTCTCAACATCATCTAAGAACGTGTTTTAATTATTTTCTCAAGAGGAGTGCAAGCATCAAATTCGATTCTTCAAACGATTTTTACAGACATGAATACTTCTATTATTTGCCTTTAGTGTTATGCGTTTTAAATGTTGCCTAAACACTAATAATTACTATTTTTATAAAATTGACTAGAAAGCCTAATAAGGGGAAGTGAAACTAAAGTTGGGAATAATTTTATTCAAATCTTTAATATGAATTAAAACTCAAAAGTCTTGCAGGCTTATATTAGATATTAAGATTTTGTTTGAATTTATGACGTTCGCATGTAGAATAAATCGTAGGAATGCTATAAATTGTCTCCGACATATAAAACTACGTTAATTACGTGCACTTTGTAGAGTATAGATTAATTGTCATATATTTCCAAAAATATGCACTTGGATAGAAATTTTGCAAATTATTGAGAAAACGAATTTTTTTAATTAAATGGATATAATTAGGATAAATAATAATCTTTCGATAAATTTAAAGAATTGTGGGGATAAGTTAAAAATATGCATTATGTGATTTGTTAATCGTATTAATAATTCACACCGCGGGGTTGACGGGATTGTTGGAATGAACTGGCTATACTCGCGTCACATAAATATAAGGGATTGAATTAATTTAATTAAATCATGGAACAAAAATTAAGGATAAAATGGAATAATTGGACCTAGACGATTTGGGTAGCTTAGATTTATGGTTCGATAGTCGTAGTTTATTTTTACTCGCATTGTTGATATAGCTCGTTTAATTTAAAATATTCTATTGTGATGTTTATTATGTATAATGTTATTGTCTGGGTGTACGGACCCTACTTGGGCGGATTATCTAGTATTCATGCGGTGGGCTTAAACCCTAAACCCTAAATAAACAAATTCTTTGTTTTCCCTGGTGCTTGAAGCTAACATTTTAAGTATAGTTGCTGGAGTAGCTGCATAAGAGGAATTGGAGATCTTTGGAGTGCAGTTGAAGTTTTATTTTATTGCTTTAGTAGTTTAGATTATTTTCCATTCCATTGTTGTTTTATGAGACATGTATTTATGGTTTTGGCAGGCCTATCGGTTCTACAGTTGATATGATTTTCAGTAAGATATTTATTATTGGATCATTTCATTTAAGTTCTAATAAATTAAAGTTCGACTTATTTGGGGAGATTGACATTCTGATGGATATTACTGATTTGGATTATATATATATTCGTTGGATTTAATTGCATTATATTTTATGGATTAAAGTTTTGAATGTCTCATATTTCTGTCACGTGCTAAGAATGGTATTTTATGTAGTAACGCCCGACATAGTTTGGCGGATGCCGACGCCAGAATGCGCGATATTATAGATGGTATCAAAGCATGGTATTAGGTCTCGTAGGTTGTGAATCCGTTTATCTATCGCGTTGCCGATCATTGATTCCCTTTGTTGATTTGTACTCCTTATGGTATTGGGTCTAGCATACATGTTAGCGATTTTTCTTGGAGATAGGGAGTTTTGTATTAAGGACGTTGTAGGAATTGAGGTTAAAACTAGTAATCTCGATGTGAGAATACTTAGAATTGATTTTGGAGTCATTAGTGCAGATGTTAGGTATCATAAGTATCGATTTTGGTGATGTAATTTAATTTGAGGACTATTGCGATGACTTTTGGAGAAAGAATCGAGTGGTGATTCGCGAGAATCGAGTGGTGATTCGCGAGAGAGCGTGGTATGCCATTATTTTCATAGATAAGTTTATATATATATATATATATTATATTTTATTCGCGGGGTAGGTGTGTGTAGGATTGGGTATATGGGTGTCCAATCACGGTATTCCACGGGTAGGCATATCTGAGCATAATTTTATTTTGAGCATTTACGCTTCACCGAATTTTGTGGACAAAATTCTTGTGGTAGTGAAGAAGTATGTAACACCCCGTGTTTTTAAAACATATAATCTTTTTGAGAATTTAGAATTTTGGGTAAAAATATTTTTTTAGAAATTGACTATTTTCATATTTAAAAATGTTGGTTTTTAATTTTTATAAAATGAAATTTTAATAGGAATTGAAATCGGGTTTTAATTCGAGAAATTTTAGTTTTGTAGTTAAAAGTAGATATTTTCGGGTTTTGCTAGAAAATAAAACCAGTTTGGTTTTAAGTAGAACCGATTCGCTTGGTCAGTTTTACAAAAATAAAACTCTTTTATATTAGAGTTGTGTAGGACACGAATTCTTTTTGGTATAAAAACACAAAGTAAGGGGTTTAGTGCTTTTAAAACACATTTTAGCCTTCTCCAAAAGCAATAACTTCCCATAATTTTCGTCCTCTGTTTTCTTTCAAATATAAACCGTTTAAACTCAATTTTTAACTCAAGATTTGTATATCTTAATCTAGATTTCTCAAGATCGTCCATAAACGTGTCTTTATTATTTTTTCGAGAGGAACGCAACCGTTAAATCAAATTCTTCAAACGATTTTTACAGGCATGAATACTTCTATTGTTCCCCTTTAGCATTATGCTTTTTAAATATTTCCCAAACACTAATAATTATTATTTTTGTAAAATTTATTAGAAAGACTAATTAGGAAAAGTGAAACTAAAGTTGGGACAAATTTTATTCAAATATTTAATAGAATTAAGACTCAAAACTCTTGCAGACTTAAATTAGAGATTTAGATTCCATTAGAATTTATGACGCTCGCATGTAGAAAAAATCGTGGAAATATTATAAATTGACTTCGACATGTAAAACCACTTTGATTATGTGCATCTTGTAGAGTCGAGATTTATTGTTATATGTTTCCAAAAATATGCATGTGGATAGAAATTCTATAAATTGTTGAGAAAACGCATTATTTTAATTAAATGGAAACAATTGGGATAAATAGTTATCTTTCGATAAATTTATAGAATTGTGGGAATAAGTTGAAAATACACTTTATATAATTTGTTAATAGTATTAATAATTGACACCGGGGGGATAACGGGATTATTGGGATAGTTAGTGCTCTCACGTTATTGTTAGGTTGTTTGTTGGGTATGTGATAGTAGGTAGGCCATAGTTATTGGTAACACATTCTACATATGGGACTAGATAGTGCAGGTTTTTATGGATGGATGATTCCGGGGTGAGGTTGAATTTTTGCATCATTTCTGCTGGATCGTGAGCCTAGGTGTGAGGCTAGGTAGTAGCTATCAGTAGATAATATTCCTAAATGATAGGTTAGGAAATACTTGTATTTTGGAGACCTCTAGGGGTGGGACTAGGGGTGGTTTTGAGGATTGATGCTCGATTAAAGGGTGGGAATAATAGAAAATAATGAGGACTTGAGATAATTGAGAATTAATGCATAAGACAAACAACGTGCATTAAAATGAATTTGCATCGCGAGTATGTCAAGGTCTAACAGACTACGGGCCGACTGGCTACAGCGACGTGGGTGTGTGTGACGTCACGAGTAGATGCAGGGCCGATAGAATACGAGCGAACTGGATATAGTGACATGTCGTGCGTGGAATCTCATGAGTACGTGCAGTGCTAACGAAATTCGGCGAACTGACTATAATGAGGGGAATGTGTATGGTGTAGAACTTAAGCTGGTTGGGAGTATGTGCATGACCCGTAATAGGATGAACTGACTATACTAGTATCACATAAATATAACGGGTTGAATTAATTTAATTAAATTATGGCACCTAAATTAAGGATAAAATGGAATAATTGGACTTAGACGATTAGGGTAGCTTAGTTATGTGGGTAAATAGTAGTAGTTTATTTTTACTCATATTATTAATATATCTTGTTTAATTTAAAATATTCTATTGTGATGTTTATCATGTATATTGTTATTATCTAGGTTTATGGACCCTGATTAGAAGGATTCTCTAGTATTCATGAGGTGGGCTCTGACCCATTGCGTTGACTAACATTTCTGGCATAGTTGTTGGAGTAGCTGTGTAGGATGGACTGGAATTCTTTGGAGTGCAGCTAGAGTTTTATTGTATTACTTTAGTAGTTTAATTTATTTTCCATTCCGTTGTTATTTTATGAGACATGTATTTATGGTTTTGGTGGGCCAATCGGATCCACGGTTGTTATGGTTTTTAGTCAGATATTTATTATCGGATCATTTTATTTGAGTTTTAATAAATTAGAGTTGGATTTAATTTGAGAGATTAGTATGGTGATGGATATTATTGATTTGGATTATATATAATCCAAATTCAAATCCAAATCAATATATATACACACACATTCGTTGGATTTAATTGCATTATATCTTATGGATTAAAGATTTAAATGTCTCAAATTTCTGTCACATGCTAAGAATAGTATTTTATTTAGTAACGCTCGACATAGTTTGGAGGCGGCTGATGCCAGAATACTCGTGGTGTTACAATAGATGTTGGGGCCACTACCTCTGTTCCGATATCTAACATATTAGGAGTCTCATCCATAGATGTTCTTGACGTTGTCCTGTATGCCCAGAGTACTTTGGACCTCATTGATCTAGTTTCCTTTAGCATCATCTAGTCTCTTTTTCATTCTTTCGAGTAGAGTTTTATTTGTTACTTCCATTTTCCCGTTGCACAGTGGATGGCCTGGTGCAGAATGTAGTTTTTGGATTTTAGATCGAATACATTAGTCTTTAAATTCCTGATTGTCAAACTGTGTGTTGTGGTCAATGATGAATCCATATGACATTCCATAACGAAAAATAATGTTCTTCCAAATGAAATTTAATATCCTTTCATACGACATTTTTTCCATGGGTTTAACCTCTACCCATTTAGTGAAATAATCCACTGTAATGACCAGCTATTTGAACCTTTATCTTATTTTTAGTAGAGGGCCAACCAAGTCTATACCCCCGTGTAAAATAACTAAGGGGATACGATAGGCATGAGTGAAGCCCCTAGTCTTTTATGAATTATGGTGTTTTTTTAGCACTTATCACATCACCTTGCATGATTCGCACAATCTGCTTTCATGATGGGATAGTAGTAGCCTTGTAATGCCAGTCACTTGACTAATGATCTCCCTGCTGAATGTTCTCCCCATGATCCTTTGTATACCTCCTTTATTATGTCTATGACCTAAGTTAGATGGACACATCGAAGTAGGAAAATAATGACCCCTCTCCTAAAGAAGAGTCGTCTTTCTATAATATACTTTATTTCTTGCTTCCTTTGGCTCTGCTGCGGCAATGATTTTTTAAGTAGGCTCATATTGGATCAACCCATGATAGCCCTCAATCTAATTTAATTGCATTAGAAATTTCCTCGTTAGTACTTCGGTGCATGAGGATTTTTACTGGAGCTGTTCTTCTTAGCTCGATTCTTGTGAAAGAAGCAAGTCGAGCAAATGTGTCTACTCAGGTATTCTCTCCCTTTATGATTTTGAACACTCTAATTGCTAAGAATATTACTATCAGTCTTAGATTTTTAGCCAGATATTTTGCCATGGATTCCTCTATTACCTCATAAACCTGTAGTACTTGGTTTACTATTAATTGAAAATCACTGTGTGCTTGTATGTTCTTGGCGAAAAGATATGAAGCTAGGCAAAACCCTGTTATAAGTGCCTCATACTCTACCACATTATTGGAGGCTTCGAACTGGAATTTAAGAGCGTATTCCACATTAATGTCATTTGGCGTGGTAATTATTAAAGCCGTCCCCACTGCCAGAGGCACATTATGAACCGTCTATGAACATTTTCTAGACAGGGGGTCTTCTTTAAAATATCCTTCTATTAAGGTTTCGTAATTGAATTATGTTTTCAGCTGCTCCAGTTGCGAGCAATTTCTTCCTATTTGGTGGATGAACATGAACCCTTAATACTACGGTCGATTGGTTTAATGTTTGACTAATTTCCCATAGGAGTTTAATCGTCTGATTAAACGAGTGAGCTCTCTTCCGATGAATTTTTTCAATATATGGTGGAGACGAGCTCTCATTCGTAGAAGACTGCTTTGATTTTTTTGTCATTCAACTCTCTCCCTTAGAAATCTGTTCGTTGAGCTTTTCCTTTTATGTGAACTTAATAATGAAATCTTTTATGGCTTGGCCTTTTATTGATGTTCTTAGTTCATATTGTATGTCACACTCTCCTAATTCTATAACCCAAGCCATCAGTCTACCTGATTTCTTAGGTTTATAAACAACTTGGCATAGTGATAGGTCCATATAGATGACAATGGTATGGACTTAGAAGTACGACTTTATCCTTTGAGATGCTTTAATTAGGGCTAATGCTAATTTTTCCAGTCTTGGATATCGAATCTACGATCCTCTGTGTGATTTGCTTGAATAGTAAATGGATTTTGGTACTCTATTTCTAATCATACCAATACTGAGTTAACTACTAATTTAGATATAGCCAAGTATAAGTAATGTTTTTCTCTAGTGACATGTCTTGAAAGGAGACGTAGAAATCATAGGTACTTATTCAATTCCAAGGTACTGCTTTCATATTCACCATTCCACTCAAATTATTTTGCAACACCTTAAAAAGGGAAGGCCCTTGTCGGTAGCTCGCAAAATAAATCGGTTTAGCATCGCAACCCTTCTTATTAAGTTTTGTACTTATTTTTATTTTTTGGGGACTGCATATTGATTAGCGCCGAGATTTTATCTAGATTGGCTTCAATGCTTCTTTGGTTTACTATTAAGTTCATAAACATTCCTTCTTTTAATGCGAAGACACATTTCGTTGGGTTGAGTTTGATTCAATGTTTTTTAATTGGTCGAATGTCTGATCCAAATCTTTGATGTGATCGACAACTATTTTTCTCTAAGTAAGTATGTCATTAACGTACACCTCCATATTTTTTATTGATTTGTTCTTCAAAAACTTTGTTTACCAACCTCTAGTGTGTTGTTCTAGGTTTCTTGAGCCCAAAAAGCATGACATTGTAGCAGTAGGTGCACTGACTTGTTATAAATGAAGCCTTTTCCTTATTCTTGACCTTTATTTTGATTTTATTATAGCATGAGTATGCATCCATAAAACTGTGCAACTCATGTCGAGAAGTGGCATCTACTAATTGATTAATACTAGCAAAGGATATAGATCCTTTGGGGAAGCTTTGTTCAGGTTAGTGAAGTCAATGCATATACGCCATTTGTCATCCTTTTTCTGACCATCATCAAATTAGGAAGCCAATCTGGGTACCTGATGTCCTTAATGAAATTTGCTTTTGTAATTTCTTTACTTCTTCGTATATGGTCATGTTCTTCCTCCTGACTGAAAACACTTCATTTTTATTTGATTGACTTTGCATCCTTGACTATGTTAAGTTCATGATATATGAATCAAGGATTAATTCCTGGCATGTCCTCATAACTCCAAGTGAATACGTTCTTCTATTGCCTAAGAAAATAAACCAATTCCTTCTTAAGGGTAGTGTCTAATGATGAGATGATATGGGTTATTCTTTTTGAGTGTTCATCATCTAAGACAATTGATTCTATTGTGTCTATGAATTTTCCTTTGACCAGGTTTACCTCCTCATGTGGATCCAACATTTCAATCTTGTAGGTTGTGGTCAGTTTTTTTTATTCCTCCTCGTCGGCTGAAGTATAATAGCACTCCTTAGCTTCAACTTGGTTCCCTTTAACCACGCTGACTCCATAATAAGTGGGGAGCTTCAAACATTGGCGCCCAATATAAGCTATGTCTTTAAATTTCTGTAACCTTACTCTGCCGAAGATAATATTATACGCTTAGTTGATGTTCTTATCCAGGACGAATAAATGGATCTTCTCTGTTCTATAGATTGGCCAAACATCAATCACTAATTCTAGGTTAATTTTTCCTCAGGGGTAAACCTTTTCTCCAAAGAAACCGATGAGGGGACTGTGGTAAGCTTCAAGTTTGTTATTTCTTAGCCCCAAACTCTGAAGCAATTATGGAATAAGACATCGGTCGAACTGCCGTTGTCGACCAAAACTCTAGCCACCTTTCCTTCATGTACCATCACCATGATAACTAGGTAGTTTTCATGAGGATAAAGCATTGATAATAGATCATTTTTGGAGAAACCTACCTCTAAATGATCTTTGCTTACTTTTCTCGGACGGGTATTTACATCATTAGTTAGGTTGATCTGCCTAATATAAGCACAAGCCTTCGCTTCATTGAGGTAGGCTTTCCTCTCTGCTAGTTTATCTCCTCTGCTAGCATCACCTCTCGTAATAAAGTTATACCCCAAAAAGATCATATTTACTGCATGCACAGGCTCCTTAGGTCTCTTAGGCAGGTCCGGATAATCTTTAGAATCATCATCTTTACCTCTTTCCTTGTGATCTCCTATTATGTAAGGAGATTTTGACTGTTTCCTGGGTACTTGCTCGTCCCTTTGACCTGCTCGACCACCCCTCTTCACAAACTTTGATAGTTTTCCTCTTCAGATAAGGTTCTCTATCACGTTCTTCAAGGCTAAGCAGTTATCAGTGTTATGGTCGCGGTCCTTGTGGAACTCATAGTACTTACTCTTATCTCTTCGGTTTGGAGGAGATTTAAGCTTTCTTAGCCATTTCAAGTCTCTACTTCAGCGGATCTCTTCTAGAATATGGTGAACGCCAATAATCATAGGAGCGTATTCATCATATATCTTTGACTTCTCCACATTTCTATCATTTTGCAATTTCTTCTCCGAGCTCTTGTGGCACTAATCTTAGAGTTGTTGGATTCTTTAGCGACATAGCTTCCCCCGTGTTCATAATTTTTCCTGCTTTGGATAATAATTCGATCATAGTATTGGGTGGCTTATTAGCCAGCACATAATATAACATCTCAGGTAGCAAGCCACTCATCAATGTTGCGATCGTCGTCTTCTCATCATAGTCAATGACTTCTAACTTCTCACAACTAAAGCGACACTACACCAAAATGTGAAAATTGGCACCCTTTCAGCGGCTTGCTTTGTCACGGTCATTGACCGTGATAAAGAAACACGAGTATTTTATCACGGTCAATGACCGTGATAATTCTATAGAGTTGTCACGGTCAATGACCGTGACAAATCTGTTAGAAAAAAGCCCTTTCCGCTCCTTTTTTCCTCACCGCATTGTTCCCTCTAATTTCTCTCTCTCTCTCTCTCTACGCGCTGCTCTCACACACTCTCTCTCTCTACTTTCAGGTTGGTTTCTCTCTCTCTCTCTCTCTCTTCCATTTATATATGTGTGTGTGTGTATATATGCGCGCGCGTGTGTGTGTGCATGTGTATATGAGTGTGTGCGTATGTGTGTGTGTGCATGTGTGTGTGTATGTGTATGTGTGCATATGTGTGTGTGCATGTGTATGTGAGTGCGTGCGTATGTGTGTGTGTGTGTGTGGTGGGGGAAGGGGGTGAGGGTGGGGAGGGGGTGAGGTTGTGTGTGTATGTGTGTGGTGGGGGGTGAGTCTGTGTGTGTGTGTGTGGTGGGGGTGGGGCAGGGTGTGTGCGTGTGTGTGGTGGGGGGTAGGGAGGGGGGCTGTTTGTGTGTGTGTGTGGTGGGGGAAGGGGGTGGGGCATGGTGGAGGGGGGAGGGAGCAGGGGGTGGGGTGGGGTTGCGTGTGTGTGTGTGTGTATGTGCGCGTGTGAGTATGTGCGGGTGTGTATATGTGTGTGTAGTATGCGTGTTTGTGCGTATGTGCGAGAGAGAGAAATGATGCGGGGAGTGTGACCGGGGGTGGGGCTGCGTGCGTGTGTATGTGTGTGTGTGTATGTGCGTGTGTGTGGGTGTGATTGGTTTATTAGATATTTTCCCTCGTATGCAAGTAGTGTCCCCTGTAAACGAATTGATTGATTATTAATTTTTTTAGTAAATTAATATATGAAAGTAGGATTGCCCCTCATTGTAAATTAGTAAATTAATAATTATATACTTTAATTGTTAGTTTAATTGATGAAAATAATTAATTGAGTAGATGAATTAGAAGGAGTACGGGATACACATTTGTTGTTGACATTGTGGTTGGATTATAGTGGATTGATGTTGGGTTGGTTAATATTAAAAGTGGCATAACCACTGGATTATTGTCCATATGGGGGTGAGATTTTTTAACTTTTTTTGAAAATTACTTTGTATAACGAACAATATATATAGTATGATAATTAAATGAAACATACTAGAAATTACATATAGCGTGCATAGATACTAGCCTTCTAGTTCTTATGTGTACTCATTCAATAGCCCTTAGACCCGTTCGATAGTCATTACCCCTGTAATGAGATCTCTCGAATTGTCCTGTTTGGACAGTTTGGGACTACATAATTTCTGTATAATAATATTCTCAGTGGCTTAAAGTTGTTACTTTTGGAGGAAGTTCTGCAGTCATATCCTAATGTTCTCTGGGTACATACTAGATTGACAAGTGTGACTGTTATTTCAATTGATCAATTGAAATAACACTCACACTTGCCAATCTACATCGTGTACTTGGAGAACTACAGGGATATGCTGCCGAATTTTTCTCAAATCATAACAATGTACATGAGTTGTTAAGTATATTACAGAAATATGTGGTCTTGAATGGGATAGGATCACTCACCCTTTAGAGGAGATGGAGGAAATAGAAATTTCCATTATAAATTGAATTTGGATTTGAAATTTAAAAATTGAATATATATAAGACATAATTAAATGAAACATACTATAAATCTAAGTTTTGTTTATACTAATCCATGAATATACGCTTCTTACCTTTAATAGGTAATTAGTGGTAGCTGTGATGGGATATCTGAAATACAAAGAGTGGATGGGTGAGACAAATAGAACGGGGGATGTGTTTCGCAGAGGTGCTAATGAATTTGTGAAATACGCAAAGAGATTTCATAATGATGAAGAGTTTTTGTGTCCATGTGCTAGGTGTAAGAATGGTAAGGTGTTTGAGTGGAAAACAGTTGAACTACATTTGTTAAGATAGGGTATGCAAGATAGTTATCGATTTTGGAGTTTTCACGGTGAATTGAAAGTTCCTTTTGTCCCCGACGAACCTTCACAACAACCTTCAATAAGTAGGATAGATGTAGAAGGGGACGACGTAGATAATAATATGTTAGAGAATTTAGTTGATGATGCGTACGGAGTTTATGAAGCAGAGGAGAATGAGGTTATTGATCATGTACAAGGTTCAAGTGCTCGTGAAGATATCACGATAAACCTTGACGATGACTAACAAAGTTTAAAATTTAAGGCGACCCAACCGCTATACTCTAGCTGTGAGAAAGATCAAACAACTTTACACGCCATGCTTGGTTTGCACAGTTTGAAGACGCAGTACGGTTTGTCTGGCAATAGTGTGACAGGAATTATGAAATGGGTGAAGGGCTTACTACCCAAGGAGAATACGCTTCCAAATAGCTATCATGTTATGAAGAATAGTTTGAAAGGTTTGGGAATGAAGTATAAATCGATTCATGCATGTGTGTGTGACTGCATACTATACCGAAAGGAGTATGAAAATCTCGATCGTTGTCCGGTATGCAATGAACCTAGATATATCCAATCTACCAGTAAGGAAGGCACAAGCTCAAAAGTGCCTCCAAAAGTGTTGAAATTAGTATTACCTTCTCACTCTTGTGTGAGAAGGTAATCGAGAACACATTGTGGCCGCAAAATTGGCGGTGACCGAAGCGATTTGTGTGTTGGAGAAGTACTTTCCCCCAGCATTCTTTGACATAAGTGTTCACTTGTTGGTACACCTATGCGACGAGGCACTTCTTTGTGGTCCAGTTAGATATCGGTGGATGTATCCGTTTGAAAGATTGATAAAAGTTTTAAAGATTACGTCAAGAATACGCGATACATTGCAGGATCAATTGCAGAGGAATACATCACAGTGGAGTCATCAATATATACTCGGGAATATATGTCTGGCTTGACCAGCATTGATGACACTGATGAGCTCGTCGATGATGGTTCATGTGATGGGAAAACAAGTGAAATTAACGAGTTTGCAACATGAACAAGTAGCTCATTATCTATTTGACACACATGAAGATGTCAAAAAAATGTAAAAAGTAAGTTTTGATTATTATAATGTTTAACATTATTTTAGATTATTTTATACATGATTAATTTTGTAATATGCATAAAATATGAAGCCTGTGAGAATAATAAAAGACGAAAAATAATGGTACAATCAGACAACGAATTTAGGCTGTGGTTGACACAAGAGGTAATTATAATGAAAATGGTCGTTATATATTGTTACATTACACTCAAATTTTACAACTAATATAATTAATTTATCTATATTCTCAGCTCTTAAAGACGGGTGATGCGACATCAAGGCTTGCTCGTCTAGCCACTGGACCCTTGTTCGTGGCACAAGAGTACAAAAAGTATCGATTGAACGGTTACATTTTCGATGCTAAAGTATACGAGGAAAGTTCAAATGTACAAAACTTGGGCATTTCATACAAGGCTCTTACTTTCTTTCGAGCGAGCGCAAAAGATAAAAACCACGTTGAAGTTGAAATGACTTACTATGGTGTAATTCGAAATATATTTGAATTGGATTATATAAGCTTTAAAGAGGTTGTATATTACTGTGATTGGGTAAGAGTTAAGGATAAAAATGCTTGTAAAGTTGATCATGTCACCAATTTGATCATGGTTGACTTGTTCAAGTTAAAGAGAAATGACCACGTGAGCGATGAGCCGTTTGTTTGTGCATTTCAAAAGGTTAACCAAGTGTTTTACTCGGAGTATATCAACAACGATCCGTGGTCAATTGTCCAACACGCGCCAAAGCGTCTAAATAGTAGTGTGGATGACTTAGCTGCTCCTACCGAATATCAATCCATTTTTTATGATAACCCAAATTTGAAACAATTTTTCAATTTGTAATAAACATTCCAATTTGTATTTTATCAATCCATTTTTAATGCTTTTAATTTATTTGCACTTTATCATTTTCACTCTTGTGTAGTGTGCGTGTGTGTGGGTAGTAGGGGTGGGGGTGGGGATGTTTAACAGTAACGATTCATTTTTATTTGTAGTAATTGTACATATTTGTAGTAACAATTTATTTTGATTTGTAAATATTTGCTCTCTCTCTCTCTCTCTCTCTCTCTCTCTCTCTCTACTTTCAGGTTGGTTTCTCTCTCTCTCTCCCATTTATATATGTGTGTGTGTGCGTGTATATATATATATATATATATATATATATATATATATATATATATATATATATATATATATATATATATATATATATATATAGAGAGAGAGAGAGAGAGAGAGAGAGAGAGATGTGTGGGGGGGGGAGGGCAGGGTGTGTGTGCATGTGTGTGTGGTGGGGGTGGGGAAGGGTGGGGAGGCTGTTTGTGTGTGTGTGTGGTGGGGGAAGGGGGTGGGGCGGGGGGGAGGTAATAAATATTTCAATTTGTACCGAAACATCCATTTTTAATGCTTTTAATTGATTTGCACTTTATAATTTTCACTCGTGTAGTGTACGCGTGTGTGGGCAGTAGGGATGGGGGTGGGGATGTTTAACAGTAACAATTCATTTTTATTTGTAGTAATTGTACATATTTGCATGTTTTCTTCTAATTCATTTTGATTTGTACTAATAACATTTTGTTACAGTAAATGTCTCCTTCAGGTATTAAGGCGAGGATGATGATACTGGTTATGATGATGTCGTATGGGCTCGGTGGTTGCGGAGGTGACGAGGGCTCCTCTACCCCTAGGCTCCCCAAATATGGCAAATTGGGGATGGCCATCGAGAACAAGTCGGGGCTATTTGTGAGATCCCTTGAGCTGGTAAAGACGATCATCAGCCCGGAGTACATTAGTTGGAAGATGGTACCATTTGAGCTCAAGTTAGTTGTTTGGGTGGCACTACAGGTAATGTATTTATATTTATTTTTATATTTCAATTTCAATTTCAATTTCAATTTCAATTTCAATTTCGATTTTGATTTCAATTTGATTTTATATTTATATTTATATTTATATTTAATCGCAACTAACATTATATTTGTTGGACAGGAACAATTCAACCTGTATCCAAAGCTACGCGATTCCATCTTGGAGCAGTTGAGGGAGAAACACAAGACGTGGAAGAAAAATATGTGGACTTGGTACTTTGGGAAGACACGAGAGTCCGTTATCCGAATGCATGAATCCATCCCGCTGAAGGAGCCGATGTCATTGGCACAATGGCAAAAGTTCGTTGACAATGAGATCGAGGAGCGACAATTAGCATCTCGCCAATCGGGGAGGGAAAATAGAGAAAAAAAGACGGACGTGCACTACTCCGGCCAGACGTCTTACGCCGAGGTGGAGCATAGGATGATGATAAGATTTAATTTTTCTATAACTACAGAAATATATTATTCTGCATTATTTTACTTTGCGGGGCCGATACTAATTTTACTTTATTTTATTTCAAGGGATAGGGAGTGGCCCTGGGGGTAGGCCACATAAGCTCGATACTTATGTGGCTCTTTGGATGAAAAAGGGGAAGGATAAGGAGGTGTCCCCGAGCATCGCGACCACGATTGTAAATAATTCGACAGTTTATTTTTTATTAATTACGTTATAATTTTTTAATTTACTTATTTTATTAATCATGTGTTTTTTGTCGTTTCAGGCAAAGCTTAAGGAAGTGCATGAGTCGCAGTCTGATGCCGATAAGGTATCCTTGTCCACTGACGCACTCAGCCAAGTGCTTGGTGCTGATTGCAAGGGGAGGACAAGGGGTGAGTTCACGGGTGGCCAAATCTAGGATCATCGGATTGGAGACGAGCGACACCGGGTTGGCACGAACGGTGGACTCGCATGACGTGAAGTTGTCCAGTTTGGAGACGACGGTCCAAGATATGTTCTCATTCATGAAGCGTTCATTGGGCGGAAATCGTAAGGGGAAAGACAAGGAGAATGAAAAGGTGGTGGAGGAGGAGGTGCAGGAGGACGAGGATGTGTACCTCGCTGCTTCATCACCGACACGTGCGGACTTTGATGATCCACTTCCCTATTTGGGTCCCTTCGACCGACAGATGTCGACACTTGGTTGGCCAAGCGTGTTTATACTGGACATATTTGATGGCCAGCGGATAGGTCAGGGGTTGAGGGACCCGAATATCGTCCAGGGTGCACTAGTTCATGGACATGAGCTTCAAGACATCGAGACCAAGGTGCTCGTCACGCATGTGATACCCGGGAAGGAGAACTCCCCATTGTGGTTGCTCGAATAATGCGGAACGATGTATATTAGTGGGTGTGTGAATTCGTATATCGTGTGGCCTACTCACCTCCTCAGAGTTAACCTTACCCAAGACATGTAGTGACATTATTTGAATTGAATTGTTTTTAAATTGGTACATTTGAATTATATTTGGATTATATCGTGATGCACATTGTTTCTATTTTGAATGCATATTTGCATTATCTCTATTTTATTTGGATATATGATGCTTGAACAGGTACAATATTGCTATAACAGGTACAAATATACTGCTGGGCAGCGGAAGTGGCCAAACAGTCTAGCAGATTATTTTTCAATTCTGCTCAGAATTGTCACGGTCATTTATCGTGACAATTTTTAACCATTGTCACGGGCTTATCACGGTCCTTAATCGTGATAAACTTGTCAAGGTCAAGGACCATGATATGACCATGACAATTCTAACGAACTTGTCACGGTCAATGACAGTGACAAGTCCGTAACAAAAGAAGTTGCACCCTAGGAATTGTCATAGTCATTGACAAGTTGAACTTGTCAAGGTCAATGACCGTGATAATTCGGCAGATTTGGTGTAGTGCGGGTGATGTATTCGCGAGTAGTCTCATCGACTTTCGGATAAATATTTAACAGATGGGCTACCCCTTTACTAGGCTTAGCTCCAAAGCATAAATTATTGTCGAAAAGGTCAGCCAACTATTAAAAGTTAGAGATTTGCGCTCGTGGTTGATTATTGTACCAGATATGTACCGACCCGATGATCGTATTAGAGAATGCTTGATAATGCATCTCATCGAGAACTCAGTAGATATCAACAACAAATTAGTATTGCTCTATATGCAACACTGGATCAGTTTTACCATTATATTTCAGAGTTACCACATGTGGCTTGAACTTAGCAGGTGTGGGATAATTTACAATAGAAGGTGTGAATGGAGATCCTTTCACAAAAACTCTGTGTAAGGGGTTATTTGATTTAGTCATTTCTCCCAAACGATCCTCCAATTGCTGGATTGAGCCTTTTCAGGGCTGGCCATCCTGATTAGCCTTAACCGTAATAATTTTAGCTATTGGGTCATAATTTTCTACTGAGCCCTCTTTTTGGGAACTATGGTCGGCACATATTGACCCCCATACACTCGTCCTTGACCTGAAGGAACCATTTTGGAATTCTCGGGACTTTCTAGGCTCTATGTGATACTGTCCTCTTACTGCTTGAGGACCTAACCGATTAAATATGGAGCCTCTGCTCAGCCTCTCCAACACACTTGGTCTCTCCTTAGAATATGGTTGCTCGTTATAGTGATCAGCTGTAATGAGGGATGAGGTGTCTCATAGGTGATATGATCTGTCATTCTATGATCCAATGAATTTAGATTTACTTTCTTCATTTTATGGGCCCAAATTCATCATTGTAGGAATCTATAAAGCCCATTCGCGATGGGCTGATTTCCTATCTCTATAAGGGCAAGAGGCAACATTTTACCTCTCCTATCAGAGGATTTTTCCCCAGATGGTGTGATAAAATCTGTTTTAGGCTTATTTTGACCAGCCTGAAGTGTTTGTGCCAGTTACCTCATCATCTTCTGAATTGCCTCTTAGCATTTGGCTATGCTCATCAAAATTCCTTATAGGTCCTCTATCCCCACAGGCAGTCTATTTTCTGCATTGTCCCCTACTTCCCATAGACAACAGGCATTTGAATGGACTTGGGTAGGAAACAATAAGGACTTGTCTACTCGTTCCCACAGACGACGCCAATATGTTATTGTCTAACAATAGTATGAAAATTTTGTGAGTCGTAGATGATCAAGACCAATAATAAAATATAACAAATATTGAGATTAACGACCCAAATTGGAAATAAATGAAAGACAAAGAAGAAAACATGAGATTATTTTAGTTCACCCTAAGGAGGGCCCTACGTCCACAAGTGCAATTTTGTTTGTATTAACCTTATGAAATGTGGATTCAAGCTCTCAAGAATATCTTTAGGATCTTGTGTATGGATGTCAGGTTATTAGATGCCCTTACTGTGTGTTATTATGTGTCATTTATAGTGGGAGAGAAAAGAGGAAAAGGTGGAATGCCTTTATAAATTAGGTGGTTACACCTTTACACCTTTCTACACTCTAGGAGATAGATATTAATGAGTTAATCATAGTCGGTTGAAAGGACTAACCCACGTATGTGCATAATGATAGTTGTACACATTCCACATGTGGCCGATGCATATGTTTGGTAACATTAATTCCTTGTAATCACCCACCCAACCGACCAAGAGGACACTGAGTTGACCAAAGGGATGACGTGCCGACCCTATCCAGTGAGCATTCCATGGTGACTAGTGTCACGATACTATTGTTCCACATCATATAACATATTTATAGTACACAAATAAGCTTACTGTCATTGTTTCCTTACCAGGACTACGGCTCAACTTACACTAGCGAACCTTTATTACTTTAGGTAATTAATACACTTAAACATCATCGTAATTTATTGTTCTCTAAATATCACTACTAGCATTAATCAATAGATTTATCAACCCAACTTATCTCAAAGTATATCAAAGGGGAAAATATATACTCGAGGCCCTACTTACTTAATGTATATGTTGACCTGTCACATGTGTTTTAATCAAATTATTATATTACTAAAATCGCAACTAACCTATGAGTAGTGGATTCTAATGTGTATGTAAGAGATCTTGTTAAGTCTTTCCCCACTAATCCAATGCACTAATGAAAATGTCAAACCATTATACGGGATTTCACAACTCTACCAATTAATGCGTACAATTGTTCGAAAGCCTTTCCTTAAGTCTTGACACAATTTTCTTTCACCTAGTCATTACTACAAATCATTTATCTTATCCAAAATATTCACAATTGTTTCTTCATAGGGTAATGTGTACCTTAGCATTGTATACTAAATCTTTACAACGGGTTATACTGAATACTAAATTAAGCTCTTCATTACACTTTCATCAAGAACTAACTTCTTATTTTGAAAAGGATAAAGCACCAAAGATCCATTTTAAGCTCCAATTAATTTTCTTTATCATTAGACAACATATGTCCATGATGAAACTCACTCATTCCACCTCAGAAACAAAATTAACTTTTTTTGATACTTGTTACAATTACAAGGAACGTCTTCATGTCCCGACACATTCTGCGTGTCATAATGACTAAAGACAACTTACGTTTTTGTTCTTATGTTATATACTTAACCTCATTCTAAGTATTGAAGATTTGTACACTACGGTTTATTTTCTTAACTTTTAAAACTTATGTTTAGACTAACACACTTGCTGTGTTGAGTCTCTATATTAACATTTTTGTCTCCAAGGGTCCACCTGAATCGTTCTATTATGTCATATGTCCTTGAAACTAATAACTTTCAATACCATTATATATTTTAAATACCATTATTTATCTCATACACAACCATCGATGGCATGAACTTTTATAACTATAATTTATTATTACTTAATGTTAGAAGGCCCCATCATCTTGATATCTAATTCTAGTACATAAACAATTGTAAATACCAAATCCACCTTACAGATTAACATTGAATATTGGAGGATTAATCCCATTCAAATAACCAATTGTTACACTTACCCTCAACGTATCCAAAATGAATTAATACCTTAGTGTAGACAAAATATAAAGGTTTATCCTCATATTAAAACGAAACTCAAGTGAGCAGTCCGAACATTGACACCCCTATTCTGAGTATCGAGAGCAGAAAACCTTTTTATACCTTGATTTTATTTAAGAAAATCGTCTTTTAAATGAAGATTCAAAACTATATTTGTGTCGAAAAAATCATTGAATTTAATTAATGAAATGATGCATGACTTATAAAATTTATAGGAATATTTGAAAAAAGTTTCATGGAAGAAATAATAACTACGCTAAAATCCATATAATCCTGTATTATTACAATCCAAACATAAAGTAATTGGATAAAGTTTAAATGAGATGACCATTATTTAAAATTGAATTACACAATTAAAATAAATAGTGACAAAGATCCATTATCATAGGCAACTCTCCTTTCCTTTTTCGTTATCCTTGGTGTTTCCTCTACTTGAAGTACCTGGAGGGTTTGAAAAACGGTGCGGTATGAGCATGCGTTTAGTGGGAGAAATACTAGAAGAGTATATAACGTACAAAGAATATCTATAAATATAAGATGTATTTTAGTAATTATGAAATCATCCTTCATTTATTTAAGTGTTCTCGTGCAAGATGTATCACACCTATGCAGTATGCGTTATGTAAGATGTGGGTTCTTCAAATACAGTTTGTATTAAATGAGGCGTAACCCCTTATCAAGACCGAGATTAACACCGTTAAGTATTAAATACTGACAGTGGCCACAGGTAAGTCAGAGACAAACGAACTCAACATTCAGACTTATATTAAATAGCATATTGTCTTAAAAGATGCATAACGAACTCAATAAATAGATGGGACCAGTAGGAAGCGTGGTCGGAGGGAGAAAGACAAGCACTCTAGGCACAATGGAGGCAAGGCAAGAACTTTAGGCTCAGTTAATGCTCAATGATGAGTGTATCAGATGGGTGTGGGGAATTAATGCTCTCTCGAGGGGGTTGTCGACTGCGGAGGAAATTGGGTAGAAATTCTAGGCTCATAATCATCTATCCCTTCCAACTTGCTCATTTGGTGTATATATTGGGGGCAAGGCTGCTCGAGTGAGCTTGCATGCGATCGGTCTAATTGGGTGCATTAAATGCACAAGATATTACATTAAGTGCATGGGATTTTATGGTTTTGGCGGGAAACCATTTTATTGACTGGAAGTATTGTGGGCATTAATGAGGGACGTGATATTCCAGCTTGAGGCTTACTTGAGGATGAATAAATGGTCAGGTTTGGTGAGCTAGGCCTGCCATCTTAAGGATAAACCCACTTGAGTATTATATTTTTAAGTCCCTAGATGCCAGGCATTTATGACGTCAGAAAGTGGTTTAAATAGTGACCCAGTTAGGTATCTGGTCACATCAGTCAAGTAAGCTGGTAGGTGGCTCAAGTGTTATGGCATATGTATGTTGGTTAAGACTTATTTTGGGTCCAAGATGCAATACATAAGTACCTTTAGGAGGTTCCTTCGAACAGGTAAGTTCTAAGGTGGATCGACTGTTATGGCTTGAGTGGCCGTTTATTCTGAATGAAGTTTTGCCCAAGTGTGCCAAGACGACTGGTAACTACATTCCCAGCGTGGCCTTGTTCTCAATCCTCCAGACCATGTCCTTGCGTGGTTCCCAAGAGGAGGTTTCTCGATAAAGCATGGTAGCTCTCCCATGCCCCTCGTAGGTACCAAACAACCTCACTCAACATACATTTATGAGATAAAGTCAATGCTACAGTATTCTATTACTTATTACGAACTATTGTCATCCAGGTGACTTGGAGAATCATTGAGGTGGGTCCTTCGAGTCACTTCCGTGAAGAATCTTTGAGGTGGGTCCTTCGAGCCACTTCCTTGAAGGATCTTCGAGGTGGGTTCATAGGACAACCTTCCTTATCTTTCTTCATGATCCAATAAATCTTTTTGACCAAGTTAACCAGTCTTTGGTGGGGACACCCCTTACATTTGACCCTTCGTAGAGATATTTATTTATTGCATAAAGAAATATCTGTACGAAACCTTCAGTAGATCTTCAGCCTTTTCCTTGGTGAAAATGAAAAGGTTTATTTAAATTTCCCCCAAAGCTCTTCGTTCCCCAAGGCAAATAAGACTCCAAGCATGTCGCTTTAAATGGGGTTATCGTTTGTTCTTTTGTATTCTAACACGCAACAACCCCAGGGTGTGCGTGTGTAACCAATCGTTATTAATCCATGCATTGATCCCTGAAGCGTCATCATTGCATCTTTTGATTTTCTACAGCCGTACATGTTTGACGGCCATGCAAACTAAACCTTTCATTATTACGCTTTCCAAAGCGTCACCTTTTGCTGTCTTTTGGGGTCCATGTTGCCCTTATAAAAAGGGGTACCCTTATTTCAAACAATCACCCTTGGGTTTCTACTTTCTTGCATTGAGCTTTTGCGAAAGTTTGCTATCTTCATCTATTTCACTTGACCTTTCGTCCCCGTCTTACTAGACTTCCAAGGCACCTGTTTTGAAACGAACCCACTCCTCCAGGAACGCTTCTCCTAAGACTCAAGCGCATCAGCACCAGTGGGCATACTATAGCCGTGCTCCATATTTTAGCGAAGAAGACCGCTTCTGGCAGATGACGGAGAGATTCCCCGATGAACTGGTGCCAACTGAGGATCCTAATCTGATAATAGAGGAGGGTGAGGATGCTGAAGACTATGCTTACATTCCCACCACTACTGTTACTTGCTTTCGCATTGAACGCGGTGATTTCCCTTATTCGAAGGTAGATTTTGAAGCTTCCTCTAGCGTGAGCGAGGGGTTGGGCCCTTGGACGGAGTATATTCATTCTAAGTATTTCGTTCAATTAGCTCTTGTTGGTCTCTCTTGCTCTCTCTGGCTGGGTGATCTTACCCTTGCCAAGAATAACATTGCCCTTCAATTGCTAGTTTCCCATTGGAGCCATAAGTCACAGACCTTTGTGGCCGTATGGGGTGAGTTCACCATCACCTTGGAAGATGTTTGTGAGCTTCTGGGACTAGAAGCTGTCGGTTTTGAAACCTTCTTCGAAGAGACCGTCTCCAGCAAGGAGAAAAATTTGAGAGTTGAACTAGAGGCGGTGGTAAAGGATTGCATGGTCACTGACAACAAGTGCACATATTCTGAAGTTATTCGCTATTTTTATTTTATTTAAGAGAAAGTTATTATTAGGGCCCGCGAAACAGCCAAGGAGAACCCTCGAGGAAAACAAGTGTTTGAGTAGCCCCCAGTGGGAAAAGGGCTTTAACTCAAAAATCGAGTTGGCAGGCTATATATGGGTGATGCTATCAAAAGTCTATCTTTCGGGTAAGCCCCATGACTGCCCCAGAAAGGAAAACAAATGATCAATCACTAAATAATGGTATTATCATCGCAAGATAAATGTAGACAAAATCATAAGGAATAGTATTGAGAAGATTGTAAAAGGAGACCACTATTAGAAATGATTATTTTGTGTATCTAGATGAATATGAATTTAGGAACACTGACTGGAAAGTGTAAAGAAGTTATGGATACCTTGAAACGGATTAAAATTAACATAGCATGCCTACAAGAATCTAAATTGAAGGGAGGAAAGGATAGAGAGATAGGATAAGGTTATAAATTATTTTATTCGGGAGGGAGGGATAATCGTAGAAATGGGGTACGTATCGTCATTGATCACTATATGAAAGATAAAGTGGACCATATTAAAAGATGGGGAGATAAATTAATGAACATTAAGACTGTCTTAGATAAAACAATTTTTAATGTTATAAGTGCTAAGGCGCCCCAAAGAGCTTTGGATGAAAATGTAAATTAATTATTTTGGTAATTATTAGATGAAATATTATAACAAATTCCTACGCATGAAAAAATATTTTAGGAGGTGACTTGAATGGACATGTAGGAGTATAACGAGACAGATATCCAAGGATACATGGGGGTTATAGTTCTTGCTGAGAGAAATGTAGGAGGGGAAACTATTTTAGAGCTTGATAAGGCCTACGATCTAGCAATAACAAACACATATTTTAAAAAAGGGGAAGAACATTTAAAGCGACGAGAATAAGACTCAAATTGATTATGGCTTACTTAGAAGAAGAGACTTAAAGGCATGCAAAGACTGTAAGGTTATACCAGGTGAAAAGCATATTTAGAATTAATATACTTAGAGCTACAGTTCAAATAGTGAAAAGAAGATAAACACTACAAGAAAAAGATATATTATTTGGTGGGAAGTTCCCATATGTTTGGAGAAATATTTAACATGGATGTAAAGCAATAAATTTCTCAGTGTTTTATTCATTGGAAGGAATAAAATATATATACAATGCAAAACTAATTCATACCCTAAATTATAGCATATGCTTTGTTATTTCCTATTTACATTCCTATATCTAAGTGGAGAATGAACAAAAGGGAATTAATGAATGTTGAGTGCCCATATTTGTAGGAGATACTAGATTTTGTGAACCAATTTGACTTTGCATTCCTTAACTCTCCCTCAAGTTTGGAATGTATGCTGATAATTCCTAACTTCCCAAGTAAAGTCCAGAATTGTGAAGAACCCAATGGCTTTTTAAAATGTCGAATGGTTGATGCGATGTGGATAAATGAGTTGTTTTTATCATTAGTTATTGAACCATTCATAATGTGAGGCACATTGCTACTTTTTCGTTAAAAAAGTCAACAGTATTAACGGTAAGTGTAGAAAACAAAAGTTCGGGCAGTAAAGTGTTAGGTGAGGTAAAGTTCAAGGGGTCTGAGTATAATTAACCCTAAATTTTATATTTCCCCTATATCGTATTACTCTCTTATCCATCATGTCGCACACCAAGTGTAATGGAGCATATCAATAATAAAGCACCCAAGAGGAGATAATAATAAAGCATCCAATAAGAGGCAATAATAGAGAAACGTCAATTATATCAGATAATTCTCCCCTTTCTCTAATAATAAGGCAAGTTTGTGTTCCAAACCTTCTTTAAGAGACAGGGCAATCATCACTTGTCATCTCCGTCATAGCATAAAAAAATGATGTTTGACCGAACAACTATCTCTTAATTGATCAGATCATATGTTGCCGATTTTGTGTTGTGTTGCACGACATTTTATGACATTAATTGATATTCTATATTCGATCAATAAAATTGTAAACCTGTAATATGAATGATCATGTACTTCCATTCACAATTTAAGAATATATATAGCGAGCTATCAATTAAACGTAGTGGAATTGAATTGTACGAGTCATATCTCAAGTAGAATTTACAACGCAATTCCCATCAATTGTGTCAGTGTGTGCTATGAATAGCAAGTCTCATTTTGAATTTTAAGATTTTAACACTATGTCTAAAACCTATGCTTTGTCTGTGAACTAAAACCATAAAAAATAAAGTCAAATAAGAGTCTAAGTTTAAGAAATATAACTATTTTTTTCTAACACACATCTATTTCTAATAGAGCAATGTCCCATTAACAAAAGACTGTTGCATTGGCAGCCATAAAATCTACATATGAATCTCTATCTCTATCTCTATCTCTATCTCTATCTCTACGAACTAAAAAGAGGGGATTATTATTCTAAAGGTCAAAAGACCAAAAAATCCTCCTCAAATATACAACTAACTAATGAATCACACTATGAAATTATGGGAAAAGGTTATAGAAAAAAGGTTACGAAATGAATCAACTATTTCGGACAACTAATTTGGATATATACTAGGACGAACCACCACGGAAGCTATTTATTTATTAAGACAACTAATGGAAAAATGCAGAAGTCAGAATAAAAATTTACACATGGTCTTTATAGACTTAAAGAAGGCATATGATAGAGTACCTGATATAATATAATGGATTTTAATGAGGAAAAAAATTCCTATTAATTACATTAAAGTTGTTGAAGATATGTATGATAACAAAAAAACTAGGGTAAGAACTATTTGTGGAGAAACTAATGAATTTGCGATTAAAGTAGGTCTGCATCAAGGATCAGTTTTAAGTACTTACTTATTTGTCATAGTATTAGATGAGATTACTAAGGACATACGAGTAGATGTCCCATGATGCATGTTGTCTGCGGATGATATATTTTTAGTGGACACTTCAAAGGAGGCTTTAACGATGAGAGTAGATACTTGGAGAAATGCCTTATAATCTAAGGGACTAAAAATCAGTAAAAATAAAATTGAATATATGGAAAGTAAATTTAATAATGAGTCATTTTATAGAATAATGTTAAATATTAAAGAAAAAATGCTAAACCAAACTAATAATTTCTGTTATTTAGGTTTAGTGATATAGAGTAATGGGGGTATTAATGAGGATGTTATGAGTAGAATAGCAACTGGATGGATGAAATGGAGATAAACGAGTGGGGTAATATGTGATAAGAGAATACGTAATAAATTAAAAGGAAAATTTTATATAACGGTTGTTAGGCCAGCTACCCTCTATGGAGCGGAGTGTTGGGATTTAAAGAAAAAATATGAGCAAAATATCATTGTTAGTGACATGAGAATGCTCCAATCGATGATATGAATTACTAGAAAGGATAAGATTAAAAATCAGTATGTGAGAGATAAGTTAGGAGTATCTCCCATTAGTGATAAATTAACAGAAAGTAGACTTAGATGGTACGGACATTTATTGCGTAGACCATCAGATGTACCTATAACAAGAGGAAGACTATTGGAAATAGAGGGTAAAAGACAAAGGGGTCGTCTTAAGCTATTTTAGGAAGAAATTATCAGGAGAGATCATAAGGATTTAAAATTAAATAATAATATTGCTTATAATAGATTAAAATGGAAAAGGATAATCCATGTGGCTGACCCCATGTGATGGGATTAAGACAATGATGATGATGATGATGATCTCGATGAACATGGATTTGGTATAGGGATACATAATGATTTGGTTTTGTTTCACAAGTAATAATAAGTGAACCAAATGGACTACAACTACTTTTAAGGTCTCATTGAATTACATAATTGATACACTAAAGTCGGGTATGAGTGGGTCATCAAGAACAAATGCGACGCTGATGGTAATTAAATGATATAAACCTAAATTGCAGTCAAATATTTCACCATTAATGAGGAAAATGTTATAATTGAACCTTCTCAATTATATCTAAGAACATGTAATTCTTATGTCATTAGTAACTCATTATTGTAATACCCCGTATTTCTGCATATTTAGAATTTAATTATTTGAGTCATTAAATAGGAAAATACAATTAAATTTAAATTACGTGATTGCAGTAATTTAATATCATTTACTATTTAAATTACGCGAGTGAAGTAATTTAATGTGATTTAATAATAATTATGATTATTGAGTGATTAAATAATAATTATGGTTATTAAATATTAATCGAGAGATATAACTGATTAATATTATGATTCGAATTTACTTAGTGTGAATAGTAAATATTGATGGTTAATGTGTTCGATATAGCGAGTGATGCGAACTCCGACATGAGGGCAAGGTAGCTAGAGCATACCTGGAAGTTTTAGCTATCACTCCCGAGAGTGTCAATTGGGTGGTGAGAGCACAGGCAGATGGCCCATTTTGTCAGGACAAAGTATGACAGTTGCTAGTCAAGGGGGCAGAATCCTACTCCATCAGCTCAGAGGGTGGACTACGGTTTAATGGGAGACTAGTAGTACCCAAGGATGAAGATTTGAGACATACAGTCATGATGGAGTCGCACGGGTCGAGGTTTACGGTACATCCCGGTGGGGATAAGATGTACCAGGATATGCGATGACAGTACTGGTTGTCGAGTATGAAGCGATACATAGCAGAGTTTGTCTTAAAGTGTGTTACATGTGAGCTTGTGAAAGTTGACCATCAAAGACCTCCAGGGATGCTACAGCCACTAGAGATTTCCGTCTGGAAGTTGGAGATAATTTTGATGGATTTTATTACTGGGCTACATCTATAGTAGAGAGGCCACGATTCCATATGGGTGATAGTGGATCGGCTGACTATGGTAGCTCATTTCTTGTCGCTTCGTACTGATTATGATACGATGCTATACACATAACTATTCATTTTGAAGATCGTTAAGCTTCATGGGGATCATATTAATATCGTGTCTGACAGAGACAAAATATTTGTGTCGCATTTCGGGTAGAGTGTTCAGGAGGCCATGGGCATACTCTTGCGGTTGAGTACCGCGTATCACCCGCAGACGGACAGGAAGACTAAGAGGGTAAATCAGATGCTTGAGGATATGTTGAGTACGAGTATCCTAGACTTTGGGGGAGGATGGGAGAGATATCTTCCATTGGTAGAGTTTGCGTATAATAACTCTTACCAATTCACTATAGGTATGGCTCCATTCGAGGCACTTTATGGTTGGCCTTGTTGTTCCCCCGCCTGCTAGTTAGAAGTGGGGGATAACAAGTAATTGGGGTCGAAGATGATAAAGGAGACTTCTGCCAAGATAGGGCTAATTCGAGGATGTATTCGAATAGTTCAGGATAAGCAGAAGAGTTATGCTGACACCGATAGGAGACACGTGGAGATAGAGGTGGGCGACAAGGTGTTAATCCGGGTATCTCCTATGAAGGGGATTATGAGGTTCGATAAGAAGGGGAAATTAACGCTGAGATATATGGGACCATTTTCTATTATTGAAAGAGTGGGACCGGTAGCATACAGATTGGGACTCCCAGATAATCTTCAGCGAATACACGATGTGTTTCATGTGGCGTCGCTGAAGAAATACAGGAGGAGCGAGAGAGCCTTTTGGCACATTCCACTCGAGGAGATTGATTTACAACAAGATGTATGAGGGGAAACCCGTGGCTATTCTAGATCATAGTGAGCATAAATTATGATCCAAGGTGGTACCATTAGTGCGAGTGCAGTGGGAACAGCACAACGTTGAGGAGTCTACTTGGGAGCGGGAGGCGGATATGCGAGAGCAGTATCCAGAGTTATTCCCCGTAGGTATTTCCTAATTTCGAGGGCGAAATTCCTTTATAAGCGGGAAGTATGTAATACCACATATTTATGCGTATTTAGAATTTAATTAATTGAGTAATTAAATAGAAAATACATTTCAATTTAAATTACTTGAGTGCAGTAATATAATATGATTTGGTATTTAAATTACGCGAGTGAAGTAATTTAATGTGATTTAATAAAAATTTTGGTTATTTAGTGATTAAATAATAATTGTGGTTATTAAATATTAATCGAGAGATAGAACTGATTAATATTATGATTCGAATTTACTTAGTGTGAATAGTAAATATTGATTGTTAATGTGTACGGCATAGCGAGTGATATGGACGTACTTGATTATATCTCAATCGAGTGTCGCGTGTAGACTAAATTGAGGGTGAGATGGGAAATATATTTTTAAGTGACTCAAATGTAAATTTAGACGTCACGTTTGATTCCGAAAGGGTCGAATTAGTCAAAATAGTATACCCTTCGGTACTAGTCGGGTATCAGGACATTTTTGGGCTTAACTGGGACCATTCAGGGGCATTTTAGTCTTTTAGCATATGGAGTGAGGAGACCTACGAATTTACAAACTGCAAATCTGATTATAAGAGTTGGAGGCTAGGGTTAAAAATAAGATGAACTCACAAAAGACATTTGAGAGAAGAGAGAAACAATTCTCAAAGCCTAAGGAGGATTTGGTGAAGGATTCAAAGGGTTCTTGCACCACAAACTAGTTAGAAAGATAGATTGGAGGGGAAAGACAATCAAGCAACCAAAATAATCATGAGATCAGACCCTACTGAATACAGGGCAAGTGGTTATTTGCATATTAAATTGAGTTATAATTCCCATGTGTAAGGTTTATGAAAAATATGATTTGATGAATATTCTTGGAGATAAAGAATTGAAAATAATGTAGGGATGGCATGTAGAACTATTTAGACCTGTGGACGATTTGAAATTATAGAAGACTTGATGGTTAAATCGAATTACATTTGTATTTATGGTTTAATATATGGGAAGAACATAGTAAATTAGGGTTCTTGAATAATTATTGAATTTGATTTATTCTGTGTCTAATTTGTGAAGATTTATGACGTTTAAATCGTTGGAAATCATCCTAGAGTATGTAGGAATGATTAGGGATCTTTGGTTGCGAGTTTATTGCATTATCATGTGAGTTAGATTATTAAAAATGGTCAGAAATGCATGAAGAAGACGACATGTGCCTGCACAAGCTCGATCGATCGATTGAACCATGAATGTCGATCGATCTATGGAGTCGATCGATTGATCAATCCCTCGATCAATCGATCCAGGATGATTTTGGGTTCTTTTGTTGGTTGAGTTCTATTCGATCTCGACGCTTGAGGGGAACCTTAGTGATGATATTTTATCTATGTAGGGACTTAGAGAGTACCAGTAGGAGTACAGTGGGGGTCCGTTATATTCATTGAGTGCAAGAATTGGAGAGATGGACTAACGAGGATAAATCGATCGAGTAGGGCATCAAAATTTGGGATTTGAATTTACGGAGAGAGTGACCGTCAATCCAAGGAGTATACCAGTAGGTTAAACATAGATTAACTACTGATGTTAGATTTATTTTAGGGCATGTATCCCATTCTTTTCAGATTCAGTATTTAGACTTCAGTGATTTTAGTAGTTTACTTGCTTGGTTTCCTTGCTGATGGTTTTTGGCCAAACTTTAATTATAACATTTGATGGTTTGGGTTTTATTTTGGTGTTGGAATATTATAATATTGTTGTTGTTCCTCTTTATTGACTGCATATAAAAAGATTAAAATTTTAACATCCTCTTTTTGGATAATAGGTGGTTAATAAGTTTAAAATGTTTCCGACCGTGATGCTAAGAATGAACCAAATGAGATTCCTATTTTAATTTGATATAGGACTGATCACCCGATATTTTACTAGGCGGGGTATAAAAAATGGTATCAGAGCATCAGGTTCTAGTGTCTTTAGGATCTGTACGACTTATTACATTTTTCTCCTATTTTTCATCTGCTATAGAGCCCAATTGATAGGATTGTTGTGCATGAGATCAAGTGTTTGAGATTTACGTGCTTCTGTTATTTTAAATTGTATTGATTTTGAACTCATACAATTCGATCTATATTCTAGATGCCACCGGTAAGAGAGTGAGAAGAGAGGGCAGTAGCTAGAGATTGGGCTAGAGAGGATCCTCAAGAGAAGAAGGTGCCACCACCACCACCAGAGATGATTTCTACTACTCAGGTAGCAGTGATAGTGGCCCAGGCAGTCGAGACAACTATGAGAGCATTGGCAGTCCACTTTCCTCAGCCCCAGGCATATACCCTAGTGGCACCAGTAGTTAAGGCCCCGGTAGGACCACTTTCTTGGCAGCGAGTTAGGGAGATCTTCCATAAGGGCCATTCGCTCGAATTTCAGGGTAGTACGGACTTAGTAGAGGCTTGCGAATGAAAGAAGAACATTCAGCGCAATCTTCTCATGCTTGAGTGTACCGAGGCACAGAAATAGATGCTTGTTACTTTCCGTTTAGCGGGAGCAACATTACAGTGGTGGGAATTAGTTACCACCATAGAGGAGAGGGGCTTGATGACAATTACTGAGTTTTAGGTGCGGTTTGACCGCAAGTACTTCCCGCCTGCAGGAGAGTAGGAGATGAGGAAGAAATTCAGTGAGGTGGTTCAGGGCGATCGCTTAGTAACTGACTATGAGGAGGAGTGCACCCGCCTGGATAACTTTATTCCTGGCAAAGTGAGCAACGAGGAGTGAAAGAAGTCAAAGTTCATAAATGGTTTGTCCTGGAAGATCAGGTAACATTTGATCGGTAACCCATCATTGATGACCTATACAGATGTAGTCAACGCCGCACTAGTACATTGTCAGGATCATCGCTTCTATGCGAAGGAGAGCCAGAGAGTTGAGCCTAGCCATCCGAGCATGGCAAATGGGGGTAGTGACAACAATGCACCGCAACAGTAGGCAGTGGGTCAGCTAGGGCAGGATTCCCAACATGGGATCTCTACCAAGAGATTCAGTTATGGGAGACATCGATCTGACAGGTAGGGCCAGTAGGGTCCCCAGCAGCAGGTTCCTTAGGGCCGTCACGACCATGGGGGAGGCCATCAGGGCCAAGGCCATTAGGGCCAACATCAGGACCAAGGGCAGAGGCAGTTTTAAGGGTCAGTGTTTCACATGTGGCTAGCAAGGTCATAAGAGTAGGACTTGTCCACAGGGAGACGAGGCACAGTAGCAGGGTGCCCAATAGGGGCATCAGGCTTCATTAGACCCAACATAGGCCCCACAGCAACAGCAGGGCCTGATGAATTACAGGCGTGTATTCAACGTCCGAGACATCTCCATACAGCCAGCACCTCCGGCGCCCCCGGCAGTCGCGGGTACATTTCTTATCCATGGGCATGAGGGTAGTATACTGTTTGACACATGTGCAACACACTCTTTTATTGCCACTAGATTCGCCCGAGTGACCGATCTTTTAGGGACAATCGACACTCACCTTATGTGTGTGGAGTCACCGATAAGTAGTGGGTCCCTTATACACTCGATATGTAGGGGTGTGGACATTATGATCGAAAGATTGAGTTTAGAGGCAAACCCTCTAGTGTTTGAGATAAAAGGTTACGTCGTCATCTTAGGCATGGATTGGTTGGCGAGTTATAGGGCAATGGTAGAATGCTATGAGAGGACTATCGTATTTGCCATTCCGGGATAGGAGATGTTCCTAGTGGCGATGCCTCTTCCCGAGAGAGGACCGCGCACTCATTTATATTACATTGAGGAGGAGATTCACAGAAGGTGGTTGTTTCACTGGACTCAATCCCAGTCGTGAGGGATTTCAAGAATGTCTTTCAAGAGATACCAGGATTACCACCCAACAGGGAGATCGAGTTCATTATCGACTTAGCACCGTGGATGAGATCGATTGCCAGAGAATCGTATCGCATGGATCCTTCAGAGATGCGAGAGCTGAGAGAACAAATTCAGCAGCTCTTGGGATAGAATTTCATCCGGTGTAGTACGTCACCGTAGGGTGCGCAGTGTTATTTGTAAAGAAAAGGGATTCACTCCGTTTATATGTAGACTACAGAGGGTTGAACAAGGTGACGATACATAATAAATATCCATTACCTAGGATTGATGACTTATTTGATCAGTTGAGAGGGGATGTATACTTCTCAAAGATCGATTTGAGGTCAGGTTAACATCAGTTGCGCATTGGAGAGGAGAATGTACCTAAGACCACTTTCCTGTCGCGGTACGGGTCATACGAGTTCAGGGTGGTGCCATTTGGGCTCACTATGCGCCTGCAGTATTCATGGATCTCATGAACAAAGTATTCAGAGAGTTTTTGGACCAGTTTGTGATCGTATTCATAGAAGACATTTTGATTTACTCTCGCACGGAGGAGGAGCACACCGAGCACTTACAAATGGTTCTTTAGACGTTACGGGACCATTAATTGTACGCTAAATTCAGGAAGTGTGGATTTTAGCTTCAGGAATCAGGAGGTTCTATTTCTTGACCACATTGTGTCCGACAGGGGCATTGTTGTCGATTCAAGTAAGTTATCGACGGTGAGGGAGTGGGGACAACCCATGACACCGATCGAGATTCGTAGCTTTTGGGGGTTGGTCGGGTATTATCATCTCTTCATCAAGGGGGTCTCAAATATTATCGGTCCTTTAACGAACTTGACTCAGAATGGAGTACCATTCGTGTGGAGCGGATACTGTTAATTAACGTTTGATAAGATAAAGGATATGTTGACATCAACACCAATCCTTGCATTGCTTACGAGTGGAATGGAGTATTGGGTCTATACTGACGCATCCTTGCAGGGACTTTGAAAATTAAATTGAGTTATAATTCCCATGTGTAAGGTTTATGAAAAATATGATTTGATGAATATTCTTGGAGATAAAGAATTGAAAATAATGCATGATTGATAGGGATGGCATGTAGAATGATTTGGACCTGTGGACAGTGGCGGATCCAGGAGTTTTGGTCAAAGGGGGCGGAATTTCCGAGTGTTGTTGGGGGTTCGGGGGCGGGAGCTCCCGAGATGATTTTTTTTGGGGTTATTTCGAGTTTTATACAAATTATAGCTTTATAATGTCAAACAACTACTCTCAATCATTATTAACAATACCTAATTAATTTCAAAAAATAAACAATGCTTAATAAATATTGATGACTTATAATATATGATATAAAAAAATATGTGCATTAAGGAAAATAGAAAGCTCAACCAGATTTGAACAGTTAGAATTGGGTGGGTGTTTGTGGGATTTTATGCAATGAAGATTATGGAAACGACTGGGGTTCATAGGAAGAGATTGTTGTTAATCTACAGCAATTAGTGAGAGGGGGAGTGGGTGAGAGAAGCGAGGGAAACTTGAAGACTCGGTAACAAAAAGATGGAGCAAAAATTACCTCCAATTTGTTAACATTTGGTTCCCATTCCTCAAACCCATCATACAGAAGTTTGAACAGATTCTCAAATCTCTTATCTATCCTCTGCTCAAAGGCCTCTGGATCCCCTTTGTTGTTCAAGTTTGGTAGTCAACCATTAGACCTTCTTGTTAAGCTCTTGGATGGATCTGATCATTGTGTTTCCTGATGACATTAGAAAGCTCAAGCACCACCATCAAAACCATGGACTAACCCTAAAAAAATATATTTTGAACTTGAACTGGGGTGGCCGCCCCTGTTCGGCCTACTGTCCGTTCGCCCCTGCCTGTGGAGGATTTGAAATCATAGAAGACTTGATGATTAAATCGAATTAAATTTGTATTTGTGATTTAATATATGGGAAGAACATAGTAAATTAGGGTTCTTGAATAATTATTGATTTTGATTTATTCTGGGCCTAATTTGTGAAGATTTATGATGTTTAAATCGTTGGAAATCATCCTAGAGTATGTAGGAATGATTATGGATCTTTGGTTGCGAGTTTATTGTATTATCATGTGAGTTATATAATTAAAAATGGTGAGAAACACATGAAGAAAATGACATGTGCCTGCACCAACTCGATCGATCGATTGAACCATGAATGTCGATCGATCGATGGAGTCGATCCATTGATCAATCCTCGATCAATCGATCCAGGCTGATTTTGGGTTCTTTTGTTGGTTGAGTTCTATTCGATCTCCGACGCTTGAGGGGAACCTTAGTGATGATATTTTATCTATGTAGGGACTTAGAGAGTACCAGTAGGAGTACAGTGCGGGTCCATTATATTCATTGAGGGCAAGAATGGGAGAGATGGACCGACGAGGATAAACCGATCGAGTGGGACATCGGAATTTGGGATTTGAATTTACGGAGAGAGTAACCGTCAATCCAAGGAGTATACCAGTAGGTTAGATTTAAATTAACTACTGAATATAATGGAGGGGTAACTAGGGCCCTTAGAGTCGTGTGAATACTCAATTAAATGCGATAGTGAGATAAATCTTAAATTAAAAGTACGGTTGATACTAAAGAGAAAAATATTATGTACGAGTTGAAATATTTAGGTTGTGTGTATACCTACTGAATTATATACATACTTAGGTGGAGAGAGTACTTAGAGTATAATTGCATATATTATGAATTCCGAACTAATATATGGAAATAGTAAATTGGGGCCGTGATGAAAGAGATTCGAACCAATAATTTATATAAGAATTTCATCATTGGGGTCGAGGTAGTTTTTCGAACCAATATATGAAATAAATTTGGGGTCGAGATAACATTCCGTACCAATTCTTTTACTTGGGGTCGATGGACTATTCAAAACCAAGGGTCCTAAATGTGTGGGTAAGGACATAATATGGAAGCATGAATTTTAGTATATATTATGTGTGGAATGTATACTATATAAATAATCTACTTATATGAGATAGTAGAAATTAGATGACGTACATATATCTACAAGTAAATTAAGGGGAGAGACTTAATTGGAAAGATTATTTGATAGATAATGATTATCTAAATAATGAAATTTAGTAGTGAGACTTAATTATAAAAGTAAGTGGTAATGATACGAGAAAAGTTATCTAAGCATAACATATGAGATGTGTTACCGTTAGCGTACTGTAAGGGGGGTATGGGAACTTAGTCGCTTAGATAAGTTCAGTTGAGTAGTATAGTCTAATTAGCTTTAGTAGTACATCCAGGTGGGCTAAGTACTGGACGTTAGGCATGCACTATAGATGAGGGGTGAGTCAACTTAAGAGAGTGTGCGAAATCTTAACGTGTGTAATCAATAACTCATCTTATTAACTCTTGCTATAAAATATTTTTAAAAACTTTTTAGGTGTCCATCCACAGGGACGTCAGGCGTGACATTCTGATCTAGGAAGACGTAGCTGTGAGAAGAGTGGATTCTTACAGGACTTTGCTTAGACGCTTCCCTTGATCATTCCTGGTGTAGGAATCTATCTTCTGATGTCAAATTTATTTTAGGGCATGTTGCCCACTCTTTTCAGATTCAGTATTTAGACTCCAGTGGTTTTAGTAGTTTACTTGCTTGGTTTACTTGCTGATGGTTTTTTGCCAAACTTTAATTATAACATTTGATGGTTTGGGTTTTATTTTGGTGTTGGCATATTATATTATTGCTGATGTTCCGCTTTATTGACTGCATATAAAAAGATTAAAATTTTGACATCCGCTTTTTGAATACCAGGTGGTTAGTAAGTTTAAAATGTTTCCGACAGTGATGCTAAGAATGAACCAAATGAGATTCCTGTTTTAATTTGACATAGGACTGATCACTCGATATTTTATTAGGCGGGATTTCACAATTATGATTGAGACCTACATTAAGTGGGTGTGAAAACTACTTTTTGGAGTTTAGTAAACCACGTGTATACGTTTAAGAGATCACTGTATAAACATAAGTTTCCCGCAAAAGGTATTTTGAGAAATAATACCATTCTGTCTTTAATTGTTGTATGTTGGTATACACGTTAAGATCAGTGTGAGTAAGTTTATATATTTTCTTTATATACAAGCACATATTTATAACTTAGAGAAATAAAATAATTTTATATGGGTTTTAAGAGTTATGTATGAAGTAGTGATATACTTAAAAGACTATATACTCACATTTAGGATATCATTCCATTTAAATATAAACGGTTATTATGACTCGGAGTTACTAGTTGTATGGATAGTATGAAGTTCACTCTTGCTTAAGTACATTTATTTTGATTTAACGACCAATATAATGAAGGAGTGCAACACAATCCATTAACTATTATAAAAACTGAGTTTGTAGCATGCTTTGATGTTACAACTTATGTATTATAGCAATGTGACTTCATTTCAGGACTTAGAGTTATCGACACTATTAAGAAGCCGCTGAAATTTTATGATAATGTCGTTGCAATCTTCTTTATAAAGAAATGTTACGTATTCTAAGAGTAACTAAGCACATTGAATGTAAATACCTTTTAATTGAAGAAGAAATTCTAAAATAACGAGTGTCACTTAAACACATTAGTACAATTGTTAACATAGAAAAATCACATAAATGGGCTATCACAATAGGCGGTAATGAAGCATGCTTAAGACATATGTCTTAATTGTAGCCAATAATGTTTTGATGTTGTGAATTGCTAGTGCTTATTTTTTACACTACATTATGATATCAATAATATGTTTTGAAATTCAATATGTTTTGTCTTTATTGTATACATGCATGTGAATTAATGAATGTGACATGAATAACTCTTTTATAAAGATATTATAGGACAATTATTGACAACCCACACTTTGGGCCTAATTGAATATGACATTAGTGGCGTAGTACATGGAAGAAACCATGCTCTTGAATAAGTCTGGAACTGCCATGAATCACATTAGTGTATTATTTAATTAAGCTAAATACTATATTATGATTATTCTAAAGTTTATTATGTGTCTTATGTTCCTTGAATCAAATCATAAAGTGAAATGATTATATGGACCAAGTGGAAGACTATTGGAAATATTTAATAAATATCTAATTTTGAAATTAAGATAATTCGAAATTAGTTATTTAATTAAATATAAGTGTCCAACTTAATGTTGTCTACATAAGAATTTGGATTTGATAGGATTCTTTTAGATTAATCATTTAAATATTAACGACTTTGATGGGTGGTTAATTCATAATCAAACCATATTGTGATGGATGGTAGAATTATATTCTAACTAGGAAATTTGGTTCCATCTCACCTTCTATATAGTAGATTATTCTCTATCAAATAATTTTCATTAAACACAATTTATTGGGTAAGAGGGGGGAAATTTAATATAACAACATTTATTTTCTATAAAATTTATGAAATTTATAATGGAGCAATCATCAAGATGATTCAAAGAGATTTTTACAACATACTTGATCAATGAATTGGATCAAGGTAAGTCTTAATTTCTATCATTTAGGTATATTTATGAAAAAATGAAGATCCAAGATCCTTTTATTAAGAAAAATTATATGCTAAAGTTTAATCAAATTAATGTGTCCTTTATTAATATTATGGCGTTCTTAAGTATGTTTTCACTAAGCCAAAATACCATTAAAGGTAAACTAGATATCGACATCAAGAAATACTTTAGTTTATTAGCGTACATGAAAGGAAACATCAATGATTGTTAAAAAGTTAAACAAGAGCTGTAATAACAACCATAGTTAATAGAATCTCACAAAAAAGCCTACCCACAAAATACAATGTAGATGCTTCACTATGCGAGATGGAGATAGAGAGTGAGTCATCGAGGGTAAAGTAAGTGGAGGTGGAGTCATTGGAATATGAGAAGATGGTAAATTAGATGGAGATGTAGATGGAGATGTGGGAGCTTGAGGAGAGGGTAAAGAATGTGGAGATGGAGATAGAGATGGTGGAGATGGAGATGGAGATGGGGATGGAGATGGAGATGGAGATGGAGATGGAAATGGAAATGGATATGGATATGGAGATGTAGCTGCTGAAGCAATTTCAAGCACATTGACTTCCACCTTTTGTCCGCCCATGCAATTAGCGAGGACTCCAGAAATGAAGTAATTGTATCCGATCTTCTGGAGCATGATGAAGTCATGTCCTCTGTTGTAGATGGCAAGAGGGGATGCCGTATTGCATGATAAATATTTTTCTTTCGTATCAACTTGCACCACGTTGTCGTCCCTCTCTAACAAGTTCCAAAAAACTGTGCACAATGACATTTATGAGATATGACAAAGAAAATATATTATTATTTATATTTAATCTAAAATTATTTTAACATATCACGTATTATAGTTCAACATAACATACTCTACTGAAAGTGAAGTTCCCTGATTAATGATCATTTGCAAATAACATAGAATAACTATTTTCTTCATTCTCTCTCGAAATCTTTTTTTTTTAATAAAATTAAAATACAAGAGAAGAGTAGAATATGAAAGGATATTAAAATACAAGATAAGAGCATAATATGATATTATAAATCTCTTGATTGATTTGATTAGACATTGTGGATTTCGTGTTGTGTTGCATGACATTGTGGATTTTGTGTATAATCAAATCTCTTGATTGATTTGATTATACACAATTTAAGAATATATATATATATACACCAAGCTATCAATTAAACGCAGTGGAATTGAATTGTACGAGTCATATAGCAAGTAGAATTTACAACACTATTCCCATCAATTGTGTCAGTGTGTGCTATGAATAGCAAGTCTCATTGTTAATTTTAAGATTTTAACACTATGTCTAAAACCCATACTTTGTCTGGGAACTAAAACCATAAAAAATAAAGTCAACTAAGACTCAAAGTTTAAGAGACATAACTATTTTTTTCTAACATCTATTTCTAATAGAGAAACGTTCCATTTACAAAAGCTATACACCAAGCTATCAATTAAACGCAGTGGAATTGAATTGTACGAGTCATATAGCAAGTAGAATTTACAACACTATTCCCATCAATTGTGTCAGTGTGTGCTATGAATAGCAAGTCTCATTGTTAATTTTAAGATTTTAACACTATGTCTAAAACCCATACTTTGTCTGGGAACTAAAACCATAAAAAATAAAGTCAACTAAGACTCAAAGTTTAAGAGACATAACTATTTTTTTCTAACATCTATTTCTAATAGAGAAACGTTCCATTTACAAAAGACTGTTGCACATCCTCTTGCAATTTATTTATAAATACTCATAAGAATTATGGATTTTTTTTTACTTTAATACAATATTATCAGTTATTAGACTTTCATCGCTAAAAGTAATCATTCACTACAAATTTATCAGTTTATTAGACTTTCATCACTAAAAGTAATCATTCACTAAAGTCTAATAAAAAGATAAAATTGTATTTAAGTATGAAATTGAAGGTTATAAAGTATTAAATTAAAAAAAAAACAAGAATTATTAATGCATGGCATGATAAAAAAAACCCCAATAACCAACATAAATTACAAATAAAAGTAAAATAACACACACAAATACAAATATATATATATATATAAGAGAAGCAGAAAGCACTCACGGAGCATATCATAAAGGTGAAATTGGTGATCAGCAGCCCATTTCGTGTAATTAACGTTCGTATGGGTCCAACCTTCATCGTCTCCAACCACATAAATAGTTGCATTAGATACTTTTAGTAAAGAAAAAATGAACATCATGATCATCAAGACATCTAATTTCACACTCAAATTCATATTTTGTTTATTTATTTTGTAAGTTGAAATGAGAGAAAATGGGAAGGTGGACTCTCGATGTAAGTTGGCCCCCTATTTATAACCATAAAATTGAGAAAATGAGACTTTTGGTGTGTTCGTCTCTTCACATTTTATTAAGTAAAAAGAGAACGCACACACGGTTGTACATAAGCACATTCGTCTCTTCATATGTCTGATATACAAACCTTTGAATTACCCTTGGTCTCTCCACATTCGTCTCCAATATACAAACCCTTGAATCCTCATATGTCCGAGCCCTTTGATTTCTGTCCAAGCATCCACCCTTTCAACTTCCACATTTATTTATACAAAAAAATGCAACCCTCCACCTTCCTCTTCTGTATGCTTCCCAATACCAAGAGCAACGGTCGAGCTGAAACACCAAGAGTCCCCACTGCCGCTGGTTTGTTCTTCAAAATTCAAGGTTTGTTTTTAAATATTATGGTGGTGGTAGGGTAGAGTAGAGGTTGGGTACAACTCTGTTTAATAGGTATGGCTAAATGTTGGGTTGAACCGTATTCAAGTGGAGGTAGGGGTTAGAGATCAGGTCAGTGGCTTAGAGATGACATTGGTTTTGTTTGGGTTGTGTCATGAAATAAATTGTTTTTCAATTGTTTAGTTGTATTGTATTACCATCTTGACGTTTTCATATCATGGATAATATCGGATGTATACATCTTAGTAATATTTCAATTTTCGCTTTCCCGGACTTGTGATCTTTCGTTTGGTTATTGATTAGATTATGTATCTGTGTGTACAAGAGACTTGGTGCGAGATGCTTGGATTGTGAATCTGCGATCGAAGGAAATTTCCGTTTATTTCGGAGGTAATTTTAATTGATTTTGAACATCATGATTTTCTTTTCGTTATAATCATTGTATGGACTTTTGCTGTTATTATGAATTTGTATACTTATAATGCATTTCTCACTTATATCTTCACGTTGAATATCCGGATTCGCTCACACGTGTAACGCACGTGGGCACAACTAGTGTTCATAAACGTATGCACTGCATTTCACAACAGTCTTTTAATTTGTTGTAGCTGGCCACAATACTATTCCTTGAAAAGATACAAAATGGATGTCATTAGTTAAAGAAAACAAAAAGAGAATCAACTCTACAATTCAATAGTTGTTAAATTGTATTTTCCCATAGCCTCTCATCAACACAATTGCACACACTCGTAGCCCAAAAAGAAATTATCCATTACATATATAAATCTAGCAAAAACCATGAGACCAATTCCAAGCCACTAAGGTAGTGGTTTAAAATAACAATCGTAAGGATTAATTAAAAATATTTGCTTGAAAGTTGCAAGTCTGAAATGAATATGTAAAATTTATGTTTGTGGTCCACACAAAGATTACAATTGCAAACATAATCGATTCATTCTAAACTAATGAGCTCCAATATGGTACAAATTTATCGTTTTGAAAATAATAGTAACAAACCAAGCATACATAATTGCTGGTTCAGTAAGGAATCATTCAAATAGTAGGAGAAAGTAAATCTTACAAATATGTATTACTTATGTGAGAGTCCAACAAATTAACAAAGTTGAATTGCGGAACCTTATTAATAGAATCCACAACAACCCCCATGTCAATAATTCTCTCCACAACGAAACTTTGGATGGAATTATGATTCATAAAGTTGAAAGTTAAAAAAAACAATTAATACTATACCGAAACACTAATTTTGTAATTGCTTGCTTGTAACTGCTAATGGGAGTGACAAACTTAATCACTGTCGGGAGTAGTAACAAAATTATTTGTAACTGTACTAAGAGTGATAAAGCATTTGGATGCTTAAAATATTATAGTAAGTGAGTTTAATGAATAAGGACACCAACCTTTAATCAAGAAAACTGATGCTTGATTTTTTTTCCTCATAAGCTAAGAAGGGAGATAAATCAGCTATCCCCCCTGCAAAAGAAGAAACACTTAAAAATGTTGGCAAAGGTAAATGATCTCCTTTAATACTATAGTAAGCATAGCTGGCAAATCATATATGTAATGCATGAAATCTTGTAACTTTCATGAGGCACTTAAATGATTGAAGGTGCATCCGCGTGACCTCTTAATACAACATATATATAGATTTTTTCAATTTCAGTGAGAAATAAGGCTTCAAGTAATGTTATGCGGAGGAAAATTTTGTAACCAACCTAAATTGAATAGTATCAATAATCCTTATCCCACCAATATCCTCCCACTTCACATTAAGAACTATGATATAACAAAAGAAAAAAATCAACTATGCAATGCAAATTGTATTGTTCTTAGTTATGATGCATATATACTCTCGGAAAGTCACATATTTTTTTAAAGTCATATTGGATTCAGATTCGTTGGGATACACAAATCTAAAAGCATCCTATTTTTTTCTTATTTTTTTAAATAAACTGAATATGTTGAGATACACTATGATTCGTCCGGATAGATTTTTGAATTCGCTTTAGGTTACGTGGGAATATGTGTGATTTTTTTAAAACATAATTATTTTTGGTCAAATGTCTAATAATGAAAAGTTTTTAAGTTTGAAATATAAATCAATTAGAAATCACCTTAGACAAAAAAAGGCCCAGACCGTTTTCTAAAATTATTCCGACTTTACATCTAGGGTTTCCACCTCCCGACTTCCAACTTGCACTTTGCTATTCACTCCCAGGCCAAGCTAGGGTTTACCCATTCCAATCCATTCCTACCCCTATTCCGCCCCATTCCGAATCATTTCGACCACATTCTGGCCTCATTCCGGCTCCTATCTGAGTATTGTGGCAACTTTGGTATGTGATTTTTGCATTTAGAGCATTTTTTTAATTTGCTTTTCATTCTGAGCTTTTTTTTAGGGTTATGCTATCTTTTAATATTTTATTTTGAGTTATTTTTTTTAATTTTATTTTTTTAGATTCCGGACTTTTTGAGATTTTCTTTGTCTAAATCATTTTTTTCTTTACAAAATTGTTTGAATAATTAATCTATAAAATAAAATAATAAATATTTAACATATCCTAACTTATCCATATACTACATTTTGAAAAAATTACGTATCACGTATTCCGAATCGAGTCGTATCCTGTAATATGTGTCAAGTTCGCGCTTCATAGTTTCTTATATGCAACAATCACTTTCCCATGGTCCCAAAATAATTAAAAACTAATGGTTCAATTTCAACTCTCTAATATATAATTCTTGGGTTTCATGGTTAACATATGTTGATTTAGAGGATAACCTTTTTTTTTAAGAAATAATGAAATTTATTCAATCATATAGAGAGAAGAGCCCTCTTTAGATGGCTTACAAGAGCTAAAGACATACAAGGAAACAAAGACTAAATGTAGGAAAAATTTAAAGAATTTAAAAATAAGGCACCTCTAATCCTTTTAGAAATACCAATTGCATTACTGAATTGGATATTTTTATTAAGACTATTTGCTTCCATAGAGAAGAGTTCAACAACATGATTGACTTTACGAGAACAAAGGCTGAATTTGACTTGAAGATTGTGGCTCAAATTTTGAATTTCCTTGATAGGTCTTCTAAGCTTCCAATGATAGTAACTGAAATTGTTTGTAATACCTTCCAAAATAAGCCTTGAACTGATTTCCACTTCAAAATTGCTATCACCTCTACTTAGACTGTATTTCAGAGCCCTCGTGATTGTTAAAGCCTCTACGAATAAATGACAATCTCCAGTTTCATAGTTAGAAAGAGCCAAAATCAAACTACCATTGTTGTCTCTAAGAATAGACCCCATCCTCGTATTACCATTGCTATCAATTCAACCTTTAGAGTATATTTTGAGTCTACCAGTTGCTGGTTTCTGCCATCTAACAAACCGATCAGGGAAAGGGTAAACTAAAGACTTCTTGAGATTTATTGTTTTAAGAATGTTTAGAGTAACATCCTGCCCATCACTATTAAAGGAATAACATTGAGCCAATTCAGAAATTCTGTTAATAACATTGGAAATAATATTATTAGAGAACAATCTTTTTTCCTTCAAAATGACCCCTATTTCTACTCATCCATATCTCCCACATAATAGTAACTGAAATGACTTTGAAAGGCCATTTAGATAACTGAGAGTGACCTGATTGAAGCCACCAATGGATCAAGATACCATGAATGGAATTGTCAATAAGGAAATCGGCCATTAAACTACAGAAAAAGAGCCACATCTTCTTAGCTATTGGACCTTGAATGAAAAGGTGCCTAATTGTCTCTGTAGTAGCTTTAAAGCAGATACATCTTGAAGCTAACTTAATTCCCACACTTTGCATGGCTTCATCTAAATGAGCACTCTTAGTAAGAAGCTTCCAAGAGAACACTGACATCTTGGGAGGGATTCTAGTATCCCAAGTAGCCTTAAAAGAATATGAAGAACGTTTACACTTTCTAATTAATTCATAAGTAGATGCAAAAGAGAATTTACCATTAAAAGAGGGCTTCCACACTAATTCATGATCTAACACTTTTGTATTGTCTTCTAACTTAGAGCAAACTGCACAAGTTCTTGTAAAAGCCAAAGAACCATATATATATACCATCCCTAGTAGAATACTTCTTGTTCATAAATTGAGCCCGCAAACCTTCCCCAGACTGAACCTTCCAAGCTAGTTTTAGATTAGTTGCTTCCACCTGAGAGTAAAGACATTTAATACCTAGGCCTTCTTCTGCTGGAGGATAGCACAAAGATTCCCACTCTATCCAATGATATTTCTTTCCAAAATCTATAGAAAATCCCCAAAAGAAACAACTGAACAAATTGTTAACAATCTTGCACTACAAGAAAAATTATCTATTGGGACTGACATATTAGGGACGGCCACCATACCCGTCCTATATACATATTTATTAGGGACGACTAGGGTCATCCCGTCCCTAATAATACATAAAAAGAGTATTATATATGATGGTTTATTATCCGTCCCTAAAACTTTGGTCCCTAGAATCTTTATGGGATGGGTCTATTTTTCATTTACCCTACATTCCATCCCATTACCAAATCTCATTTTCACGAACCCCGCTCAGCACCTTCCCCCGCCCAAATCGTATTTCCTTCCAATCTCAACCCTGAAACCCATTTTCTCTCTCTCAACAGGTCGAGACCATCGTGAAAAGCTCAACCCATTTTCTCTATCTCGCAGCAAGATCGACAGAAGGTTAGGGTGGGGCGATTTTGTTTTTGTTTTTGATCTTGATGAGAGATTCCAAGACCACGAGCCATCACTCTTTGAGATCCATCTCATAATTTTTGAGCTCGGGCTTTGTGAGATTGTTGGGGTTCCAGTGGTAGATTTGGAAGGTTTTGAGGATCCTGTAACGAAAAACATGACTTTAAGAGGAAGAGTGAGAATAAGGTTCTGCTGCTTTCCTCCATGTCAATCGGTAAATTAATTTTTGCCTCATTTTTTTTGTTTAGTATTTGTAATTATATATGCTCATGTGTTGGTATTATTGTAGGCATTAGAGTCCCTTCTAGGGTTTACCCAGTTTTAAAATTTTGATATGTTTTTAAGATATATACATATATTTCTGACAGAAATCCATTTATTCAAAAATTATATCCATATAGTTTTTGCCTCATTCACAATCTCCATCATTGCTGGAGGTTTTTTCTCATCTCTCGCTCCCTCGGCGCCCGACATTCGGTTACTGAGTAAATACGCCACGAGGATCGGTTCAAAGTCACAGTTTTGGCCTATGACTCAACAATTCAATTTTTTAGTCAGTATTGAATTAGAGTGATAACATTAATTAGAGGATAAAAACGGTGGATTATTTGGGGTTTGGTCATCATTTATTTTGCCACATTGAGTTTGGTTCCCATAATTTCAGGCAGTGCGTGAGTACACCGGACTTAATTATGGATTAGCTTCCATGACGTTGATGAATTCTGCATTTGAACGAACCGAGTCATATAACAGTGTTCTTTCCACAAACGATATTGATTCGGAATGTCGTGTTTATGTTCTAGATGTAAAAATTGCCACAAGATTGTACTCCTAGTGAAGACACCACAATTTGTTATTATTGGGCCGTGTGTGTATCTCGTTCTATTGTCGTTTATGTAAGCTTTATATTGTACTAATTTTGTAATGTTTGAAGTCATTTTGAATCTATGTACAACAATGGCTAAATGTTGATTGCTTATGCAGTAGTGGTTAATGCAATAGTTCTAACTTGCTATTTGATCTAGTTTTTGGCTGATATCAATTGAAATTCATTTGAATTCATTGGTATTCAATGCAATGCATTTGATATAGTACAAAGTAGTGAATTCACTATTAATCATTGGTATCCTACTGCAGTTTAGTGCATTTCTTTTAGTAAAAATATTCGCAGGGGACTAGAGTATGCATTGGTATGCTAATGTATAGTTTCTGAATATTGCTTTTCTGAAAATATTGTTTCATTAAACTGTTGTGCAACACTACTGAGTATTGTAGGGGCCTAGAATATGCATTGGTAGTTGACACAGTTTGGTAGTCATCGGAATTCATTGGTATGCAATGGTATTCAATGGCATTCATCTGAATGCATTTGATTTAATGCAAGGTAGTTAATTCATTATTGCTCATTGGTACCCTACTACAATTTAGTACATTTCTTTCATTAAAAATATTCATTGGTATTCTAGTGCAGGGGACTAGCATATGCCTTACTTTACTTCTGCATAGTTTTTGAATATTGCAATTCTGAATATTTTTTTCATTAAAAAATTTCCAGACATTAAGTTTCCTACTAAGGCCAACATTGGAAAAGCTAGAGCTCTTCAATCAGCTAAATGTTTCAAATCGAAATACCCCTTCTTTATGGTTACGATGCAGTCATCGTATGTGTCCAGAAACTATATCTTGGTAAGTTTTCTATATTAAAATTACATGTAAAGTTAATTACTTTCATCTTCGTTATTTTCTTTGTTTTTTATGATTTAATTACTTCACTATTTTACAGGGAGCATGCACCTCAATCATACTTATGGACGAAATTGATAGTATCTGATCTGGTTGCATGGAATCTGGAACTGACAACAACGGCGATAGCGAAGTACAACGGACTATGCTGGAGCTTCTTAACCAATTGGATGGTTTTGAAGCATCCAACAAGATAAAAGTACGTATATATTTTTTCCCACTCTTTTTGTTATTGTTACAAGTTTGTGTGGGGGTAAAATTATTAAAAATGCATTGTCTAATCCACTCAGCAAGTTGTTATTAAGCATGATTTTAATGATGTTGATTGCCAAATATCTTGTATATGCTAACATGATTACATTCTGTGTCTTAACAACATGACTTTTCTGCTCTATTTCTTCAATTGCTTTTGTTTTCAAGGCCTTGAAAGAAGCATTATGCTGCTATAATTCCTTTGGTTTTGTATATTTGGCTGGTACATTTAACTACATTTTTTCAACGTTCTAGTGAAATGAATCTGGGATCTGTCTTCTCTTATTTATGCAAGGCAGCAGGGAAAGTTAAATGTATATAATTGTGGAATGGAACAGAATTAGGATACATTGTGCAAGTATTGTTCAATGAGCAGCTTTTTTCCGTAGCTCCGAATTTGTATTTTTAACCTATGCACAATTCGAGGTCTTTAGTTTCCAAAGTGAAAACAGTAGAACTGTATTCTTTGGTTTCTTATCGTTCAACGTATGATTATTGATGCTTTTCTTTGCCATCTCGAAGGTTTTCACATGCATAAACATTTATTTTTTGGATCCATGATAGGGATCGATCAGGTAGTAAATAGGACAATACCACTTAAGTTGAAAGGGTTTATAACCTTAAGAATGAGGCCAATTACTGTAGTATTCCATGATATAAGTATTCTCCTAGATCTGAATAGGACAATACCACTTAAGTTACATCTTTCCCCTTAATCGCCCAAGACAAGAATGAGGTTATCTATGGATGATGAGGAGAGACTCAAAAGAGGGAAGAATTAACAGAGGAGATGAAGATATGGTTTTCCTCTTCCCATGCAGCTGGTTTTTGAGCGGGAGTAATTCTAGACACATGAGATGTGTCCTGTTTACATTAATTGGTATTTGATGTCAACGATTATCATTCAAAACATCAATTAATATAGACACCATAAGTCAATTACGTCAACGTGTCCACGTATTATGTGTACGTGTCAAACAAAGTAAAACGTTATATTCACATAATATTTTAAATCTCTCAAACTTCTCTCTCTCAAGTCTCAAGTTCAAAGTCTGAAATTAACTTGATATACTTGTGGATTGATTATGTATACCTGACTTGTTTGGATTGTGAATACACACACAGGAGCAATGTTTGGATTGTAATGTAATTTCCCGGAAAGAAAGACCTTTCATTTTTGTTTGTTTTTACGAGGATTGCATCCTCTTTTACTCGATGATCTCTCTAATATTCAATGATTATCTGCGTACTATATATTCAAGGGGAGAAGAGATGGAATTTATACTTTGGTCTGCCCCAAAATTGCTTATACTTTATAATCTTTAAGATCTGGCGGCATTTTACAAAATTTTCTACAACTTAAAAAAGTCATAGTTTGGATAAAAAAAACAAATATTTGGTAGACTATAAAGATTGATTTGAATTATGTATGTAATATTGCACCGTGGTAATGTTGCAGAGGTTGGACTTGAATTTTTCAACTTGTGTTATGGTGCAGAGTCTCCATGCATTGACGGATCCTTTAATGTAATCTGATTGTGTTTCCACTGCAGACTTGTCAAAAAAACTGGGAAATAGACACGATTTTAGTTGATACAGCTAGGCTAATTTAAACAGATCTTGGAAATCTTTTAGGAAAAATGAACTTAAAAGTAGTTTGCAAAACAATACATGTTATTAATCTTGAGACAATCTGTAAGTGGTATTAAATATTCAGTGGATGCATGATACACAATGTGTTTAAGAAAATTCTAATAATGGGAAACAAAATCTAATATTTCGATCGTATTGCACTTTTGTTATGTTTAATGAATGTATAATATCAGGTGTTGTGTTTGAATGGAAATCTAAAAAGACCAAATATTATTTGGCAGTGTAATAAAATGCTTTCACGAGATACTCTTACCTCAATTGTTGTGTGCGATCAAGTTTGTGACTTCCTTTGACAATAGATTCTTCCTCTGCAGTCTCATACAGAAAAGACTTGTCCTTGGGCACATCTACGTGCAATTTTCTAAATGATGCAACTATGACTTGGCAAATGCGAGTGATGGGGCTCCCACCAGGCCGCTAGTTACGATACAAACCAGAAAAGAAACTAACCACCGCAGCAGCCATTGCCACAGCTGGGATTCCAAAACCCCAACCCCAGCCCACATTTGTTTGTACCCAAAAATATAAGATTCCATGCCTGGGGATCTCATGCATATACTTGATCTTTGTCTGAAGAAAATCGGGTTGCAATGGAAGTGGTTCAAGAACCACTTGAAGGAGGACTATTACAACAAATTTGAGACATGAGGATTGAATTGAAAATAGACCCTCCCATATTGACAGTGATTAGTGGGAGAAGTTGGTGGAGCGTTGGGGCACAAAAAAATCCAAGGTATTAATCTAATATTGTCATTGAATTGTATCTTTTACCCAGAGTTCAATTTGTTTCAATACATCTTTTCAATGTATAATTTTAATTTAGTATCATTCTCTTTTCAATGACTGGGTGTTCACCTAAGTCGTAATCATAACGGTATGAGTATTGGCGGTAGAGACATCGGCGAGTCTTGCTTGAGAATGGCAAAAAGAGTCACGTTGACGGCAAATGGATTGCGCGGTGGATAAGGGCACATTGGGTGGGATGGGTAGCACGATGGACATTGGGCACTTGGAAAATTTCTCATTTAGTTCATTATTTGTTACATCAGTTAGATATTTTCTTTTTGTTTTCCCAGTTTACGAACTTCGCTGTAAATATTTTACCTATGTTCTGGCATTCTGATAGTCACAAGTTGACAAGACTAGGATTATTTTCTATGATGTTGACTTGAGTATATAACATGTGCTATTGACATATATGCTTACGTTTTGTGTGCTTTCAGAAGCATCAAGTGGTATTGGGGCAGAGACTACACGTGTCCTTGCCTTGCATGGTGTACATGTTGTTATGGCAGTGAGAAATATGGATACTGGTAGGAAAATTAAAGATGACATACTTAAGGAAATCCCCAATGCCAAAATTGATGTTATGGAGTTAGATCTCAGCTCATTGGCATTTGTAAGGAAATTTGCATCAGAGTATAATTCCTCGGGTCTTCCCTTGAACCTCTTAATGAAAGAACACGACAAAACAGTATTTGAATGTACTCCTTTCTTCTTTGTAAGGACTAAAGTTATTTGCTTTGGCATTGGAAGTAACAATGCAGGCGTTATGACTCCTCCATTTATGCTTTCCCATGACAACATAGAACTGCAATTTGCAACTAACCACTTAGGTAAGTAATTTTTTTCTCTTCATATATGTAGTAGGTGCTAGAATATTAATAACTGGAAATTGGTTCTAATGCTTTAAGCCCTTGAAGATTCTGCAGTAGATTCCTTAATTTTTATTGATGGAAAAAATGCAGTTTGTTAGAAATTGAAATTAAAAAATGCAGTAGATTCCTTAAGTTTCCCGAAGTTCTGTTAATTATGTTAGGCCAGAATCTCTTTACAGCGTAATGAATCTTCTCTTAAAATCGGATGAACCATTTTCCAGATTAATGTGTGACAACTCGCTCACCAAAATAAGGGGTGGCCAGCCCGATACTCCAATAATACAGGAATCATGGATGGAATCGTTCTCAGCATCGTAACAATATAAATAGTATACGGGATAACCACTCAATATTTCAGAAAACGGGTTGCCAAAAATTTTATTTTATAATTTAAAGAAAGCATTTTAAACAACCCATAGTTGAAAAGAAAGTGGAAACCCCAAAAACATATTTTACAACAACCACAAGTATACAATATGGAGACCGAATATGCTGTCGGTCCACAGGTACATACAATGTATAAGAAGTTCATTAAGTTACGTTTTACATCCATTATACAAATACAAAAGTTTGGGCCACACGCCCGAATAAACAATCCGAACATAACTAGAGAACAAAAATGAAAACGTCTACACAAATATCCCGTAATATCCGCAAAATATCACGGCTCCTCGAAAGTTCATCAGAATAGGGAGGTCAGTACGGTCGCCCTTGCGGCGGAGCACCTGAGCGGATATAAATTCATACACAACAAGGAGAATGAACGGGTCAGGGCCCGGTTTTATGTGATCACCAGATGAATAAAGAGTATGACAATTATGCATAGTTAAACATGAATGCTAAAGATGATATGCTAACCTGTTAATCTCATATTATAAACTACGACAATTTAAATGATTATGAATTTAATTCAATTATGCAAGAGGATATGGATAATCATCATTAATCAAAAGCCTTTATCATTTTTCACCTTTTTCATTTCATCTTTCCATTCCTTATCAGGAATATAAATTCTATCATATGCTCTTTGTGGCATGTATCTCAATTGTGTATGCTCTTTGTGGCATTTATTATGCTCTTTATGACATTAATATCCATCAAGTCCCGCTTGATGTAGAATAGTTATAAATATACATATATAACGATTCTAGGACCGCCCGTTCGGGTTTCCCCACTGAGCGCGCCCCTAAATGACCATCATCTTCCAGGGCCTATCATCAAGACAACCTGGGATCCTACCGAACGTCGGGAAGTGGCCATATGCCTGCGGGGTAGTCATAACCACACCCGGAATTACCTATCCATCGCAGAAAATATACAACAAGCGCTCATATGGCCTAGGACTATATCCACCCTGCATTCACTAGCCAGGGGGCTTCACCTCACGCGGGAACTTCCCTTAAGATGACATTTAGAGAGGGTGTGTTTAAACCATTTTATCAATCACCATATCATAATTTAAGTAAATTATCATTTAGTTTATTCATTTCTATTTTATCAAATGCATTAAAGTTATTGGGAGCCGTACGTAATTTACATCATTACTACGTCCTCAAAGAATGAATAAACTCTCAATTTATTCTCCAAGCATTTTAGGGTTCTATAACAAACCACCAACACTATCATACCTCAATTAAGCCTCTAAAGTCTCCAAATATGACCTTACGACTCTCTAGACTTCTAATGAACTACAAAAGAAAAGTAATGCCCGAACATCACTTCACTCATCCTCGAAATACACCCCATATAGACCAACTCTAATATAGGGTAGCCCCCCCAACTCATCTAAGACTCTAGGACATAAGTTTACTTCATACAAGAAGGTTCCTAGTCCCTAACCTAAAGAAAATGAGTTAGAATTGAATTACAAAACTAACTCAAAAACAACAGGAAAGCGAATCGATTCGCCCTTCGCCCAAAAAGCGAATCGACTCGGACAAGGAAAACTGGGATTCTGTAAACTGCCGAATCGATTCGGTCCAAGCAGACCTAGAAACTGGCCCTATGCGAATCGATTCGCCCAGGGGCCGAATCGATTCGCTCCTGCGAATTTGCCAAGTTTGGCTATGGAGTCTTGGACTCCTAACTTTCCCCCAACTTAAATCCATCCTAACCAAGATCATTTATTATCATCAATACATCATAAATACATCCAACTACTACCATAAACATCAATAATCATCCAAATCAACCTCCAAGGATTTAAAACCCATAAACCCAATAAAACCCTAACTTTAGCAAACCAAAATCAATACACAACTATCACAACTAATCATTCATCTTAAATCACATTATAGCAAGTAGAAAACTTGCCTTGAGCTTGCAAATTCAGATTTTCCTTGTGTAGTAGCAAGAATCCAATCTCAATCTCCTCTCTTTTCTCTACAATTTCTCTTCCTCTATCTTACTATTTAGGTTAACAATACACTTAAGAGAAATAAAAGGGCTTAATAAAACATAAATTGTGCCTTTAATCTACAATTCCCAACTTAAGTGGTAAACACCACATTAAAATGATTCGCAACTACACATATATGTTAAAACCAGTCAAAAGTGCCCAAAACGTAAAAATACAATATGGCACTCATTTTGACTGTTTCGCACGTTCTGGGACTAACTACGGCCTCCAAATTATCATTTGGAAATTCTATAGCTCATTTCAAATTCCGGTTCCATTTTAAACCATAATGTCATTTTAAATCTTATGACACAATAAAACACAACAAGGTGATATTCACCTACACATAAGGTAAATATGCAACATTTTTGTAAATATTAACTTTTCTTCATTAAATTAATACTTACTCCATATTCCAACATTTTATATATAATTACTTCACATAGTAAGTAAATATAAAATAGGTTCTCACAAGCGAGGGTTGTTACATAATGTTAGCACACAAATGTGCGCAAAAAGTCGAACTTAAATTGATGTAGTAACTATTATGGTTGGTTCAGCAGTTAGTGGGCTCTGTCTATCCTTATCTAACCAATCACGCTAATTTATTAACAACTTTTTGTGCACATTTTGTGTGCCAAACATTATTCATTTTTTTTCTTTATCACTTTAGAAACATAGAAATTACTGGCTCTCTATCCTTTTGTATTCCAGAAATAATTTTAGAGTTCCCACATGTGGTTCTTTTGATGTGGAACATGTTGATCGTGCAAACTTATTTTTATTTTTGGTCATGTTAGTATTACATTATTGGTGCCGGTGTCATAGGTATGTATCCATCTTGTCTCCCTTCTCTAATCTGCTATCCTCAAATTTATCTGTTCTTGACCTTTCAGTTTCACAGTTACTGTTTTCCCGACAACATGAGAAATCATAACCTCAGCTGCTACCAATCACCAACAAATCTACCCCTTAAGCTGAGCATGATCCGAAGTCTTGTGTTCAGCAGACTTCTGGGGTGGTTTGAAGATTAAGTCCATGACTTTGGATCATTGCAGGAAGATGTGTTACAAAGGCTGATAGGTCTATAGTCATTGCAGGAAGATGAATTGTGAATTTTAGGAATGAGGGTGATTAAAGTTGAAGCCCAACATTTGGGAATGGGACTACCCATAATGAAGCTTACAACTGCTGCATAAAGATCTTTATGGATGATTCCCTAACAGTGCTTATAAAAGAAAGAATATAATGCATTTGGACCTACTGCACTAGATGAATCCATGTCCGTAATAACTTGCTTTACCTCTTCAATGGAAGGAATATCAGTCATTATCTCATTATCCTGATCATTAATGCTGTTTGGGATGTGTTGAAAAAGAGACCAATTGTTGGGGATGGTAGGAGTGGTGAGGATCCCATTAAAATGGGAAGTGAAGGATTGACAAATTGAGAGATAATCAGTTAACTAAGCCCCTATATTATCCTTAATTCTTGCAATGTGGAGCTTATTTATTTTGTTGTTCACCATAGAATGGAACAACTTTGTGTTCTCATCACCATGTATTAGTCATTTGACTCTTGCCTTCTGTTTCCAATACTCTTCTTCTAAGGAAAGTTTGTATTTTAAATCTTCCATAGCCAGCTTGTATTCTTTATCTATTTCAATGGAGTAATTGGCTTCCACTGCTAATTCCTTTTGGAGAACAATGTCTTTTGCTTCTCTTATGTTTTGGAAGATATCTTTAAAGGTGGCTTTGTTCCACTAAGAGAAGGCAGACTTTGTGGCCTTAAGTTTATGAAAAAACACCATCATTGGACTTCCTATGCAAACAGTGGTCCAATCTTGTTCCATCACTGAGTAAAAAGTCCCTGTGTTTTGCCCAAAATTTTTGAAATCTAGAACTTTTGGGAATAGCATCACTTACTAGGGTGAGGGTAAGGAAGAGAGGACTATGATCCGAATTGGTTATATTAGAATGGAGATTGAAGAAGAAATGAAAGTTTGGATCCATTGTGGTGTACAAACCACTCTATCCAATCTAGCCTATATTCTTTTTTAACCCTCCCTATTATTGCACCATGTGAATTTGGATCCAGTAGAAGGAAGTTCTGTAAGGTCTGTCACACCTAAGGTGTTTGTGATTTGAAGGACAACCTCCATAATCAATCTCATTTCCACAAAGTTTTTCTAGAGGGCTAGTAATAACATTAAAATCACCTCCTACAACAATTGGGGAGTTAATATCATTCCACAATGAGAGTCTTTCCTACTCCTAACATCTACCATAAATTGTCATAAATTTGACTGGAGAGGGCAGGCAGGTGTTGGAGATTTCAAGAGTTAAGGCTTGATTAGTGGAGTGGATGAGCTTTGTGTCCTAGTCATGCTTCCATAATACCCAAATATTACTGTAGGTATTTGCCATGACATTGGCAAAATTGAGATGTGCTTGTGACATTTTAGAAAAGACCGTATGTACTTGTGACATTTGAGAAAAGACCTTATATATCTGTACCAACACCACACATATTGCTTATCAACCCCCACCGCCCCTTTTTTCGTAACTTTAAGAAGACCTTTTATTGTTTTGGAACCTGGGAATCATTGAAAATATTTTAAAATCATTTCTTAATTTGTGTATGTGAGATAGGCTAGAGAATGGATTACGTGTTAGAGATGAGATCGTTGTAATTCTTCTTTTGAAATTTGCGTAAAAACTTTCAACATGCAGGGTGCTGGGACTTACATGTTTAGAATTGATGATGAGCGTGTCATAGATGCCACAAGGGCAGGAAGCATTGTTCATTTGATTAATCACTCATATGAAGTACGTATTATCAATCACTATATACTTTTTGTGTTGAAAAATATAATTAACGTTGTCTTTAGTTTTAAAAAGTAGTTATGTTGAGTATTTAACCTTTTGTTTTATCTGATATTTGTTGGTGCTTTTTATCAGTGTGGATTTCAGATCGGGTGCCGACGACCACCCTTCTACCCATTTTTTACTCGGATTCGATTCAAAATCATCATAGTCTAAAGTAGCTCCACTTTCAGGTGCCAACGACCACCCTGTGCTCTTTATGTTGTGTTTTTTCCAATTGGCGATGAAAAAATACTTATCAAAACAGTTTATATATGACAACTATATATAATTGTCAGCTATATATAACTGTTACATATATACAACAGTTATATATATAACAATACATACATAACAATTATATATATTGTTATACTATTTTATATATATATATATAGTCAGGCTCCTGTACATACCAATGGTACATACCGCTGGCGCGGACCCATTTCCATAAAGGATTTTGAGTTGATTTTTTTATATGGTATTTAAACATTTTAAAGGGCTCCTATAAAAAAAATCAACTCAAAATAATTTTTTTTACTATTTTTAAAAAATTAGTCAAACTTTCACAGCTTTTAAGTGCTTTAAAAAGCTGTGAAAGTTTGACCGATTTTTAAAAAATAGAAAAAAAGTTATTTTGAGCTTATTTATTTTATATAGATCCATTGAAATGTTTAAATACCATATAAAAAAACTCAACTCAAAAATAATTTTTTTACTATTTTTAAAAATTGGTATGCGTCGTTGGTATGTATCGTTTGATATGTACAGGAGCCTCTCACTATATATATATATACATAACATCATTTGATTTTTGGTTATGCATTTAGGTTCTTTGGTTTGGATACTCAATTGCTTCTTTTACATTAATTTTCTCCCACAAGAAACAATTTTTGACATTCTCAAGAATATATATATAATTCAATTCTATCTTCAATTTTTTAGATGAGAAGAATACCCGATAATGCGACGTACACGTTGCCTGCGCTAAATGAAGTTCAAATGGAGTTCATTGAGTTCATTACAGATTATATATATATATATATATATATATATATATATATATATTAGGGACTTCCAACTAACTACATTTTGTTATGTCGTAATGACAATTTGTTGAGATGATTGTGTTTTGATGAAAACTATTATATTTAATTGCAGGGTTACTCATTCTGGGTTGGATAGCGTCGAGAACATACTCCGCATACGTAGTATTCAAAGGCTTAAATCCAGGTGTTTACACTTCTTAGCAAGCAACACAAACACAAGTCAATGAATATCGAGGCGTCGTATTCAAAAAATTTGAGTCCATTGAACTTGCTCAGCAGGTTCCCAAGGAGTAATGTAAACATACCATTGTTTTTTTTAGTTTTTTTTTATTAAATGTTAATTTTTGTACTTAGCGCCCAAGAAGGGCTTATTTGATGTTAAATTAAGTGTAAACAAGTTTTATGTATACTGGATATTTGGAATATCAGAAATATAAATGAAATGTTATCAATTTTGTTAGACTTGTTACATCTTCACGATATTTATTCTACTCCCATCATTTTGTGAAAATATAAAGATATTTATAATAGGTCTTACCACATTTAACAAATTCAACTTTTGTAATTGCTAATAGCAGTCACAAATTTGTCATTATTGTCAATTTTGTAACTGCTAATAGAAGTTACAAATATAAGATTCGTAACTGCTGATAGCAGTTATAAATATTAGATTCGTAACTTCTATCAGCAGTTATAAATATTTTATTCGGTACTGCTAACAGCAGTTACAACTAGCAGTTACAAATTGGGGTCACCAGTCATAGCGCCCTAGGGGTTATAAAAAGTTGTGACTGCTGTTAGGAGTTACAATATTTCTTTGTTACTCTCCAAATTGTGACGGTAAATAGCAGTTATAAAGGTTATTTGTGACTGCTAACAGCACTCACAAATCACCAATTTTGGTGTAGTGGCAGCAAGTGGCGGATCAGAATTCTCAAAATCGAACAAACCTTTGTTTTCATCTTAAGACAGGAAAAAAATCATCCCAACGAGTAATGGAAGAGGTTAGCCATGTCGTTTGAATTTGTTTTGCATTTTTATATAATTAGTTTGAATCAAAATAGTTCTTAATGTACCTATTTTTACTACAAATACATTAGAGGAAGACAAAAGGTTTGCAAACTGATAAACTTGGGGTTTGGAGATATACACGAAAGAGAAACGAGTCTTATAGTGATACTGATGGATCGGCCGATAAAGAGGCATATACATTTCAACTAGTTTTCTCACTGTTTAACATGGAATAGTAATAAACAGTTCCATTTGCATACAAGCCATTTTGTATATCATGTGCATTTGATACTTTATTTGAATGTTGTTCTTTATTTGTAGGAAAGTATAACGAGATTATTGGAAGTGTTACCGGAGGATCAACAAAATGACGTCGAAGCGCGAAATAATATATTCGATGAGTTGATAGGGTCCGACGGTCATGATCGTGTCTTGTTCATGGGACTAGATCTTCGACCGGCACCTAAAAGGTCAAACACAACATCATCATCTCAACATTACGAGCAAGAGATAGCCGAATTACGCAAAAAGGTCGAGGAACGTGAAATTCTCCATCAAGAAATGCTTGATCATGTTCGGGACGAGGTTCGTGCCGAGGCAGATGATAAAATCAACAAGATTAAAGAGTTTTTTCTCAATTTGATGCAGCAAGCTGACTTTCCCGTACTAAATGATGCACTTTCTTAGGTATTTACTAATAATTTGAGATTAAGCTAGGCCGTGTGGGCCAATGAATATTTATGATGACGAAATTAATTTAAGTGCTCATTTGGGCTTTTGTTGTTGTTGAGTTGCGTTTTAATTTTAAAACAGGTTGGTTTTCATGAATAAACAAAGGAAACTCTGCCGAATTTTTTTAAAAATAACAAGTGATTTAAAAATAATTAAAGATGATAACATACGGATTACCATAGTTGAATATTGTACTAATTTTTGTTTATTTTCTCCTTAACAGGTCTGGACATCATTTGGAATAGGTGTTGACCATCTCTATTTTTTGGGTTTCCTATGTCTTCGATTTGATTATTTGATATTTTTAGGGATAATTGTAGTCTGAATCATATAACTTATGTTTTAAGTTGGTTGTTTTACTTTTTGGAGATGTTATGTTGGAAACCTTGAATATGAATGAATGAATTTTCGGAGTTTCGTTGATCTTTTGTTTTCGATATTTATTTATCATAACTTGTGCATTTTGTGGATATTATGACTAATATTGAATCAGGCTACAATCTTTCCTAAAATATTGTCACAAAAGAAATTTTGGTGGCAATTATGACGACAACTTTTTAAGGGACGATTAATAGTGTCTCAAATAATATTATTAGTGACGACCAAGAGTCTGTCCCAAATAATATTATTAGGGACGGCCAACGCCAGTCCCTAATAATATTATTTGGGACGGCTAGACCTGTCCCTAAAAGGCAGGGGTACAATAAATTTTTTGGCAGCAATTTTGGCTCCAAATTTTAAGGGATGGTATGAATCGTCCCAAATAATATTATTAGGGACGATAAAATCTGTCCCTAATACATTTGGGACGCTTATCAAATGTGACTATGCCTTTCCGTCCCTAAATTAGTCCCTAAAAGTCTTTAGGGACGGATTTTACCCGTCCTAAAAGTGAGTTTTTTTGTAGTGTTAATGGTTTTTTCGGAGGGTTTAAAGAAAAGAGAGTATACAAAGGTATATAGGAAAGAACTGATGTAATCAAAGTAAGTCTTCCACCCATAGATAGAAACTTATTTTTCCAACTACTAATCTTCTGAGAAACAACTTGAACCAAGGAATCAAAGTAAAAAGCCTTTCTTCTACCATTGAAAAGAGGACTACCCAAATATTTCAATGTCCCATTCTCCATTTTGAAACTTGTTTGGGATACTATTTTAGACCTGTCAGCTCGGGAGCATCTTTAACTGAACACTATGTTGCATTTCTCATTGCTGATAAGTTGTTGTCCCGATTGACTTTCATAAGTAGCCAGAAAATTCTTCAAGGCATTTATACTTTTTTTTTCCATTGTAGAAAATGATGACATCATCTGCAAAGCTTAGGTGGATGATTAGAGGACATCCCTAGGATGAGAAAAAAGACTGATCGCACCTTCAGATACTAATTTATGAAGGCCTCTACTAAAAGAGTTTGTCATAATCACAATTAGACTTGGGAAAATTGGGTCCCCTTGTCTAATACCTCTAGAAGGATTAAAGAACCCTTTAAACTTCCCTTGTCTAATACCTTAAATCATTTGTAATACACAAATTTCATTCCATGTGAAATTTGATAACGTACTCATAGGCATTTTACATTACCTATAGTGTCCCACAGATTACAGAGTCTAGGATATCCATGACCCTTAATTCATATTTACCACTCAAGATTTACCTTGCACAAAATCAAAATGAAAGACATAAAAATACATTTATAGTCTTTTTAAAACCAGACACAAAAACTACCCAAACTACCTCAAAATCATATCCTTAAACCACCCAACAAAGCTGAAATTGAATGTATAACAAATGAAATATAAACATAAAGGAACAAAAAATAATTAAAAGGAAGTTGCATACGATTCTTCCCAATAGGGGTTTTTGTTATTATAAAATATAACTGAAAAATGTACAAAATTGGATAATGAGCCCTCTAACCAACATGAATAGTCAAAATATTAATTACAACCAAGAGATTACTAAAACAATGATATAGATATTCACTTATACCATTCATCAAATATTTGGTGCATATAACACACACACACACACACACACACACACACACACACACACACACACACACACACACACATATATATATATATATCATAACATTGAAACTTTATAAGAGTTAAAGTAGAGATACCTTGTAATTTACTAAACTAAAAGAGTAGAATTACCTTATACAGTAGCATACTACGTATCTATCTATTTGTTAACATCATATACCTTATCAAATTGTTTGGCATGAAATGTGGGGGTACACCCCGACATGGTTGCTCCAAGTTGTGGGGAATCCTTTTCAATCCTTTAAACCAGTGACCACTAACACTTCACAAACTCTCACTATTAAATACTTTAAAGACGACATGTTTTAATTCAAACCAATTTCAAAGACATAAATGAACAGAGAGCATATATATCGAAATCAACATCTTAATTAATCCATCAAGAACATATATGGAAAAAACCTAATACAATATTGCTTACATTCCACCTGAAAGGGAACTCCCAAATTTTAGAGCAAAGATAATACAAAATATAAAACACACAAACACACACACACACACACACACACATACACACACACACACACACACACACACATATATATATATATATATATATGATCACGTCTTCTCTATACTATATTATAAATCAAAATCAACCTTACAAATGTAATGGGTAAAATTAAATTTTAGAGAGAGAAGAAAAGACCTGGGTATTAGAAATGGTATATGAGGTTTATAGTTTTACATATATATATATATAGAGAGAGAGAGAGAGAGAGAGAGAGAGAGAGAGAGAGAGAGAGAATAGGGCTTCTAGGGGTTACAAAGGCCTTAGAGGGTAAGGGAAGGGCCATCAATATATGATAGCTAGGGAGAAGGAGAGGCAATAGTGGAATGAAGGAGAAATGAGTCAAATTTTGTGGAGGAGTTCAATGGAGAAATGGATTCATATGTGAAGAAAGAAGTTTGGTAATTATGATTGACATGTGTCACAAAATGGTGGCGAGAGTCCATTTTTAAATTATTATATTATATTTATAGACATATGTGAAAAGTGGAAGCCAAAAACCCATTAAAATATCATTGACGATCGTCTCATTCACCCAATCCCAACCCTCCAACTTCTCTCCATAGATACATCTCAAATTCCATCACAAAGCCCTAATAAATTCAACTCTCCTCACAACATATTTTGGAGCACCTCCAGAAACAATCCTCAATCATTATCTCTCTATCTTTGATCCCACCATTCTAGTGGTTCCAACATGTCCAAAAGACTCAAAGATTTCGAGATCAATCGGTCAAAATCAGCACGAACCGTATAAATCAATGAAGATAAATTTATCAAATCACTAATGTTTTGTTTGGTTGCGCAAATTGGTTCATTGGGTAAAAATGAGTGGATTTGAAGTGAGTTTAAATTAGGGGTGTTCAAAAAACCGACTGGACCGACGGACCGAACCGAACCGACCCTTTTTTTATTGTCTTTTTTCTTAATCGGTCCGGTCTCGATTTATTTTTTTGGTGGACCGACCTAATCGGTCCGGTCCACAGTTTACAGTTTCAAAAACCTTGGTAGGACCGACCCGGACCGACTCTATATAAAATAATATTTTTCTACATATATATGTATATATATAACATAAATAAATAGTAAAAGTATATATTTTAATATTTGACTAGTTTAAATTATAGTTTAATCCAATAGTAGGTTTGTTTTAATTGCAAATTTTGATAGTTTTTAGTTTTTAATGTTTGGAAAAATTAGACACAGGTATATTTTTATTATTATAAATGATGTAATTCATTAATGTGAGGACCGACTGGTTAGACCGAACCGACCCTATAAAAAACCGAACCGACTAGGGTCGGTTAACCGACATTATCGGTCCGGTCTCGGTCCATTTTTTTAGAGGACCGACCAAGTCGGTCCGGTCCAAAAAATGCCTCAAAACCGAACCAGACCGGATCGCGAACACCCCTAGTTTAAATCCAATTTTACGCGATGTTTAGTAATCTAAAATTGATATTGAGGTTCAATCAGAAAAAGTTAGAAACTGATGTAAATATATATTATGGGATTATAAAAAATGGGTTTCGAACTTACCAGATTGTAGAATAGTTTCAGTAATGTTGTTGTTGTGATACTCGTATTATTATTACTAGCCGAATGATACTTGAACTGAAAGGTAGCCCGAAAGCTCTTTCTGTGTATGACTTTGTTCCCGTGTGTGCTCCGAATTAGCTATTATAGTTGATCCGATTAATCAATGAACATATTACCAAGGCTCCAAACTGATAGCCTAGAGAGAAGGATGAAAGAGAGAAAGAGATAGAGTTTTAGGACTGCAAGAGGATGGGAGAACGTTTTCGTGAATGATATTTACAGAGAGAATCATATTAATATGAGATATATTGTGGGATAAATCAAATCTCCCTTATCCTAACCAATTGGATATAAATATTAATATCACTAACCCAATATATGAATTAGGATCCACCGCCCACGTGGACAGATCACGGGGGGTTCGAATTACACGACCCGACCCGAATATTAACATCTCTCAGTCATCCACAAAGGATAAGTTTGAACAAGCATCTGCTTAAGCATCTCTCTGAATCTTATTCATTCATATCCCCATACATGAAATGTGTCGTGCGACCTCTCAAGAAAGAAGATACAGTCTCAGGAGTGTAATTGCTAAGCCATCACCATACTAGCGAAGATGCGTCACTCGAAAAAAATCTCCCTTATGCCTAGACAATTCGACTACACCAGATTACACACTCTTAATCCCTCATAGAAAGCAGTGCATAACCCCTTATATGTAATTAACTCATGGCCACAATCAGATACATGTCTTGATATGGTCATTGGCCATCTAATAAGTCACAAAACATGGTGTATTTCCAAATAGTCTTCCTTAAGTCCTCATGTCAATTCAATTTGATCAAACCACTTTGATAGACATGCCCCTTATACGGTATCTTGCATAATCTTAGGTAAACATGCTAAAGTAGTGTCATCGAGTCTCCTCTTTATGACATAGTCTCAAATGAACAAAGGCATAAGGTGGGATCATGATGATCCAAGTGATTCACACAAAATTGAGTTTGGAAACATTATTTTATTGTTATTTAGATAACCCTTGTATCATAACCCTATTTGTATCATATGTATTGGAACAACCCTTGTCTTTATTTACAAATGTGCGATATATTAAGTTCTCTTGGACTTGTTTCCTCTTAACTCACATTTTGTAATATTTCTGTAGATCTTATTAAGTTTGAATGCGACACTGATAACATATTTGTTTATATTTCTAGAGACATAAAGTAAACCCACTTTATCATTATTTTTGTGAAGCAAATTTGCTTTACATTTTCGTTAAAAATCCTATTATTAATACCTACGATGAACTTTATTGTATCTTAACGGTCGGTAATGTCATTGTCTAAGTCAAGGCATTTGAAGACCTTGGGCTCTTGCGTGGGTGCTACTTTGGAAATGATGAGTTTAGCGTCTTGTTGGTAGAGGTTCACAAGTTATTACAATTACTTGTGAGGATTTTGGTTCTAACTTAAGTGAACCGAAGATAATGAAATTTCTCAAGTGTCGTATCGAGCGTGGACGTAGGTAGTGGTCAAACCACATTAAATCTTGATTTGTAAAGTTTCTCTAAACTCTCTATTTTAACTACTTATGCTTGTTGTTGGTTAATTGTTCATACTTTATTGGATTTGTCAAATTGTGAATAATCTACAAAACAAGTTAAGAATATAATTGCCATTAAAACACATATACCCAATTCACCCCTCATTCTTAGGTAAATTTTCACGCCAACAAGGTGATACTTACGCTCAATATGCATTTATCTCTTATGAGTACTTGGTTCCTTCAAATTTACAAATGCCCTGATATTGTCACTATAAAGTGTAATAGATAATTACTCAGAGGGAAGCACACCTAAGTCATTTAAGAACTTTCGGAGCTAAACAACCTCCTTTATTACCCAACGGGTACAAGACTATTCGCTGAGTAAACTAACATATAATCTCCAGTCCTTTTCAGGTACATGAGAATGTTCTTAACAGTGAACCAGTACTCATCGCCTGGGTAAGAGGGGAATTTGATGGCCATGCCAACAACAAAACAAATATCTGGTATTGTACACAATATAACGTACACAAGGGTTCCCACTGTCGAAGTATAAGGTATATTCCTCAAACTCTCTATTTGATCGAATGTTTTAGGACACGAATCCCTAAATAAAGAAATCCCATGCTTAAAAAGGATAAACCCTTTCTTGAAATCTTGCATGCCAAATCTTATGAACAAATTATTGATATAAGTGGCTTGGGATAAGCTTGATCGTAAGGATATGATTGGATTTTACTAAGTCCTTTATTTCAAATTTACAAACAACCACACTATTATACTAGATAATACATCCACACCATTCTCGAATATGAGAATATCACTAAAGTAAAGTACTATAGATTCCGCCACCCCTCCGTTATACTTATTATACACATAAGTTTCATCTGAACATTGATCAAAACCAAAATAATTAACTTCCTAATCAAAATGGATGTTCCAAGACCTTGATGCTTGCTTAAGTACATAAATGGATTTTATAAGTTTACACACACTGCTTTCCTGTTTATTTGCTATGAATCCTTCAGGTTTCACCATATAGATGCACTCATAAAGATAACTATTCAAGAATGCAGTCTTAATGTCCATTTACCAAATCTCAAGATGAGAATGAGCCACATTGGATAAAGAATCAAGATGGACTTAAGCATAGTTATCAACAAGAAGGTTTCCACATTGGCAATCCCATCTTTTAAAATAACCCTTTTCACAACAAGCCTTGCCTTAAAGGTTTCCACCTTCCCATCCGCCCTTTTTTTTTAATCCACTTAAATTCTATGGATTCTATCCCATATAAAAAGTCTACAAGTTCCCAAATTTGATTTGAATCCATCGAATCCATCTTAGAGTTCATAGCCTTAAGTTAAAGCTCAGAGTCCTTGTCTTGGAATGACCCCTTATAGTGATCGGGATCCACTTCGTGTTCCCATAGGATCTCACCTAAGTGTTTACCCAAATACACTAATTTATCAAGTTGACGCCTGATTCTCCTACTATGATGGGGCTCCACTTGTGGTCCAGTATAAGTAACAAGTGTATTTTAATCATTGGTAATACTCCCACTACCGTTAAGCAGTATATTATCGATATTAAGTTGTATTTCATCATATATGGATGGTTCAGAAGCAATTACTTAGTCTTGCCTTCATAGCTATTACAAGATGATCTTATCCTAGGCTTATGACAATTATGTAATCTTCCTCTAAGTACCGATCATTTGTTCTAATAAATGACCTTTTCTCACTAAGATTGTAAAATTCATCACCTTTGGTTCCTTTTGGATAAACCACAAAGAGATATACATTGGTCCTTGATTCCAATTTCCCCTTATCCTTCCTCACAATGTCTGCTTTATAACCCTAAATACGAACATATCCTAGACTAGTCTTGCACCCACTCCATAGTTTTATAGGGGTCATTGAGATCAATTGGGAAAGAACTAGGTTCAATAAATATATAGTCATCTCTAGTGCAAAACCCTTAAAAGAATCCGACAGACCAAATAACTCATCATGCATCTATCTATGTCCAAATTAATCATGTTTCTCATTTTTGCTACACCATTTCAGTGCAAAATTCCCTGTCCAGACAACTAAGATGTAATCCTAATCTTTGATTAGTGATTCTTAAACTCTCCAAGCAAGTAATCACCTGACGATCATATCGTAAAATTTGGATACTTTATGTACCGACTCTTCATCTCAACTATATACACTTTGGACTTATCAAAGGATTTAGACCTGTGATGTATAAGGCAAATATACCCAAACCTCGAGTTGTCATCAATTAAAGTGATGAATTACTCATAACCACCACTTTCCTGGATAGTCATATGGTCACACAAATCAGAATGAACCAGTTCCAACACATCTTTGGCTCTATAGTTATTGTTCGTAAATAACCTCTTAGTCATCTTACCCTCTAAGCAGGATTCGCATATTGGAAGTGCTTCCACTTCCAACGAACTTAAAAGTCCATTTTAAACTAGTCTTTGAACTATTTTTATATTGACATGACATGTGAATAAGTACCAAAGATACATTTGGTTCAACTTAGAAGGTTCTTTTATTTTTAGGTTATTTACATTTAAGTTATTCAATTTAATATTTTGCAGTAGTGGTGAGACATGTTTTACAATATAAAGATTATTTTTCAATGCACCAGAACAGATAAGACATTTGCCCTTTTTAATATAAACACCATCATTAAAATAGAAAAAAATATCCATTCAAAACCATTTTAAAAATATAAATTAAATTTCACTACACCCAAACACTAAAATTATCACCCTTTTTTTACCAGGCATTGTCACAGTTCTAAACTGTAACACAAAACACGCACGCATTGTTACGGTCAAGGGCCATGACAATGCCGAGATATTTTTTTTGTCACGTACTGTGACAAAGTCTATGACAATTTTATCAGGATTACAATCCCTTATCCCATCGAAACATTTCACTTTCCCTCCCCTCTCTCATCAACCCAACTCCTGCTCTCTCCTAGGTAAAAACTATACCATTTTCACCAAAAGGTTATATATATATATATATATATATATATATATATATATATATATATCAAAGTAGTTGTAGTTCTTAAAATGTGTTTGTTTATTGTAAACTAGTTATATTCACATGTATAAACATTCAAACCAATCTTCATTACAATGTGAATATTTGACTTTGATATCTGTTTGGACTTGAATATATGTGTTTGTTTGTTGTAAAATAGTTATATTTACATGTATGGCTTTGATATTTTTAGAAATAATTTCTATAAAATCTAGTCTTGAACATTCAAATCAATCTTTATTACAATATGAATATTTAACTTTGATATTTTTTTGGTCTTGAATATATGTGTTTATTTGTTGTAAATGTAATCATTTTTGTTAAAAAATATATTGTGGATTTATTTAAAAATTTAAAGGATTTTTAGATTTTGGGTGAAAATGACAAAGAACACAATGAATATGCTACCATAATTTCTAATTTGGTTTGTATACGCGGCTTAGGGTTTGAACCATAGTCGTCCAATCGGGATACATACAATGTATCAAAAATCCTATGTATCGCATATCGTGAATCATATCGGGATACTTATCGTAACTTATGGTGCAAAAGATAGAAAATATTATAAAGACTAAATAAATTCATTGAAAATGCTTTACAAAAAATTACATAACATATTATGGTCATAAAACTTCATATAGAAGTTGCATAGAAGCGAAACATAGCTTTTTTGATCAGTTCAAGGTTGAGGGAAAAATCATAGAATTGGAAACCAAAAAGATTTCAAAATTAAAGTTTTTTTAGCCCGAAAATTTGTAACTCTATAAATTGAATTAGATTAGGTTATAAAGTATAATTAAAACCAATTTGGTATGTACATTGGTTTTGAAAATTGGATTCGATTAGGTTATATAGTATAATTAAAACCAATTTGATGTGTATACTAGACTTAGGTTTTCAACATGATAGTGATTCAACATTATTACTTAAACATGATAGGTTGTTAATTAAATTGTGCTTGTGCCTAAGTTAACTAATGATTTAACTACCCCATGGGGATAAACTAACTCGTTGAAACATCGCAAGTCACACAACTGCACCGATTGTTTCTACAAGTTAGTTTATTCCCTTGGGATATGGAACTATTCTTACCCAATTTGTTAACACATGATAGGTAATAATTCCTACAAGATGTTATGGAGTATCATCTTCATAAAGAGTGGATAGGTGAGACAATTAGACTCTTGGATGTGTAGTGTAGATATATATGCTAAAGAGTTTGTAAAATTCTCAAAGATGTGTCACAATGATGAAGATTTCTCATGTCCTTATGGCCGTTTTAGAAATAGTAAACTGTTTCAGTGTAAAACAGTTGAATTACATCTGCTTAGAGGGGTATGTAAGATGATTACCGGGTCTGATTTTTTTATAGGGAAATACATTATCCATTCCCCCCGAATAACCTCCACTAAAATCATCAAGTATAACATCGATGGAAGGACATAAGGATCTCGTAGAGCATAATATGTTAGATGATCTAATAGAAGATGTTTATGGAGTTCATGTGGTGGAAGAAAATGATGATTCTGATAAAGAAGGCTCTTGTGGTGGAGGTTCTAGTGCTCATGATGGTGTTAGGATAAATATTGATGATGACTGCTAAAGTTTAATAGTCAAATCGAAACAACCGATATACCCTAAATAGGGAAAAAATCAAACAACTTTGCATGTCGTTGTTGGTTTGCATACTTTAAAGATCTGTTTTAGTTTGTTTGCCAATAGTGTGAATGGAATTCTAAATTTGGTGAGGGGTTTTCTCCCCAAATAGAATACGCTTCAAAATAACTATCTGAGTATGAAGAATAGTTTGAAATGTTTAATAATGAAGTGTAAATCAATTCATGCTTGCAAATATGAATGCATACTATACTGAAAGGAGTAAGAAAATCTTAATCATTGTCGGGTATGCGGGGAACCTAAATATGTGCTAGAGAATGGTTCTAATGATATGAGAGGCTCACTTTTAAAAGTGCCTTAAAATGTATTGAAATATTTCCCAATTGGTCCCAGTTTGAAAAGATTTTTCATAGCACTATGGGTATCGGAGGTAATGACTTGTCATACTAAGATAGAAGAAAGGGATAATCTCTTTCATCATCCTATTGACTCAACCTTTTAAAAAATAATAAATTTTAATTACCTAATATTTGCCAATGAACAACGTAATATTAATTTAGAAATATCAACAAATGGGCTCAATCCATTCGACAATCTAAGCAATAATAAAGTGTATGGTCGGTGGTATTTGTACCCCTAAATCTCCCCCCATTTTTGTGCACGAGACGCGAATTCTCTTTGTTGTCTTTGTTGATTCCTTAGCCAAAGGAACCAAATGATGACATTGATGTCTACTTGGAACGACTGATAGAATTATTGAATGAGTTATGGGTAGTGGGTGTGAAAGCATTTGACTCCAGCAAATAGGAATAGTTCACATTAGTAGTTATATTGATCTGGGCATTTCATGAATTCCCATCTTATGGAACATTATAGGGTTGTAATGTTCACGGTTATTTTGGATGTCATAATTATGAAGAAAAACTCGATTTCTACATCCCAAGGATAATGGAAAATTTAAATATCATTATCATAGGAGATTCTTGCCTCCCTATCACAGGTTTATATTTGATAAAGGTTCTAATTTTTGTTATGTGAGGTTGAATATAGGTTTCTTTCGAGAAATCTTTCATGTTCTTAAAATGAAAGGATGTCTTCCAAATGTGGAGCTAATGTGCCGAGGGAGAATCCTAAATTCAAGAATGTCAAGCATAAAAAGACCCATGTTAAGAAGCCAAGAAAAGGAAGGCGCAATTTATAAGGTAAATATTATTTGACTTATCGCATTGGAAGGGTATCCCCATACGCCATGCATTAGATATCGTGCATGCCAGGAAAAACATCATAAAATATCTTGTGAGTATATCCCTTGGTGGCAATAATTTGAATAATAGAGAAAAGTCACTTCATGATCTTAAAGGGTTGAAAATTAAGCTGCAATTATGGTTGAAAAAAGACAATAACGGGAGGAGTATAATTACCCCTAGGGCATATATTTTGAAAAGAAAAGAAATATATTTTTTTAGACACATAGCATAATTTGAAAGTTCCCTCTAATTTTTCATCAAGTTTGCAGAGGATTGTGAGATATAACATACATAATCTACAAAAGTGCAAATCTCAAGATTGGCATTTAATCATGCAACTGGTTCCTTTGTCGTTTAAGCCCTATTTCTCTAAGTATAAGGTTTTACAAAGGGCCATTATGAATATTATCTTTTGCTTCACACTTTTGTTTGCAAAAAGTAGTCAATGGAAAGCATATCGTGGCTGTAAAAGCAAATCTAGATGAGGCAACTTATGTGTTGGAGAAGTACTTCCTCGCGACATTCTTATATGTAAATATTCATTTGTTGGTGCACTTATGTGATAAGGCTCTTCTTTGCGGCCCAATAAAATATCGACGGATATATCCGTTTGAAAGGTGAATGAAAGTTTTCAAAGAGTATATTAAGAATACACAATAGATTGAAATATCCATCGCAGAGGAATACATTACTGTGGAGGCATTCATATTCACTAAGTAATATATGTACGACCCTAACATTAGAGATGATGGAGATGAGTTCTTCAATGAAGGTGGTCAAGTCATGGGTAAACGAGTTAAACTGATAAGTTTATAATATAATCAAATGGCTCGTTATATGTTTGAAACCCATGAAGAAGTCGATAAGTGGAGACAGTAAGTTTGTGTTAAAATTTTACTCTTTGTCGTTATTTATATACTTGATCACCTTCTTAATAATTTTTGTCATTCAATGTATAAAATATAAGGCGTCCAGTCACAACAAAAGATGACTGACGCTTTCACATTCAAAAAGAGAATTTAGACTTTAGGTGTTACGGGAGGTAATTATTACGTCAAATATCCCTATTAAATGGTAGATAATTACAAGCTTTAAAACTTATCTAATCTATAATTTCAGTTGTTGAAGATGGGTGATGCCATATCAAGGATTTTTTATGTCTCCACTGGCCCCAATTTTATGGCACAAGAGTAATTATGTATTCTTATTAAAGGTTGTATAAGAGTTACACATTTTTACAAAAAATGGGCATTTCACATAAGGCTCTTACGTATTTAAAGAGAGTGCCAAAGATAAAAATCTCGTTGAAGCTGGAATGGATTACTATGGTGTAATTAATTTTTTTTAATTAAACTATATATATTTCAAAGAGGTTGTATTTTTCTATGATTAGGTAAGAGTTGAGGACAAAAATGCTTGTAAAGTCAATTCAGGTACCGATTTGATAATGGTATACTTGTCCAAGATGAAGATCAAGGAGCATATGAATGATGAGTTGTTTATTTGTGTATTTTAAAAGCTCAAGAAAGTGTATAATTCGGAGTATATCACCAATGAACCATGATCACTCGTTTTACACATGGCAAAATGTCTAACCAGTAACGTGGATGGCTAGATGCTTCTATCAATCCATTTTGGATGATATCCCAAACTTGAAACAAATTCTAGATACTTTACATAAATAGAGTTATTTGGGTTGTAAAATGTATTGAGGATTACAATTTGTAATCTGTCATGTGTATTTTACTAAAACTAATGCGGATCTCAAATATTAATTTATTATTCGTTAACTCTAATTTTGGTTGTTATATTAGATTTGACCAAAAACGTAAATTAATAACAAAACTGGACGAAAAGAGGCACGTTCACGTCATAACACTAAACTAACTTGTAGAAATAACCGATTCAATCGTGAGAGTATTTTAATTTGATTCACTAATGAAAATAAGTGGGTGGAATAGTTTTGTGTTATTTAAATTCTTATATATTGAACTTGAGTATTTCCATTTGATTTAAATTATATATTATGCTACCAAAGCCTATTTTTTACAAAATATGTCTACATCAGGCCATCGGACCCACAAAAAGCGGGGGTGACAAGGGATCGTCTAATAATAAGCCCATAAAGTTCAGAAAGTATAGGGGTGTTGTTGAAAACAAGATTGGTCTAGTGATGAGGGCATTAGAATTGTTGAAATTGATAATTAGTCTCTAAGATGATGATTAGAGGAATGTACCCGCGGATCTGAAAACTCATTTGGGGAGTCTTACAAGTATGAAAATCTCAATATCTGTAATAAATATTTGACTTTCATATAAGATTATATTATTATATTTTTTACTGTTAATTCACTAACCTTCTTACATTATATTCTTTTTGGACAAAGAATTTCTACTTGCCCCCAAAATTGCGAGACAATGTGCTGGCGAGTGTAAGCGAGCAATGGAAGACATGAAAGAATAACCTACGTTATCTATATTTTGGGAAGGACCGACAGTTCATGCTGTGGTGTAAGGAAAACATCTCGAGAAGGATCCAATCATGTTGGCCTACAGGTATAGGTTTGTGGAAAACGAGGCTTTCGAGAGATAATTATTTACCCGTGGCTCAACAAGGACTAATCGATCAAAAAAGGAGGATATGCACTACTACGGATTGACATCTTAAGCATAGTTGGTAGATAGGATGGTAAGTAAATTGCTTTAAATTTCATTTTATTTAAATGTAAGTGAATTACTTTAATTTGGTCACATTTTGCAGGAGTCTAGGACTGCCTGTGGGAGAATCCACATATAATTAACTCCTATATAAAGATTTAGATGAAGAAGGGTGAGGATGCTAATCTTCGGGTCACAGATACCATCGTAAGTTATAATTAAAATTACATTATCAATTTCACACTATTTAGAAATATTTTTTTCCATAGTAAATAACGTGTTTTTATACAATTTTAAGAAAGGCTAAAGTTGGCGCACAACACCTAGAGAGACACTGACAAGGCGGGTTAGCGGACCACTATTCCATCCCCTTCACCAATTCTGGTCGATTCATTATCCCCGTACTACATGTACTTTACCCCCAAACCAACTATCCCCAATCCACTTGAGACAGTTAGGGCGAGAGTGTATATCCGTGACACGCGTGGAGGTGATCAAATTTATAAGGGAGTGGAGGACATGAGCATCACTCCGAATACCATGGTACATAACCATTAACTATAGCATTTTGAGTTACGGGTCCTAGTTTTTGAGATTTTATCGTGGAAAGATGACGAGGTATTGCACTTGGACGAAAAGCCAGTGTTCGACATATTAATGACACATTAGGGGTATATATATCGTTTGGCCGAATTTTCTCCTCAAGCCTTATTAAGCTTTTGTAGGAATTTACATTTGATAAAACTTGGTTGATGGAATTAAAATTGCAATGTGCTAGCGTAATTAAATTGCAACATATTTAATTTGGTTTGATATTTGGAATTTGTGTATCTTGGTTTTGATTTGATCGTTATCTCATATTATATTGTTGATAGTGTTGATTGGTTTGAACGGAAATTGGACATTTCTTAAACATGTTTATTGTTGGGCAATAGCTACTACCTAATAATAATTTATTTCATGTTCTATAATTTTGTCACAATCAAGGACCGTGACATTTCAAAGCTTGTCACGGTTCAAAATCGTGACAAAAATAAAGGACTATCCACACGACCATAATTTGGACCATGCGCACGAATGCCCATACATTTCACCACTAATTGAAAACGTTCGCGCGATAAAAAGTGACCCATGCACATGAAAAAGTTTGAACTTATCATGGTCATGGACCATGATAAGACCATAAAAAAAAAGCCTTATCATGATCATAAACTGTAACGAGTCTATTACCAATGAAGGGCTTGTCCGGGTTAGGCTTGGTTACCCCACTTTTTTTTCAAATACCTTAGTGTAGAAAAGATTGTGATAAAAAGGAGCTGTCAGGGTAAAGGATCGTGACAGAGGGAGTTGTCATGATTAGACGTATCACTGTCGTTGACCATGACAACTCCCTTTTATCACGATCAAGGACCGTGACAATCTGGTACAAATGGTGTAGTGTTTCTTCTAATGATAGTAACTTATAAATAATCAACCGATATTAAATTATTATCTTCACTAAAATTTAAAAACTAGATTTCCTACTGTTGCCTTGCTGTCATCGGTCATGAACAATATCATTTATCCATCATTAAACTCCCTGGTTACCTAGAACCCCTGTAAATAATTATAAATATGATTAGTTGCTCCCCATTTTACACACCAGAAACTAGTAGACTACACCATGAAACCCGTCTCAATGACTAAGGAGAAATTATCGTTTCAATAATTATTTTCTATGAAGATCGGGACCTATTTCTTCCAATGTCCTAACATTTATAGATATAACAGTTTCCATTAGTCTTCTTACCTTCTCTGTGAGGCTTAAAAGTAGTTTTGACATTTGTTAGTTGTACCCGAGCCTTTTCCTTCATCTTCTTACCTTGGGGACAAAAGAAGACAACCCTTTCTCATCAACCTTAACCACATCCTTCTGCTTTGTGATATTTTCCACATCTGGGAGTTCTTTAAGTAGTCCCACTAAAGATTAATCAAATTTATTCATAAACTAATTTAGAAAAAAATGTTAAAAGGACTTCGGTAGTGACTGGAGCACAAAATCAACATGGGTTTGTCCATCGATTACATATCCAAGCACATCTAGTTCTCTCAACATAGGCATCATCTTAAGAACATGCTCACTTAAGGGAGTACTATGTAGCATCTTGGTGTTAACTAGCCTTGTCATGGCTTCTCACCTTGTGGTTAGGGCAAAAAATGAATCGAGTTATTCATGAAAAACTCAAGATTATCTCGATTAAATCTAGAGTTCGACTTGTTTGTTAAGCTAACGCACCGAGCTTGAACATGATTTTTAACTCGTTAAAAAAACCGTTGGACTCATCTCGAGCTCGACTCGTGCTCGAGTTTTAATGCATAAACGAGCTTGATTAGACCGCTTAAAATTAAGTTTCTCGAGCTCGGCTCGTGTTTGACGCGTTCATTTAGTAAATGAACCGAGATTGAACATAATTTCAAGCTTATTTAAGATTCAGATCACGCCATAAGTGTTCGAAATGTGTTGGTACTAATGTTGCAACATTAGTCATGAAGGCCAATATATAGTAATGGTACATTTGATCAGCCTTTTGCCATCTCTGATAGGCATGGACATCCCTTTCGGGTGCCCCGTCCTCGGGCTTGGTAGGGCATGTTTCAGTCAAAATAAACTTATAGTCCTTGGCAGTTAGGACAATATCTAGGTTCATTTCCAATTAATATAATTCTTGAAAGTAAGTTTGTTATCCTTTAAGATTGAATCAAGTGGGTTGAAAGAATATCCTATTTTGAAAATAAGAATCATAAATTTTAAAATTAATTTTGATTTAATTTTAAAGTGGCACGTTTCACCGCCATTTAAAAATAATATCATGTCCAACATCCTAGTTCCTTTACGAGTGAGATTTCTCGTTGGGAGCTTAAATCACCCCACCATGGACTAGACGTAATTTTGCCTTTCAATTACGTAGAATTTCGTCTTTCAATTATGTACTCTCGATAGTTCAAGAACTTTTGTTCAACACAATTGAATTGTAGGCATCTTTTGGTCCCATAGTTAATGACAATGACTCAAGTGGGGAGGATATCATTAATTATGTCAAAGTGTATATCTTTGGTTCATCATTTTAACAAGAAACCGTTTGTGAAGGATTTCCCTATTATGGGGATAAAACTCACTCACATTCTAATTCTAGGAATTATCACTTAAGTGTTTTAAGAATATGGGATGCCCTGATTAATTCCATCCGTTGAGGAGTAAGAAAATTTGATGCGAGAAATTAATCACATCACATTCATAAAGAACCAATGGAGACCGCGGGGTTTATGTTTAGATCCCTCTCCCGCATAATATGTAAAAAGCTTGAGAATTTAAGAAAATAAATTTCATCAATTCTAAAAGCCCTAATAAAATCCTTGGTAACTTTCCAATCTACTTATATGAATTAAAATTTTCAAAATAAAACATTTTAAAAATAAAAACCTAGAGATCTCGATTTAATTAGACCTTAAAACTAATTACTCGACTAAATTAAATTTATAGAAGAATAAATTAAAATATATTTTCTAAAAAATTAGTTATCTAGGTCAATCTCAATAAAATAAGCCACGTTATTTGTAATGAAAAATTCCAATCGAGTCAATTTGTACGTATTGACTTTATTCAGCTTGGACAAAACCGTTGGAGTCATTGATTACTATTTTGTTCAGTTGGTCCTGCATATTGAAGACCATAGCGGCCAAGTTAAAGCGACATCACGTGCATGCCAAGTTTCATATTTAATATTTGAGGGATCTCAATGAGTCGTGAATACATATTATGTTTGATCCTTCGATATGTTTCTGGGTGTTCTGTTTTCAAAATAAGTTTTGAGGCATTTTCATAAAAGGATTTTTTAAGGAAAAAATTATGTTTTTAAAGTCATTCAAATGAAGTGGTGACTTTTGTTCAAACGAGTTTATATAAGTCGTTCGAACGAGTTTTTTGATTTTGTTCAAACGAAGTATGAGTTTTTGTTCAAACGAGGTTTGAGCGAGCTTTGAGTGAATATTTTATGCCTTCATAGAAGAATGTTATACAAAGGTCGTTTGAAGTTGGTTCGAACGAGTTGGGCTATCTCGTTCGAACGTCTTTTATTTCGTTTAAATGAGAATGTACAACTCGTTCGAATGACCATTGTGTTTTCATTCGAACGAGATTTTTCAAATTGAGTACCAACTTAAAATTTGCAAAGATCTATATATATCAAGTTTTCACAACAGTTTTCGTTTTTAAGTCTTTCAAAGACATATTTTCATATCTAACCAAGTGTAATACTCCAAATTTTAATAGATAAAGTAGTTATAAAATATTTGGGTCGCGTGAAAGGTTTACATAAAATTGTTACATGCATTGTATTGTATGGGTTGCATAAGTGTTAAAAATAAACATAAAAACTTGGATGAATCGTATTTTTTGGATAAATAGTAATTTTCTAATAAATAGTGATTTCTAGAAGGGTTTAAATAATATTTTGATTGGTTTATTTATACATAATAACATTTTTACAAGGTTAACTATTTTAATATTGAACGTGTAATTACGGTATTGAGGGTACTAATTATTTTGTGCTGGTTGAATATAACAAATGCTAAATTGCATGTCGTGTTTGGGCTTAGCTTAATGCATGTATGATACACATGCATAAAAAGATATAATAAATGAAAAAATGTACTTGGCTTTAAACGAAGAAATAAAAGTGCAGGAACCACTCGCATTGTATTAATAACATATAAGAAGTACCACAGACACGTTTTTAAAATTATTATTATATATGGGTTGTAAGACTCAATTTAGGTAAAATTATATTTTCAATAAGTTAAATATTAGGTGTTTGTAAAAAAAAATTGAGCTATGAATTATTTTATTTTTAAGGGGTATAAATATTATGTAATAACGTGTATTTTTGTAAATAATTAGAAAGGTATGAAAGTTTTAAGAGACCTTATTTTAGTAAAAATGTGCCATTTTATTAGAAAAATGGGTTTTTCATTGTTGCTATCATTCTTGGCTCCTTTATACATGGTTGGACCGTGTGGCGGTAAATTCTGCACGAAGCATCGATAGGTTTGATGTCTCTAATTATGCCAATAATGTCCTTTTAACAACTTTCCTTTATGCCCATTTTCCCAATTATGCTCTCACTGGCAACTACCCCAGTTCTCAGCCTATAAGGATCCCCGTATTTGTTGTTGGAAAAATAAAAGTGTTAAGAAACCCCTTATTTCCCTGATCGATCAAGCGAAAAGTTTTTACCTCGCCCTTATGGTGGGGTGGACCAATTTTTTACCAATGACTTTTTTAGTGAGGAAGAGCGTCCCATTGCTCCTATTGATGAAGCCCTTACTAGGAATTTCCCTGAGAACAGTGTCCCGCTTTTGTTAATCCATTCTTACTTTCCCTCGTATATAGAGTGGTCTTGTTTATATTCTGTTTACAGTCCCCACCGTGTAGCCATTCAATTTGGCTATGATCAAGGAGCCCCTTTGTTGAGCCATTTCACCCGCGAAAAACCCATAAAATTTTCTTTTGCTTGTGCTAACTATTTGACTTCGGCTGTTATAAGTCTATGTGCCAGTTATCCAAACAATCCCGTTGTCCCGAGAAAAGAGGCTTGAGGGAAGATATTGGATATGTACCTGAACGTATTCTGGCAAAATAAACTGGTCCGTTTTTAAACCAACATTCTGAAGGAACCCCGATACCCTGAAGTTGAGAGATTCCCACCCACGGAGCTGGGTTTAAGAAATTGCACCACCTCTTCATCTATTTTCCCTCTTAGTACTGCCAACACCAGTGTTCCCTCCGAACTGCCCCCAGTAGCGCCTGTGGACCAGGCAGTTGTAAAAAAGGAGAAAGCTTCCCTTCCAGCCAAAATTGCTGCCATTACCCCTGGTCCCTCGAGACAAGCTGAGAGAGCTGAGTCCCCGCGCATTGCTTCATCCGGAGCGATAGTTAGGGCCACCCGAAAGGTGCCTGCAAAAAAACTCAAAACCATCCAATAGCCTTCAGCTGGACACACCCCTGACCCTAAAGTCGTCCAAGAGGTGAACTCAATGTTTGACTAACTTCTCCAAACCTGGGAGAATTTTAGCAAAGAGGATAGGGCATTTATATCGGCATATATGACTTCTCTAGGTTTTTTATATGATCATCGTGTTGCTATTAGTGGTAAGAAATGAAAAGTAGTCAGCCCTTTTAAGCTTGTGATGGAGGAATCATCTGAATTCAGCGTGGAAGAACTGCCCGGGGAGCATGCTGCTGTTGATGCTGGTGACGATGATGATGAAGATGAAGATGAGGAGGATGAGAAGAGAGAAATAGTAGTGGAGGAAGAAGAAGAAGAATAAACTTTGCTAGTTTGAAGACGTAGGTTTAGGAGAATGGTTTCTCCCTTCAAACCCGCCTTGCCTCCCCAAGATTATGAGGTTCTAGAAGATGTGTTAAAGGAAGAAGCAAGCCCCTCAATACCTCTTGCTCTTAATGTTTTCTTCCTTCTCTTTTTTTCTAATAACTCTATTCTATGCTTGCCTTGTCTCTTTTTTTAGGTTGATGTGCGAGGTGATACGCACGATGATGTTGGAGAGGATCGTCTCTTCAAGAGAGTTACCCCTATTACTTCACAGGTAATCTCCCATTTCCCCCTAGGGGAAGCTATATTAGATTCTTCATTTGAGTCTAGTAGCGGCTATTCCCTGGATCCCTTTTTTTGCACGAGCAAGCTGGCCCTCAGAGGGATGTTCCTGATGTAAGAGTTGTTGAGGATATACCCAAGTCTCCCCTGCGTATGGTAAGCTTATTTATTTATTTTATTTAAATTATTGTTGTTGTCTCGACTTGTTATTCTAACTTGTGTCTTTCACAGGCTCCTATACCTGTTCGAACTACTTCGTCGGTTCTCGCTCTTTCGAACGACTAAGTACTTGTCACCCTGTTCGGGACTTCCATCCTAAACCAGGAAGGGGTCGATCAAGCTGGAGCTGGTAAGGGAGAGGGTTGACAAGAGCAGGTTGCTGAAATAGGGGGGATGTGATTGCCCCCCCCAAAGTCAATATCCATTGGTGGCTCCTGGTCCTGTTGAGGAGGAGGACGTAGTATAAATGGCCACTCGCAAATTTTCCATCAAGTGACTTCCACAGGTACTTTTCTTATACATCTATCTCCTGCATATAAACTTGTTAATTTTTCCAAGTAATATTGAACTTTATAAATCTCCCGTAACCGAGGGTCAGGCGGTCCAAGTCTTATTGGCATAATCTCCCATAACCGAGGGTCATGCTGGCCAGGTCTTATTGGTATAATCTCCCATAACCAAGGGTCGGGCGGGCCAAGTCTTATTGGTATAATCTCCCATAACCGAGGGTCAGGCGGGCCAAGTCTTATTGGCATAATCTACCATAATCGAGGGTCAGGCGGGCCAAGTCTTATTGGCATAATCTTCTATACTTGCAAGATACTTCATGTATATTTTTTTTTATTTCTTACTTGAGATATATTTTTTCTTTTTGTATTTCAGGTGGAGGTCGACTAGCCTGTAGGCCAGAAGTTGAACGTATTGCTTAAGAAATTATGCAAGCGAGGACTTTAGCCGAAGTTGCTTCGCTGGGTGGAGCCTTAACTGTGTGGGCGCAAGAGGTGGGTCCTAGGGTTGATAATGCGACCAAAGTGGTTGCACCTCAGGTTCAAGCAAGTGAGAGCGCTTAGCGTGCTCAGCATCCTTCTGCAAGTGATAGCATTTTTAGCGTACATCCTCCATAGGCAACCCCCGAGGTGGTTGTGAGGCAGACTTTGGCTAATTTCCCTTATATTCTGACTAAGGGTCCCCGTTTACTAATTGAGCAGTTATTAGCCCATTTTCCTTTAATATTTACCACCCGCTGCTTTCAATCTATTCTTGGAATGATGGCATGTCGCTTGCTTGGGCTCACCATGGTCTTGGAGGAAATCCTGGATACTCCCCTCGAATCTCTTAGCCCTGATACAATCAAGGCTTTATTGGGAAGAGTTAATGTGCTCATAAATGGTGGATTTTCCATATCCTGGTTGGTGGAGCTACTTCATGGATTTAAGAAGACTGACCTTCCCGCCCTCTATCATCGACTCTAAAGTTCACATCGCTCGCAGGTGGCCATTTTAGAAGAGCTTGTAGCTCTGGAGACCAGGTTGGTGGCATTTAAGTAAGAGGTTCTGGAGGCCCGCGAGGCCGTTGCTCGTGCAGAAGCTGAGTTAATGAAGAAGGAGCAGGAGTTAGAGTCCATTCATCAGACGATGGAGCTTTGCCATAAAGATTTGGCTGACCGCATTTCAGACCAAAACGACCTTGTGCATATTCTTCCCCAACATCATCATAGGTTGCTTGGGTCAGTGAACCTTTATTTTATCATGGACATCCCCTAACTCCTTTGTTCGATAGTTCTATTATTGATGTTTCTCATTTATGTTTTTTTTAACTTCCCTGCTTGCATGTCACCACAACTATATCTTTTATTAAATAAAGAAAAAATGGTGACTTTGGTGTCTTCTTCCATTTCCTTTGTTTTCTTTTAACACTTGCTAAATTTATTTCATCAATGCGAACTATATCATTCATGATGAGGAAAATAAATAGTCGTTAAAAAAAACTGGCCTAACATTTTCCATATGAACATTGCTTTGAGCTATATTAAACAGGCAAACATACTTAGTAGATCCACTTTTAACAAAAAAAAAAAACAATTGACAAGGCACAATATAATGAACAAAAGTGTTGACCCAAACATATATTTCAAACATAGTAGATCTTCAGCCACTTATTGTCCAATTTGAAAGTAATATTGTCTTCTGGCTTAGATATCTCGCAGTAACCCGAATCATGGGTTGCTCGTACGATGTAAGGCCCTTCCCAGTTGGCCTCAAACTTGGGTAATGAAAGACCCCTAATATGCCTCGTGCACGCTTTCGGAACCAAGTCCCCCTCATTGAACTTCCTTGGCCTCACTAGCTGGTCATAGGATCTGGACAACTGCTTTTTGTATATCTCAAAGTTCCTCGCGACCTTATCCCTTTGTTCTTCCAGGGCTTCGAGTTGTACATGATGGCTATATGGGAGCATGGCATTTCGCAAGTTCTATGCAATACCCCATATTTATGAGGATATTTAATTAAATTAAATTGGTGATCTAGGATTGAATTAAATCGATGATTTGGAATTTATTTGATTCGGTGATTTGGAATTTATTTAATTTAGAGAAATTATATAATTCAGTGATTGAGAGTAAATCAATTCAATTTAAGTTTAATTTCACGCGTTCGATATTTTGAGGTGGAATTAAAATATTTTTTTAAAGTGACTCAGATGGTGATTTTGAGGTTACGGTTGGTTCCGAAAGGGTCAAAATAGTCGAAAAAGTGTACTCGGGTGTATAGTTTGGGTCCCGAGATGATTTTGGATCAACCCGGCATCGTTTAAGGGTATTTCGGTCATTCGGGAGTTGGAGGTTTAGAGAACTCCGAAAATATTAAGTGTATATATTCCATTATAGATAAGGGTCTAGGGTTAACACAATCACAATAGAAGAGAGTCCATTGAAGAGAAAGAGGAAGAGAAAGCCAAAGTTTCCTACACAGTTTTTCGCCTCGAACGCAACGGAATCGAGATCGGAGCGAGGGGAGAACAACCACACCATCATATTAATGAACTTCAGACCTGTTATTGAGAAGCAAGTATTTAAATAGCAATTTATATTAAGCATGTTATACTACCCATGTAGATTAGGGTTTGATTTCATGCTTTTGGAAGTTTTATATGAATTTGGGAGGGTTTAATTCATAAACTAGAGTGGGAATGTATGTAGAGATGTTCCTTAATGATGATAATTTGAAATTAGTGGGTTTGGGTTGATTAATAAGAGAGAAATCTGAGTTCTTGATTTATAAAGTTGATGAATATGAGAAAAAAAATGGGGTTTTATGTTAATTAAAGGAGAATTTGATTCTTGGGTTGGATCTTTGATGTTTTGTGTAAATTTTCATTGGAAATTTATCTCTATACAAAGATAAAATGATATTAGAGTATATTTGATGATTAATATTGAATCTTGATGGGTTCTTGATTGAAGAACATGAATCTTGAATGACTTAGGGTTTAATTGATAAACATAAGATGTCAATCTGCCAGAATTTTTTATGTAACTTTAAACGTATACCATTTTAGTTTTACCTAGAATTAAAGTGATACCCATACATTCTTGGAAAGGTATATGTCTTGTCTTTCTAATAAGATTTGAATCAGGTCAATCGGAGTCCCGTAGAGGGAGAAATCGATGTTTTACTGTATGGTGTTTGATCTGCCAACATAGTAACTACCAGAATTTTTGACGTAACTTTAAACGTATTCCATTTAAATTATACTTAGAATTAGAGTGATATCCATACATTCTTGTAAATTTCTATGTCTTATCTTTCAAATGAGCTTTGAATCAGGTTAATCGGAGTTCTGTAGAGGGAGTAATCGATATTTTACTACAGGGTATTTAATCTGCCAGAAAATTTTCTAATCGATTCGGTTGCTCAGTTTTGGCCAAAAATTTCCTTTTCTTTAGGACCTTTGGAAATAGTTTAGAATTAATTTTTGGGATTTAATTTCTAATATAAGGTAATTATATTGAAACACCAGTAGGCCTAGTTTGGGTTTTAGGCGTGATCTACGAGGGAAGTTTAAGGGCTAAATTAATTTGGATTAATAGAGAGGAAAAATCTAAATTGAAGGATAGTTCGAGTTAAGAGAATTCGAGAGGAACGTGAACTTAGACCATTAGGGGGTAGAGAGTTTACCTTCCGATATTGTATGTGGAATAAATGATACCCTTCGAGTGATGAGAAATACTCGGGAATGTATGGTAATGAACGAAGTTATAAATTATGGAATACGTAGAATATTCGGGATATAAATATACTATATATGAGGCTTGTGATATGGGATGTGTGTGTGCCCTATTGTTATTATAAATATATATATAGGTGTAGTGAATACCTATCGTTATTATATGGTTGTGTGAATACCTCGTTGATGTTATATTTATATAAGTGAAATATGTACCTATATTATTATTTATTACGTGTATGACATACCTACCATACTTGCTATCACGGGAGGTTGGCGTTCGAAAGAGGACAATCTTATCCACTGTTTCCTTCGGGGGGATTTTAGATTTGGTACCTCAAGAACATAGGACTGTGAATGGCTTATCTGTGAGTCGATAAGTCTGCTGACTGTGGGAGCGTAAGTATGTGCATGACCCATGGATATGTGAACTATGTTCGCCTCCAATATGTGTGATTTGATATATATGGTTCGTGAGAGAAGACGAACCAATAGTCCCTTGTACAACGAGAGATGTACCCGGATATGATAGCAGAGTATGCATGCACCGCAGCTGTGCCTAGGGGTGCTTTACTAGTATAGATATAATGAATGATAAATATATATACCTTTGAGATGTTTTACAGTATGCACCGCAGCTAGGTCTGGGAGGTGATATATATATATTAAAAAGTGTGAATATATATATATACTTGTTATGTTATCTACTGTGTAAAATTAATGGATGAGAAAGATAGTGAAATCTTATTTGACTTAAGTATATGAACACTAAATCCTAAAATTTGAAAAGCCTTGCCCATATTAAAGAGAAATGGATATATATTTAATAAATGTATTTGCATGGAAATACGGGTAGACGCTATGAGTTATGGGTAGCAGACTTATGATTTCAAACCAGATAGTTGTGTGTATCTAAACTAAAAGTAATCTGAATATTGGAGTTGAGGTAACATTCCAGACCAATACATATGGAATAACTATTGGGGTCGGGGTAACATTACGAACCAATAGCCCTTGATGTGTGATACAAGGATATAATAGCAGAGCGTGTACTTACATTATATATGGTGTGTAAAATATATATACTACACGAATAATCTACTTATGTGTGCTAGTAGAGAGGCGAGATAGTATGTATCTAAAGAACGAGTAATCTACTAAAGAGTAATTAGTAGGGAGCTTAGATAGGGTATATCTATATAATGATGAAGCTACTAATGTGTAAATAGTAGGAAGATAGTTAGTGAATATCTAAAATAAATTTTAAGTAGAGAAACTTAAATGGTAAAGTTTCAACAATAACCTACGTAGAAAGGGTAACTGGGGTTTAATAATAACATAAGAGAGATGCTAATTCTTAAGGGTATTCGATAGCGTACTGTATGGGCGGTACGGAGGAGCTATATTGATTTGGGTTTATTAGATAATGGTTGCCTAGTTAGATTGGCTAAAATTGACTAGGTGGGGTTAAGTAGCAAACGTTAGGTGCGCATTATAGATGAGAGATGAGGAACTCAAGGGAGTGTTCGCAACCTAACTGTGTATCTAATAACTGTTCATTTAAATTGTTATTTAAGTACTTGCTAAATGTTTTTAAATGATTTTTACTTGGGCTCTGACCCGTACTTGCAAAACCTTTTTCCAAAACCTTTTAGGTGTCCATCCACAAGGATGCCAAGCAGGATGATCTATTCTAGGGATGCGTAGCTGCATCACTTGTGGATGCTTGCAGGATTTTGACTTAGACGATTCAGTTACTTCACTCCTAGTGTAGGGTGCAGGGTAGTACTTTATTCGGGCATGTTGCCCACAATTATTTCATTTATGACAGTCAGACCTTATATTCAGATTATTCGGGCATATTGCCCACAGTTATTTCATTTATGACAGTCAGACCTTGTATTATTCAGGTTGGACTTTATATTGGATTTTGTAACCGATGGTTTATTCGGTATTATTTCATTCCAGTCTTTTATATTGTGGATGGATTTATATTACTTTTGCATGGGATGTATTTATGTAATAATGTTTTGTTGTTGATTGTTTAATAAAAAGATTAAAATTCGGCTTTTTGAGTACTAGGTGGTTAGTAATGTTTTAAAAAGTTTTCGACAGTGATGCTAAGAATGAACCAAATGAGAAACCTGTTTTAATTGGATATAGGACTGATCGCCCGGTATTAAATTAGGCAGGGTGTCACATTGTAGTGAGCGAAAGGTACTTCGAGTTCGATCAGTAACACAGCTTCTTCCCCGAATACTAAAGAAAACAGTGTGTATCCCGTTGGTTTCTTTTTCATCATTTGATAAGCCCATAAAACTTCGAGGATCTTATCATCCCATGTGCCCAGAAACTCCTCTAATATTTTTGCCAGAATGTTTACTAAAGTTTTATTGGTGGACTCTACCTGCCCATTGCACTTCGGGTATGCTACTGTTGACTTATGATGGATGATGGAGTATTTTTCTGTTAGTAGATGCACCTCACTGTTCACGAAGGGGGTACCATTATCTGACAAAAATACATCCGGCATATCAAAACGGCAAATAATGTATTCCTTCATGAATCACGCTTCTACCCCAGCTGTGGCTTTCTTAAGCGGTATGGCTTCAGCCCACTTCGTGAAGCATTCTGTGGCTACTAAAATCCATATCTTTCCTCACGACGAGGTATTTATGGCCCCTACCAAATCAAACTCCCAAGTATGAAATGGATATGGTGTAGAGAGGGGGTGCAGGTCAACTGAAGGAGAATTAATCATATTCCCATGTAGTTGACGAGCCTTGCACTTTCGGACGAACTCTGCCGAATCTTTCTCCATCGAAGCCTAGTAATAACCTAAGGCCATTAGTTGATTATTAAGTTTGGACCCTCTGATATGTCTGGGTTCATGAGATTGTTTTAATACTTCTTTGACCTCTTCTCCCCTTACGCATCTTAGGGGCCTGTCATGATAACCTCACCGGTACAGTTGCCCGTCTTGCACGAAGTACCTCGGTGCTCGCCTTTTTATCTTAGTAGCATCTTTTTTATCCGTCGGTATCACTCCGTATATCAAGAAATCCATGTAGGGTTGTCTCCAATCTTGCGGCTAGCCAATGAAGTTGCATTCTGCTGCCTAATAGAACAGATAACACTTTGAATATTCCCTTTAAACTGTGGCCACCTCTTGTCTCATCGATACCCTGTCCGTTGTATCCTCCTATACAAGGGGATCTCCATGGTTTCATAACTATCTTCATATACCTCGAGTAGTCTTCTTTTAGATTCTTTGGGACTTACACATCGGGATAACCAACCTCTTTTATTCTTGTACTATAAGTTGCCTCCGGTAACATAGTATTGCGCCAAATCGGCTAAATTGAGTGGCCCATCACCCCTCTCCAGCTGCTTTCTAATATCACCCCTCCAATCATTTTTATCCTTCGATGGTAGCATTTTCGACACCGTCTAGGGGGCCGTACTCTTCGTTATTCGTACCACAGTTGATTCCCCGTCAAAGGCAATTTTCTGTGCAATGGTTGCGTAGGCATCCGCATGTCTGTTCATCGTTCGAGGGTACTTCTTGATCCTCACCACCTCGAACTGTCCAAGAAGTCGTTGGACGATCGTTTGATAAGGCGCCAGACTCATATGCTTCAAAGCGAATTCTCCCGTTACCTATTCTACCATAAAGTTAGAATCCCCTTTGATTGTTACGAATTGGACACCTCTTCTTAGTGCCTCGAGTAATCCCAGGACCAGTGCCTCATATTCGACCTCATTACTCGAGCATTCAAACCCCAACTTGAAGGATAAATGAATTTCTTCGCCATCTTTTCATAGGATGATCCCAGCTCCCCCTTTTTTCTCAGCCGGAGAGTCATCAAACTCCATACTCCACTCGTCGAAGGTGGATGCTATGAAATTGGCCTGAAGGAGAGTCATCAAACTCCATACTCCACTCGTCGAAGGTGGATGCTATGAAATTGGCCTGAAGATCATCACCCGGGATCTCTTTAACAGGTGGCTCGAACGTCCCTAGCGGGAAGATAGCCAATAAATCCACATATGCCTGGATTTTAATGGATCGCGGGACCACACACTTGAGGTTGTACTCTGAGAGGATAAAAACCACCGAGTTGCCCTGCCTACCAACACAATTCTGGCATGAAAAAACTTTATAGGATCACACCTAGTTACAATATAAAACGTAAATGATAGTAGGTAATGCGTAAGCTTTTGTGCTACAAATACAAGGGTTAAACAATGCCTCTCAATGCTAGTATATCTGGTCTCAGGACCATGGATGATCCTACTCAAGTAATAAATAAGTTTTTCAATACCTTCCATCTCTTGGGCCAACAAGGCCCCAATAGATCGTTTAGTTGATATAAGGTATAAACATAAAGGGATACCTGCTTTAGGGGGGATCATTGTCTGAGGAAAAGTGAGGAGTACTTTCAGCTTGTCTATGGCATTTTGGTGCATCGTTTCCCACGCAAACTTCACGCCCCTTCTCAGCAACTCCATTAAAGGGTGTGTCACTTCTGCTAGCCCCAGGATAAACCGCCTCAGATAGGAGACTTTGTAGAGAAAACTTTTTAGCTCTTTTGCTATTTTGGTCTTGGTATATCAAGGATGGCTCATCGCTTGTCCAAGTCCATTTATACCCCCTGACGATTTACCACAAACCCCAGGAATTTCCCACTTGTCACCCCGAATGCACATTTAAGAGGATTCATTTTCAGCTTGTACTTCCTGCAGCGAGTGAACACCCTTCTTAAATTATCCAAATGGGACCCCCTTCCTGAATTTAATTACCAAATCATCAACATAAAACTCCACGGTCTTGTGAAAAAGGTCATGGAAGATGGCCATAATCATTTTTGATACGTAGCCCCAGCGTTCTTCAATTCGAAAGGCATGACTGTGTACATGAAGTTGCCCAAAGGCGTTCGAAAGGTAGTTTTCTCTACATCAGCCGGATCCATTTTTATCTGATTATATCCCACGTAGCCATCCATGAAACTTTATATCTCATGGCCTGTTGTTGCATAAATCAGGCTATAAATAGAAGGCAATGGGAATTCATCCTTCGAGCATGCCCGATTTAAGTTTTTGAAGTCGACACATATTTTGATTTGGCTCTTGTTCTTTTTTCCCACGGGTATAATGCTAGTGAGCCAGATCGGATGTTGGATTGGGACTGCAAAATCGGCTGTGAGAAACCTTTGAACTTTTTCTTTAATTTTCAGATCTAACTTCGCCTTGTACGTTCGAGTGGCCTGTGTTATCGGAACGAATGATGGCAAAATGTTCAGTTTGTGGTAACTCATCTCTTTGTCTACTCCAGGCATCTCGATGTACTTTCATGCGAAGATATCTTTGGACTCCAACAACAACTTAATTAGCTCACCTCGAGGGGCTTCCTCCAAGTCCTTCGAGATAAAAATAGGATTTGAATCCTTACCCTCTCTAGCCAAGTCAACCTTCACCAACTCTTTGATTTGCGGCCTGAGGCTATCCTTCATACATTATGGTTCTTCTTTTAGCTCTTCCACGAACTCCTGTACCTCAGAGTTATCAATTACCAAGCATTTCCCCTAATTATCCACTAGGAAGCATTCATACACTAGGAAGCTTCATTGTCCAGACTCTCGGCTGCCCGCTCACACCTTCATAGTTTATAGATAATTCTACCATTAGGTAAAACCACCCGTTTGCAAAACTGGGCCACTTCCTTCTGAAAAGGTCTCTTCCTATGATTCTCATTCACTTATCTTATTGTTCGTATGCTAAGAACACTCTGCGTTTGAACTTGGTGCTCGGTAGGGTCAATATGCGGGGTTAATTGATCACGGAGCTGCCTTAACAGACTAGGGGGCCTTCCCTCTCCCAGTTCGCGCTTCTCTTCATAAGTTACAACCGTGCAAGTATGTTCCCGCACTCTCTCTTTAGTTGACGGGATCCTTATCCCCCCGATATACCTTGTTACCGTGGTAGCTTCTTCGGTCGGATCAATATAAAAAATGACATCCACCATATGAGCTTCCTCTTTTACAAAAGGTTTCTTAGTAGCTTGAATCACCACCTCCTTACCCTTTATGTTTGTCTCAACACATTGATGATAAGTGGAAGGTACCAACCCGTAGTTGTGCAACCACACCCTTCCCACCAATAGTTGGTTTGATGGCTCGTAATTCATGATATGGAATTTAATGTGGGAAGTGATGTTTCCCATCGTGATGCCCACGTTAACATAACCTATTGACTTGGACGACTGATTATCATACCCTAATATTGCCAGTGAATGGGGGCACTATCCTTATTTTCGCCAACCTAGTAGCATAAAAAGATCCAATGGACATTATATTAATGGACGACCCTCCATCCAACAAGACTCGTGGGAAAATATAATCATTTACTGATGTAGTAACATACATGGGTCTATTATGGGGATACTCGATCAGCCTATCAACCTCTGAGAATGTGACTGCTAAAAGGTACCTTCTCACGAGTTTAGCTATAGGTCCTTTCCACTTTAAGTGCGGTACCATATTTTTCTTAGCGACCTCAAAGATGGATCGCGTGACCTCCAGCTGGGAATATTCAGGAAGGCCCACTTGGTCGAAGAACTAGCTAAACTTTGGTGAGCGAGCAACGGCTAGACATTTGACCTATGGGTCTGCCTGGTCATCTTTTAACTCATAAACTTCCTCCACGTCTCTATATGCAGCCTCATCGTATGCTATCACTTCGTTTACTTACTCAAAAGGGCAGGCTCCCAACTGCCTGTCGAGTCCTTCAATGAGGTCATATGTTTCTTTCCTTTGGTCCTCTGTTCCTTCAAGATCGTCACCTAAATGGAGTTTATCTAACTCGATAATGCATTATTCTAGAGACTCTTCAAAGTCATCCTTAAGTGATTCTTCAGAGCCACACTCTTAGAACCACCGTTCCATCGTCGATTGTTTGTCCTCTTTATCAAAAGCGCTAGCCATATGGGCTCTATGAAGTGGTAGAGGGTTATCATTTACATCATCTTACGGTAACTCAATGTCTCCATTCTTCACGTGATGGTCAATCAGCTTCCTTAGTGAAAACACACTTTGGTAGGATGGTTTACTCTGTTATAGAGCGTGAAATAATGAGGCTTCTCCTTATCCTCCCGCAAGAGTTGTGCAGTGCTGACATTAATCGGCATACACACTTTATCGCAAACCATGAGATCATAAAGGTTCAAAGCTTATTCCACCGTGCAAGGTAGCTCAGGGGGATCCTCTTCGTCTTCAAAACTTCTCTTGTTGTTCCTACCCCTTCTACTCCTCGACCGTCACTATTCTCCTCTTTGGCCCTATCGTCTGTATAGTTAACCCTCGAGGGGATTCCCCTCCTCGAGGTAACCGTTAGCCTGGCCAACAAACTTGACAAAGTGGACGGGGGAGCTACGGGCTTTACCACCAAAGCAATATTCATTGCCGCTTTTAAAAAGGCAACAAACGTACCTTATCGCATTTCGTTAATCAGATGACATATATATTCGGGCAGCAATCCCTTTGTCCATAGTTGTAGAAGTTTGTCCTCTCGCGTCTCCTCTCTCACATCCAGAGAGCGTTCACAAAACCTCCTGATATAAGACACAACATCCTCCTCTCGATTCTGTTTCTCTCGTGAGAGCTGGGTGAACGTAAACTCATCCTCATCCAAGAAGAAATTTTGCACAAACCAAACATGTAATTCCTCCAAAGAGCTTACACTACCCGGGGCCAAGTGGGAATACCACGTGTAGGCCTTCTCTGTCAGGGGTTTTGAAAACTCCCTCAGCCTTAGCTTTTTGTCAATGTAATGGGCCCCAAGGCTTTCAATAAACCTCTTTATATGCTCCTTGGGGTTAGCACCCTTCCTTGTGTACTTCTAAAAAATGGTGCAATATACCTTACTAGGTATAGATCATTGTTGTATACCTCTGGGTAGGGGGTACGAAAGTCATCGTACATCGAAGAACTATTTCTTTTAGATACAACTATAAACTTTAGTAGCTCTTTCTTCATTTCCTCCAAGCTGGTCGACGGAGGTCCATCTGGCTATAGCGTTGTTACCATCGGAGTCATCGAAGCTGGTATACTTACTCCTTGGCCGGTTATTGTGGCTGGGACCGCTGGAGTTGATTCCCCACATTGTAGCATTGGCCCCATTGTCATATGTGGAACCACGGTAGGGGGCATACTGCTCAAAGGTGATGAAGCGGTGGGGAAAGAGCTATTAGAAGTAGGCCACCCCTCCTGTAATAGTAGGAACTGGTATAACTGCAAGGGTGTAGTGAAATAGCTCGCTCCCATGGGAACTCTGAACATTTCCTGGGCTATCGAAGTTTTAGTGAACTATGCGAACAAACCCATCAGCCCCTTCATTTGCTCTGGACCGATTCCCGTTTACATGAATATCCTTTTTATAGTGCTTGACTCCACTCTTGCCACTCTCACCCCATCAAGCGGCGCAAAGTTATTTGTCTCTTCTTCACACTGCATGGCGTCAAAGTCGATGACTCTAGCGGTGTTATCCGCTGGCATCTTTCAAAAGAGAATACCTCCCCAGCAGAGTCACCAAATGTAAGATGTGGGTTCTTCAAATATAGTTTGTATTAAATGAGGCGTAACCCCTTATCAAGATCGAGATTAACACCGTTAAGTATTAAATACTGGTAGTGGCCACAGGTAAGTCAAAGACAAACGAACTCAGCATTCGAATTTATATTAAACAGCATATTAGCACAAAAGATGCATGACGAACGCAATAAATAGATGGGACTAGCAGGAAGCGTGGTCGGAGGGAGAAAGAATAAGAACTCTAGGCACAATGGAGGCAAGGCAGGAACTTCAGGCTCAGTTAATGCTCAATGATGAGTGTATCAGATGGGTGTGGGGAATTAATGCTCTCTCGAGGGTGTTCTCGACTGCGGAGGAATTTGGGCAGTAATTATAGGCTCAGAATCATCTTTCCCTTCTAACTTGGTCATCTGGTGTATATATGGGGGCAAGGCTGCTCAAGTGAGCTTGCCTGCGATCAGTCTGATTGGGTGCATTAAATGCACAAGATATTGCATTAAATGCATGGGATTTTATGGTTTTAGCGGGAAACCATTTTATTGGCTGGAAGTATTGTGGGCATTAATGAGGGACGTGATATGCCAACTTGAGGCTTACTTGAGGATGGCTAAATGGTCAGGTTTGGTGAGCTAGGGATGCCATCCTAAGGATAAACCCACTTGAATGTACATTTTCGAGTCCCTAGATGCTAGGCTTTATGACGTCATAAAGTGGTTTAAACAGTGACCCCGTTAGGTATCTGGTCACATCAGTCAGGCAGGATGGTAGGTGGCTCGAGTGTTATGGCAATCTGTATGTTGGATAAGAATTATTTTGGGTCTAAGGTGAAATACAGAAGTACCTCGAGGAGGTTCCTTCGAACTGGTAAGTGCTGTTATGGCTTGAGTGACCGTTTGTTCTGAATGAAGTTTTGTCCAAGTGTGCCAAGACGGCTGGTAACTACATTCCCAACAAGGTCTTGTTCTCAATCCTCCAAACCATATCCCTGTGTGGTTCCCAATAGTAGGTTGTTCGATATAGCATGTTAACTCTCCCATGCCATGCCAGGCGTGATTTTTCGTTGGTACCAAACAACCTCACTCGACATACATTTATAAGATTATGTAAATGCTACAGTATTCTATTACTTATTACGAACTATTGTCATCCAGGTAACTTGGAGAATCTTTGAGGTGGGTCCTTCGAGTCACTTCCATGAAGAATCTTCGAGGTGGGTCTTTCGAGCCACTTCCTTGAAGGATCTTCGAGGTGGGTCCATAGGGAAACATTCCTTCTCTTTCTTCATGAACTAATAAATCTTTCTGACTAAGTTAACCAGTCTTTGGCGGGGACACTTCCTACACGTTATAACCATGCAACTCTCGCGATGAGCCTACTCACATTTTATCTTTATTGCTATACTAGTCGTATCCCATTAATGTACTTTCACACGTATAAAGATATATAAAAAACTTGTCTTTACATTAATGAGCACCATGATCAAAATTTTCTTTTCACTTGATTAATTGGGCTATAAATCCATGAGTGTTATATGGTCTTTCACTGATTGCCATAATGCTGCAATATACTCTTGATCAGTGGTCTGGGATCTAATCATTAAGTTGCACCTTAGGGCTCCGGGCCCTTCTTAAAATTCTCAGTTACCTCTGAGTATCTTTTATGTGCTATGTTATTATAATCCTTTTTTATTTCTTATTAACTTTTAAGCCTTTTTTCCTTTATTTTCTTTTTACCGATCGCTAAGGCCAAATACTCGGGACGAGATAAGTCCTAATACACTTTATTTTCAAATTTCACTTTTTATCAAAAAATCCATTTTCAATTTAAATTAAATTCGATATTTCATCTATTGAAAACAACTTTAATTATTGTTTCTTGTGAAACTTAACATTTGAGTTCAAATACTCATTTATACAATTTAACGCGTTTTTCCCTATTCGTGCACACTTTTAAACTTGTATTTATATATTTTGCCACAATTTTACTTTTTACCTTTAATTTATGAAATATGGGATTTCATTACATAAAATATAACTCTTTAACTATAATCTTTGTTTCTTAAATCATTCTTAAGTCCATATTTCACATAAAATGGAAGAACAATTATATGCCGACTATTGTTTCAAAGTGCGGAGTACTTCCTTTGGCCCCACTTAATTAGTAATCATCTCTTTTACTATACTCCACTATTCCTGGGATAGTCACGTATCATAAGGGTGTCCAACAAGTGTTTTGGATACCTCGTGATTGTGTAGTCAACTAACAACTTCCACCCCTCATCGAACATTCTCTCTTAGCATGCCTTGCAATCGAAAGGACAATCGCACTTTCGAGTACCATAACTTCCCTTCCTCTTTTTGTCCACCCCTCATCTCTCCTATTCATGTGAGGCTCACTGCGCTCATAACCCAATATCACCCTTTCCGTTCTAACTAAACTTGCTCTGTCAGATTTCAAGATGATAACAATAGCATGAAGTTTACGAACGATTTGTTAACACCGATCGATCATTTTATCACGATCATCAAATATTTGTACAAGTATAATATGCATTGTTAATTGAAATTACATATATATGAAAATTACAACTATATAAGTACAAGTATAAAATGCATTGTTAAATGAAATTACCTGATAACAGGGGAAATTCGCGGCGCAAGTGTATAAAGATATATCTCGATCGTTATGCTCGACTCCCACCGCTTTGCAAAAACCTAGACTATTGACTACACTCTTTTAAGGGAGTACAAGAGTCAGTCTGGGTATCAAAAATCCACAGAGACTAGTTGATAGAATTTTATTAATTTAATACTTCTCAATAAAAGTGTAAAAGATATCGGATAACAAAAAGAAAAGATAACTAGGCATGGGTATTTAAACTAAGATTAACAAAGGGAATAAAAACTATAGGTTGCGACTAATATCCTCACCGCGGTTTAATGCGCATAAATGGTTACATGGGACTACCATTTAGTAAGATTGAATCTCATTTCAACAATCAATTAAATCTAGAGTTGTCACTCCCTAAATTCGCATAAAAGCCTAATATAATTTTGGCGTCAACAAATACCCCAAAAATTACACACACAAGGTCGTAAATACGGAGCATACATGATATATCCCGTTAAATTTCCTAGGCGTAATAACAAGAACAACCTAATTGAATTTGATACATAAAACCCATCACCATATCAAATCAACACATTAAAACCAAGGTGAGTTCCATTAATCACAACCTAATTTAAGTTAACTAGAAAGCATTATAAATGACATGTATTAAATGTAAGAAATAAATGTAAGTAGTAAATAAAGCAATAAACAAAGCAATAAATCTAGATTACATCCTAAAAACTAAGTAAGATGAGTTCTATTTTAGAAAATAAACTAAGGGGGTTTATTTAGAGCAAGTTACAAAAGAGATCAAAGAAAAATGGAAAAAGAAATAAAGAGGAAAAAATATCGGATTACTGCTTCTATCGGTTGATCGTGTCTAGGGGGACGGTCGATTGGGTAGCGTACTGCTTCCATTATAAGCCAAAATATGATTCACCGGTCGACCGGTGGGGCAGGGGCGGTCGATCGGTCCCCTGTTCCATGGTCTTCTTTGGTCATAAAGGGGAGAAACGGATGGAAACGAAAATGGATCCGTAAGGACATTATTTTATATTGACTGTTCACAATTGAGTATGTTGTATACCTCTACAACCATCAAAAAATTATTCAAATTCATTCAAGTATCGAGACGGATCCGAATATCAAGCTTTTTCAACATTCAAACCTCTGTAAGATGAATTTTGGTGAGAATGTATTTAAGTTCCTTTACGGTTCATTTAAAAGTATTTGGTATGTTTAAATGTTTTTGTTAAATTTTTTTGAATTCATTATATCTAAAGATTTTGTTCTCGGACACCTTTCCGCAGAAAAATAATAACTAATTAAAAAAAATCAGAAAAATACGAAACTGGCGGCCACGCGTTCGTATCGAAATTATCTACAATCATGGCTTAGAATCTCGTTTTATAGGTGGTTCGAACGACATCAGATCTCGTTTGAACGAAATGGGATCTCATTCGAATGACACGCTGACTCAAATTTTTTATATAAAGCGCAATAAATCATTCTGTTTCAAGAAGGAGACCTGACGATCTTCGATATCAGTAATCCGCTAACAGCAGAACACTTCGTCTTCTTCAATTTTAGGGTTTAAAACCTTGTTTTTCAATTCACAAAACATCCCAATATTTAGTGAATTATTTTGGAATCCAAGAGTACTCTTGTAGGGAGGATAACCTACACCGATATTTGGACTGCGTGTCCATGTGGATTCGCTGCGTGTGGATTCATTGCTGAAGACTGATGTCATTGAGGTTCTCTGCGTGTGGATCTTTACTGAAGATAGAACTGCGTGTTCTTATGGAGTAGCCGTGGTTATTCCATTGCTGACGACACCGACCGATACCTGAGGGTATTCGTGTGTCAAAAATCTATTTTATTATAACCGTGTAAGTTGTGATTTACAATTATAGTGGAAAAAAAGGTTTTGCCCCCATAGGGAATTTTCCTCATATTGCGACTATCCTCTTATTTGGTTTCCTTTGCATGATTATTTCTTTATAATTTCATATCACTTAGATGTATGTGTTAGGACTGAATTAAAACTTGGGTTTTATTAAAAATGGTTTGGTTGGCACACAATTAAAATTGATTTATTTGAGAAGTCGTATTTATTCCGCTGTAGCACTCTCAAATTGGAAAAAGACAAAAAGATTTTTGTATTTTGTTTTACGCCATATATGAATGGACACGTAGGATGACCACGCCACAGTTTCATTCCATTGGTACTGCTGGTTGCTTCTTGAACAGTTTATGTGCAGTTATTCTTGGTTTTCCTGCTAAATTGCTAATTCTTCATTGTTCGTTTAATCACACCTGCTTATATTGATGATTCATTTGTATGATTTATGTTTGCTAGCATAAGATGACTTTAATGCTGCTATTATGCCTATTGTTGATTGTACTACATTTTTCATATATTCTGAAAAACCAAAAAGAATTTCGATTTTGAAATTTTTTGAAAAAGCTAAAGAGATTTCATTTTGTTAAAACTTTTGGAAAAAGATAAAAAGATTTCTGTATTTTGTTTTACACCTATATGAAGGGATACTTAAGATGACTAAGTCACAATTTCATTCCATTTATCCAAGTGACAATTTGATAGTGTTTTGAGATAATATATCATGTCATCCATGTGTTTTACAATGTTTGGAGTCATTGAGATGTTATTAGAAGATACTTCCTAAATGTTTGACTCATTATTTCCTCTACTACACACGTGTACAGATTTGTTTGATTATTATACTTGTCTATCACATGTTGGTCGAGTGTTTTCATCTCAATCCTGTCTTTAAAACGAACCAAGTTCAGTAATACGAGAGTAATAGAAGTAATGAATGTAAAAACCAGTGCCCTACCACATGCAATAAGCCCAACAATAATGAAAAATATTTCAAAGATGTTATTATCAAAGTGAATAAATTCACACAAAATTCCGTATTACTAACATTATAGAATGAAATTCGTGGAGTTGAAACCTTAAAATGTGGGAGGAGAGTGAGCACATGCAAAGTATGGTTTGGCAAAAACTTAAATCAATCAGATAAGCATTTAAGCGTGCATATAAGTCAATCCTCACCGGGCATTACGCTCAACTAGGCCGCGCACATATCACAAATGAAGAACGCTATATATAAAATGCAAAACTTTGTAATCTCAAATAAGATATCGTCATTAAAGGAGGCAAAATGTATTTTCATAGAATGTCAAAATTATTTAAACTTTTGAATTGAATCACCCTAGGATCACATAGGACTTTATAGGGTTGTAATGTAGGTTAGGCTCGGGTTATAAAACGAAGGAAATATGTACGAATTCAAAGTGTTCAGAGATGAAAACTCGAGATAATGGAAAATGCAAGCAAATATAAAATTGGATTCCACAACAAGCATTAGATATGAATTTGGAGAGAGTAAACAAAGCTTACTGAACACTATATACAACATATACAAATTTCTCTTTCTTTTCTTTTTCTCTCGTTTTCTTTTGTTTTCTACTTTTTTCACTTCTTTCTTTTCTTTTCTTTTCTTTTCTCACTCTCACATGATTAATTGCAAACACATAACGTGAACATCATTCAATCCCAAGTATCATTCTAAACAAAGGTACGAAAGGTGATATATATGGTTTATAACTCCAATGTGGAGTTGGTTATGGGATTTGGGATAATGAAACGAAGGGCTATATTAAGGCTCAAAGGGGTTGACTAGGGAAAACATATAAGGTGAGGTCAAGGTCAATATGGGTGATATAACAAAGATGGAATATGATCCTTTCCTAAGGTTTACGCAATTCTCGAGTCAAAACAAACTTTCAAAATGATGCTCAAGTAACACATTTCATATGTGAACTTAATTAATGAACGATCAATGAAAGAATAGTGAGATTACCAACGACTGTAACATTTTTAAAGAGGAAAGAGAAGTTCATAACACTCATAAATGAAGAAAAGCCCAAAGCACACCAGGTGTAAGTATATACAATGCAATAAAAGATTACCGAGTTATGAAAATCTTAAACCAAATCAATAAAGTAAGAAAATGTATGTGCTCATGGGATTAAAGTTTAATTCATAAAGTTATTCATAATATCAATTATTGAGGACCAAAGGCTAATAAATTCTAAAATTGAAACCATGCATAATTGAGTTGTCTATTGGATCGAATAATTATTAAAATTCATCATAAAAAACAAAGGCAAAATGCCCAACAAAGGAGAAAAAATACATAAAATCTTTTTGAAGATTTTAATTTTTATAGGAAAAGCATGCTTGGGAAGAACATATAATCAAATAAAAAAACTATCAATGAATGAATAGAATAGCCTATACCCCCTAACTTAAAACCCGACATTGTCCTTAATGTGAATTAAGAATAAAGTTAAAGAGAGGAAAATAGTGATATCACCCACAATGGAGCGATCTCGTGAAAATACAATCCCAATGATTCTGCAAAACATGTTAGTACCAAGCATAACAAAAAACAAATAACAAAAACTTAACAAACTACACTAGACAATCAGTAAGAATAAAGAAGAAAAATAAAAATAAAAATAAAATAAAACTAATTATTTACAACCTACAATTTTAACTTCTAACTAACTATACACTAGAAGTTAAAAATTTTGAGGGTCCACCCAAAACACGATTTGACTTTGGAGAATCAACGAGGGACATTCCCTTTCATGCATACCTCTGAAAAATAGGGATTTCGTTCAAAAATGAAAGACATGTGTAAGGCGAAAGAAATGAACCATCACCAATCAAAATATTTGAAGGGATGATGGGGGGTTTGGATAAAATGGGCGACAAAAACACTTGGGGTCCAAAAAAATAGAATTTCCTCTAAAATATTTTGCAATTGGAATGTGTGGTGGCACACATGGAGGCAAAATTGCCTTCATGGAAAGCAACTCGAGCAGGTAATCCTCATCGGTGTAAGGGTTAAACGTTTTAAAGTTTGAAACCGATTCATCGGGTACTTGTATCGGTTCGACAATATAGAATAAATATGGGGATGAAAGAATTTCAAACTCAAAATATGACTCATCGTCGCTTGAAGATTGAGTTTCGAATGAAATAAAATCATTTTCAATGAAATATTCTTCTTTGGGGGCCAACGAAGAGATCATTTCATTTAAAATGGATATTACGTCCATTTCTTCTTCATTTTCATTCTCTATTATACCATGGGTCAAGTCAAAAATGGTTTGTTCAAAAGTAGGCAAAAAATCCTCATTTGGTTCAAAACATTCATCGTCTTCGAAAGTCTCGGAAGAAAAATCGTCGTTGGATTAAAATAATAAATCCAAATCATGCTCCCAATAACGGTTTTTAAAAACTCATTTTCAAGAATGCGCAAATGTAAGGACAAAGTTTCCAATTGAGTCTTAATGCTGTTTTGACTTATTCTCAGAGCAAACACGTTTGAGTCATAGGTAGATTTTTATTATCCGATCATTACGAGACTATGACTTGTCGAAGATTTAATTGAAGACGTTGCGGCAAAGCTACAAAGAATTAATTAGGTTGAAGTTTAAATTGGTGCAATTTATCGTCTTCAAGGTTTTATTGCATTCCGAGATCACACAGGTGTGAATGCATAATGTTAATGGAACTCATAATTTTAATTTTACAAAAATAAGGATGTTATTTTTAAAAGAAAATGTTTTAAAATGTTTAAATGTTTACACATAAGATAAAGGACGAATTTAAGTTGGATTAGAGTTGGTTTTAAATAAAACTCTTTTATTAAAGATGGAACAGTTTGGAACTCTATTTGACGACGTCGTTCAAACGACATTAGATTTCATTCGAACGAGATCCACTGTCGTTAGAACGACGTGGCGTCTCGCTCGAACGATATTTCCACCGACTTAAAATATTTATTTAAGTCAGGTCCGAGTCCTTTTCTTGGTGTGCGTGTAGAACGAATTCACTTTTCAAACAATACATTTTTCTGCATATATTTTCTAAGGTTTCATAGACTTAAACACATCTTTACAGTTTACAAGATCTGAGATTTCATTAGTATATGTTTACATGATCTTGTGTGCACTAAGTTTAGTTTGTTCAAACTCATTGGACAACCTGTTTAGTTGGGTTTTGCGATGAAGAAAAGGCGGACACCTGTTTCAACATCGTAGATGATATTAAAGCTATATCGGAGGACACTGAGGCACTCGTGGAGTCATGTGCTATGGACAAGTAGCGTGGAAGATGGAGTTTATGCGTGGGCACTATAAGAGGAGGGGTAGAAGATCAGAGGAGCATAAAGTATTGTGGGTGGATCGAGTCGTTGAGTAAGACTGCCGTCTGTCTTTGTAAAACCATATTCATAGTGATTGTCTGACTTGGGGCCGTCCGAGGTTTTTTTCGTTTTTGGGTTTTTCCTCGTACATCTGGTGTTGTGAGTATTGCTTTACTTTATTTTACTTGCTTTAATCACTAGATGTATGTTTATGATTAATCAAGATAAAATTTGCTAATGTTAATTGGTCTCACAACTTAGTTTTGTTTAAAACACATATTTTCCGCACTTGGTATTTACAAGGGACCTACAAATTGGTATCAGAGCTAAAAACACTATTTTATTGTGTAGATACTTGAGTGTGTTTGTTTGGTTTTTACTCCTGATTTGTTTCTCACTCTTGGTTTGTTTGTCTCTCGATGGATTCTCTAAGCTTTGACGACTTACATCGTTTGAATTTTAAATTTGCAAAACGGATTGAAGTTTTGGAGGAAGAAAATTCCTGTTTTAAAAATATGATTGAATATTTGCAAAATTTTCAAATTCAAAGAGATATGATTCGTGATAATTTTGGAGATTTATATAATATTTTTGAATCTTTAAAAGTTTCCAAATAGGAAAGTGATGATAGAATTATTGTTTGAGAGAGAGAGAGTTAGAGAATTTGAAAAATTCAAGTGTTTGTGCCACTAATGAAAATAGTTTAATTAATGAATTTAAGGCACATTAGAAGAATTTAAGGGATAAGTTTGATCATATTGAGGGGGGAGCGAGATAACCTTCTAGGGGTAATTGAAAATCTAAAGAAGGAGTCCCAAAAGTTTAAGGATTCTAATCGTTTGCTTGAGTCAAAAGTGTTGAAGTTGAAAAATGAATTAATCGACTCAAGTAGTGATAGTAGCGGCTTATCGTGTTCGAGTGGTTCGAATGTCAAAACCCAAACCGTAGTTTATTTTAGAGCGTCAACCACATCCGAGGGTGTTCGAAAATGTTAGCTTAAAGGTCCCGTTCCTCATCGTGTTTTCACATGTTCGCATTGTGGTAGGAAAGGTCACCTTAGGAGTTTTGTTTTGATCTTAGAAAAGACTCTAGGAAGTTTAAACGTAGTGTCCTGTCGGTTCCCAAAACCCGTTTTGTTAGGTATACACCAGTTTGGGTTAGGAAATCCATTTTGGAGATGTTAAATGCTTCATTGGTTGATTCTCACATGCATGCCCATGATTTATCCCTTACTATTTCTTATTGATAGTTGCTTGCATATTTGTTATATGATAGTCTTTGCATTCATGATATACTCCTTGCCAGTATTATGACATGTTTATCTTTTGTATTATATTTTTCATTGGTTTGAATCTTATTGAAAAATACAAAACGATTTTGTTTTTGATAAAACTCTTGAAAAACCAAAAATATTTTCGATTTTTTTTTTGAGTTAATATGTTTGATGTGGCACATTGGTGTGCTTGGACCCCCTTCCTTCCATTATCCATGTGGGTAGGACATTTGGTCATTATTATCAATTCTTAAATTGATCTTAACTATTGTATTATGGGGATGTTTCGAAGTTAATATGCGTTTTGATTTGACTTTGTATATATGCCATCTTTGCACACATGCACGAGTTTATATGGATGTTTGGCTACTCTTGCATATTTGAGTTTGGTGAGACGTTCTTATCTCAATCTTGTCATCTATGCGTAAGCAGACATAAGGAGGAGGTGTGCATGTAATAAGCGTTTACCCGTGATCATTTTAATTTGAAAATATGATGAGTGTATGGGAAAGGGCTGCGAGAGTGTAAAATTGACTCGTCGTGAAAGCCACCGTTGAAAAGAGCTCGAGAAAAAATCATAAGGGAATAAAAAGAATCATATGCAAAAAATGGGTCAAATTAGTTTAATTCATTCAAAAGAAAAAATATGATATATATTTTAGGGAGTTTGAATGGATTAAAAATGGGTTTGCACAAAGAATCCTAAAGTTGAAAATTCGTGTCATGATGCTATTATTTGTAGAATCGTCAAAATTCCGAATTCGTGTGTATGATATTTGTTTAGTTCGTTAAGCTCACACTTTAACTGTCACATATGACTATAATAAAGTTTGATGATAAATTGCTATTGATTAGAGCTTCTTGATCATTTCGATGTATTGGAATTGTGATTCATTTATTTTAGTTCACGAACATACATTCCATGTTCATGTTTAGGCACATCGATACTACGTTAGCATGTTACTCATATTAGTTTGTTTTTTGTGTTTTCTAGTTTGGTTTCTGTTTTACTATTGTTTCGCAATTTTGAGCCCCTTCCAATTTAAATTTTTCTGATATTTTTCCACTGGGAAACACTATTCAATTTTCTGGGTAGACTGTGAAAGTTTGAGTATGTCGTTCGGACGATATACTGTTTCGTTCAAGCGATGTCTTAGTTCGTTCTAACGACATCCCTAACTCGTTCGAACGACATCCTATTTGACCAATTTTTGATTTTTTTTGGTTGTTTTTCTGTTTCAGTACCCAACTGCATATTGATTCATATTTTGGTACTGGTTTCCTATTTATACAGTTTACTTTGAATTGATGATATATTTGACTACATTTGATCCATTTATCACGCCTGCTTAGTTTGATATTCTTTAGCGTGATTCACTTTTTACTAGCTACTGATTTCACATTGCTTGATCATTATTAGTTGGTTGTTTCATGTTTATCTAGCCTATAATGAGTTTATCCAAATTGGTATCTCTCTGTTATTTTTACAAATTGATATCATATTGGTATCTATTCGAATGCTAGATTTGTTTATCTTTTCACCGAATTGTATATTCGAGACAAAAAAGGGGAGAGATGTTTGTGATGTAGGGGGAGTTTTGTGAGTTTATGTGATATACTGATTTATTTGTTCATTTACACATGTTGGTATCTTGTTTCCTCACATAACAAACGACACTACAAGAAAAATGAGTATTAGGGACGGTAAAAAACCGTCCCTAAAAGTACAAAAACCGTCCCTAAAGAGTATTAGGGACGGTTGTTGCAACGGCAAAAATCCGTCTCTTATACTAGGCGTCCTAAATATTTTAGGGACGGATTTTACCGTCCTAAATTTTAATTCATGGACACTCTGCATTTGACATTAGGGACGGATTTTACCGTCCCAAATGGTGTTCCCGCTAAAAAATCCCCGCTCCCGCCAATAGTATTAGGGACGGTTTATCCGTCCCTAATACTACTGAGATACTGGCAACCCAATTAGGGACGGTAAAAACCGTCCCTAAAGGTAATTTCAATTGATGCAAAAATGGGTATTAGGGACGGTAAAAACCGTCCCAAAAGGTATTCTCAATTAATACAAATAAGTATTAGGGACGGTTTATAACCGTCCCAATTAATAAATAAAAAAGTATCGTAAATAGTTATATTATTATATGTTTTATGTTGCAATAATAATTGACGCCTAATATGCATTACAAATCAAATCATCCGATCAAAAACACAATATATTAGCCACATTCATTGAAGCACGAATCCAATAATAATTTCTTCCATTAAACTACATTCAAGTCGAAATATTTATATGAGTACAAAATCATACTAATTAATAAGATATACAATTGTCAAAAAATATATCATCCCTAAATTAAGATGATAAATATGGTTGTCACGCTTCAAAAACTTCTCTTAGTGCCGCATATAGTAGACACACTCAAAATCACGTCTCTTCAACTTCTTGTGCACAACCTGCAATCAATAAATAATAATTTTATCAAAATAATATTATAGTAAAATAAAATATCCAAATATATTTTTTAATCGTACCAACTTTTTACAAATTTTAAAAAAATTTGACAGAATCTCCTTTGTTTATACATGAAAACCAACCTGTTTAATCAATAAAAAAGCCCGCACAGCTATAAGAATCTCGCATATCAACGATTCTATACAATTTTTAAAAAAATTCGACAAAGTCTCCTTTGTTTATACATGAAAACCAATCTGTTTAATGAACACAAAAGCCGAACGACTTTAAAAAAATTGAAAAATCTCTTAAATCAACAATTCAATACAATTTTTAAAAAAATTCGGCAGAGTCTCCTTTGTTTATACATGAAAACCAACCTGTTTAATCAACACAAAAGCCCGCACGGCCAGTAAAAAAAATAAAACAACAATCTCGCATATCAACAACAATAATAAATAAGCAATCTACCAGTCGCAAACCATTGCTTTGTTCATATGTTCCACGCGAATAAAATATAACCCAAAAATGTTATCCTGCAAAAAAACACAAGAAACAAAACAAAAAAGATCTCAGTAATCAAATAATATGCTTAAGTCAAATTTTATGGATGTTTTACGTATTCAACTTTCGATGCCATGTTTTTATGCTTAAGTCTAATTTTTTGCAAATTTACGTCGTACACTCCAACCAGGAGCTCCGTGACTACACGGTCGATTCCTACGAGTCACATTGGTCCCGTGCGAGGTGTTCGTGACACTTTCGGGACCGTTTTATGCTCGTTTTACGTTTTCACCATTCGATGGCATGTTTTATGCTTAAGTCTAATTTTTTGCAAATTTACGTCGTACACTCAAACCGGGAGCCCCGTGACTACGCAGTCGGTTACTACGAGTCACATTGGTCTCGTGCGAGGTGTTCGTGAAACTTACGGGACCGTTTTATGACTGTTTTATGTTTTCACCCTTCGATGGCATGTTTTTATACTTAAGTGTAATTTTTTACAAATTTACGTCGTACACTCCAACCGGGATCCCCATGAATACGCGGTTGGTTCCTACGAGTCACATTGGTCCCGTACGAGGTGTTCGTGACACTTACGGGACCGTTTTATGCTCGTTTTACGTTTTCACCCTTCGATGGCATGTTTTTATGCTTAAGTGTAATTTTTTGCAAATTTAAGTCGTACACTCCAACCGGGAGCCCCGTGACTACGCGGTCGGTTCCTACGAGTCACATTGGTCCCGTGCGAGGTGTTCGTGCCTCCTACGAGTCCGTTTTATGGCTGTTTTACGTTTTCACCCATCGATGCCATGTTTTTATGCTTAAGTCTAAATTTTTGCAAATTTACGTCGTACACTCCAACCGGGAGCCCCGTGACTACGCGGTCGGTTCCTACGAGTCACATTGGTCCCATGCGAGGTGTTCGTGACTCTTACAGGACCGTTTTATGGCTGTTTTAAGTTTTCACCCATCGATGACATATTTTTGTGCTTAAGTCTAAATTTTTGTAAATTTACGTCGTACCCTCCAATCGGGAAGCCCCGTGAGTACGCGGTCGGTTCCTACGAGTCACATTGGTCCAATGCGAGGTGTTCGTGACTCTTACGGGACCGTTTTATGCTCGTTTTACGTTTTCACCCTTCGATGGCATGTTTTATGCATAAGTCTAATTTTTTGCAAATCTACGTCATACACTCCAACCAGGAGCTCCGTGACTACACGGTCGATTCCTAAGAGTCACATTGGTCCCGTGCGAGGTGTTCGTGACTCTTATGGGACCGTTTTATGGTTGTTTTATGTTTTCACCCTTCGATGGCATGTCTTTATGCTTAAGTCAAATGTTTTGCAAATTTACGTCGTACACCGCAACCGGGAGCCCCGTGACTACGCGGTCGGTTCCTACGAGTCACATTGGTCCCGTGCGAGGTGTTCGTGTATCTTACGGGACCGTTTTATGGCTGTTTTACGTTTTCACCCATCGATGACATGTTTTTATGCTTAAGTCTAAATTTCTGCAAATTTACGTCGCACACTCCAACCGGGAGCCCCGTGACTACGCGGTCGGTTCCTACGAGTCACATTGGTCCAGTGCGAGGTGTTCGTGACTCTTAAGGGACCGTTTTATGGATGTTTTGCGTTTTCACCCTTCGATGGCATGTATTTATGCTTAAGTCTATTTTTTTGCAAATTTACGTCGTACACTCCAACCGAGATCCCGTGACTACGCGGTCAGTTCCTACGAGTCACATTGGTCCCGTACGAGGTGTTCGTGACTCTTACGGGACCGTTTTATGCTCGTTTTATGTTTTCACCCTTCGATGGCATATTTTAATGCTTAAGTCTAAATTATTACAAATTTACATCGTACACTCCAACCGGAAGACCCGTGACTACGCGGTCGGTTCCTACGCGTCACATTGGTCCCGTGCGAGGTGTTCGTGACACTTTTGGGACCGTTTTAAGCTCGTTTTATGTTTTCACCATTCGATGGCATGTTTTATGCTTAAGTCTAATTTTTTGCAAATTTACGTCGTACACTCAAACCGGGATCCCCGTGACTACGCGGTCGGTCCCTACGAGTCACATTGGTCCCGTGCGAGGTGTTTGTGACTCTTACGGGACCGTTTTATGGTTGTTTTACGTTTTCACCCATCGATGGCATGTTATCATGCTTTAGTCTAAATTTTTGCAAAGTTACGTTGTACACTCCAACCGGGATCCCCCTGACTACGCGGTCGGTTCCTACGAGTCACATTGGCCCCGTGCGAAGTGTTCGTGTCTCTTACGGGACCGTTTTATGGTTGTTTTACGTTTTCACCCATCGATGGCATGTTATCATGCTTAAGTCTAAATTTTTGCAAATTTACGTCGTACACTCAAATCGGGATCCCCGTGACTACGCGGTCGGTCCCTACGAGTCACATTGGTCCCGTGCGAGGTGTTCGTGACTCTTACAGGATCGTTTTATATCTGTTTTGTACGAGGTGTTCGTGACTCTTACGGGACCGTTTTATGCTCGTTTTATGTTTTCACCCTTCGATGGCATGTTTTAATGCTTAAGTCTAAATTTTTACAAATTTACGTCGTACACTCCAACTGGGATCCCCGTGACTACGCAGTCGGTTCCTACGAGTCACATTGGTCCCGTGCGAGGTGTTCGTGACACTTTCGGGACCGTTTTATGGCTGCTTTACGTTTTCATCCTTCGATGGCATGTTTTTATGCTTAAGTGTAATTTTTTACAAATTTACGTCGTACACTCCAACCGGGATCTCCGAGACTACGCGGTCGGTTCCTACGAGTCACATTGGTCCCGTGCGAGGTGTTCGTGACTCTTACGGGACCGTTTTATTGCAGTTTTGCGTTTTCACCCATCGATGGCATGTTTTTATGCTTATGTCTAAATTTTTGCAAATTTACGTCGTACACTCCAACCGGGATCCCCGTGACTCCGCGATCGATTCCTACGAGTCACATTGGTCCCGTGCGAGGTGTTCGTGTCACTTACGGGACCGTTTTATGGTTGTTTTACATTTTCACCCATCGATGGCATGTTTTCATGCTTAAGTCTAAATTTTTGCAAATTTACGTCGTACACTCCAACCGAGATCCCCGTGACTACGCGATCGGTTCCTATGAGTCACATTGGTCCCGTGCGAGGTGTTCGTGACACTTTCGGGACCGTTTTATGCTCGTTTTACGTTTTCACAATTCGATGGCATGTTTTATGCTCAAGTGTAATTTTTTGCAAATTTACGTCGTACACTCAAACCGGGAGCCCCGTAACTACGCAGTCGGTTCCTAGGAGTCACATTGGTCCCGTGCGAGGTGTTCATGACACTTACGGGACCGTTTTACGGCTGTTTTAGGTTTTCACCCTTCGATGGCATATTTTTATGCTTAAGTGTAATTTTTTGCAAATTTAAGTCGTACACTCCAACCGGGATCCCCGTGACTACGCAGTCGGTTCCTACGAGTCACATTGGTCCCGTGCGAGGTGTTCGTGACACTTACGGGACCGTTTTATGGCTGTTTTATGTTTTCACCCTTCGATGGCATGTTTTTATGCCTAAGTGTAATTTTTTACAAATTTACGTCGTACACTCCAACCGGGGTCCCCGTGACTACGCGGTCGGTTCCTACGAGTCACATTGGTCCCGTGCGAGGTGTTCGTGTCTCTTACGGGACCGTTTTATGGCTGTTTTACGATTTCACCAATCGATGGCATGTTTTCATGCTTAAGTCTAAATTTTTGCAAATTTACGTCGTACACTCCAACCGAGATCCCCGTGACTACGCGGTCGGTTCCTATGAGTCACATTGGTCCCGTATGAGGTGTTCGTGACTCTTACGGGACCGTTTTATGCTCGTTTTATGTTTACACCCTTCGATGGCATGTTTTAATGCTTAAGTCTAAATTTTTACAAATTTACGTCGTACATTCCAACCGGGAGACCCGTGACTACGCGGTCGGTTCCTACGCGTCACATTGGTCCCGTGCGAGGTGTTAGTGACACTTTTGGGACCGTTTTATGCGCGTTTTATGTTTTCACTATTCGATGGCATTTTTTATGCTTAAGTCTAATTTTTTGCAAATTTACGTCGTACACTCAAACCGGGATCCCCGTGACTACGCGGTCGGTTCCTACTAGTCACATTGGTCCCGTGCGAGGTGTTCGTGACTCTTACGGGACCGTTTTATGGTTGTTTTGCGTTTTCACCCATCGATGGCATGTCTTTATGCTTAAGTCTAAATTTCAGCAAATTTACGTCGTACACTCCAATCGGGAGCCCCGTGACTACACGGTCGGTTCCTACGAGTCACATTGGTCCCGTGCGAGGTGTTCGAGTCTCTTACGGAACCGTTTTATGGTTGTTTTACGTTTTCAGCCATCGATGGCATGTTTTCATGCTTAAGTCTAAATTTTTGCAAATTTACGTCGTACACTCCAACCGAGATCCCCGTGACTACGCGATCGGTTCCTACGAGTCACATTGGTCCCGTACGAGGTGTTCGTGACTCTTACGGGTCCGTTTTATGCTCGTTTTATGTTTTCACCCATCGATGGCTTGTTTTAATGCTTAAGTCTAAATTTTTACAAATTTACGTCGTACACTCCAACCGGGAGACCCGTGACTACGCGGTCGGTTCCTGCGCGTCACATTGGTCCCGTGCGAGGTGTTCGTGATACTTTCGGGACCGTTTTATGCTCGTTTTGCGTTTTCACCATTCGATGGCATGTTTTATGCTTAAGTCTAATTTTTTGCAAATTGACGTCGTACACTCAAACCGGAAGGCTCGTAACTACGCGGTCGGTTCCTACGAGTCACATTGGTCCCGTGCGAGGTGTTCGTGACACTTACGGGACCGTTTTATGGCTGTTTTATGTTTTCACCCTTCGATGGCATGTTTTTAGGCTTAAGTGTACTTTTTTACAAATTTAGGTCGTACACTCCAACCGGGATCCACGTGACTACGCGGTCGGTTCCTACGAGTCACATTGGTCCCGTTCGAGGTGTTCGTGACTCTTACGAGACCGTTTTATGGCTATTTTGCGTTTTCACCCATCGATGGCATGTTTTTATGCTTAAGTCTAAGTTTTTGCAAATTTACATCGTACACTCCAACCGGGATCCCCGTGACTACGCGGTCGGTTCCTACGAGTCACATTGGTCCCGTACGAGGTGTTCGTGACTCTTACGGGACCGTTTTATGCTCGTTTTATGTTTTCACCCTTCGATGGCATGTTTTAATGCTTAAGTCTAAATTTTTACAAATTTACGTCGTACACTCCAACCGGGAGAACCGTGACTACGCGGTCGGTTCCTACGCGTCACATTGGTCCCGTGCGAGGTGTTCGTGACACTTTCGGGACCGTTTTATGCACGTTTTATGTTTTCACCATTCGATGGCATGTTTTATGCTTAAGTCTAATTTTTTGCAAATTTACGTCGTACGCTCAAACCGGGAGCCCCGTGACTACGCGGTCGGTTCCTACGAGTCACATTGGTCCCGTGCGAGGTGTTCGTGACACTTACGGGACCGTTTTGTGGCTGTTTTATGTTTTCATCCTTCGATGGCATGTTTTTATGCTTAAGTGTAATTTTTTAGTATTTACGTCGTACACTCCAATCGGGATCCCCGAGAGTACGCGGTCGGTTCCTACGAGTCACATTGGTCCCGTGCGAGGTGTTCGTGACTCTTACGGGACCGTTTTATGGTTGTTTTACATTTTCACCCATCGATGGCATGTTTTCATGCTTAAGTCTACATTTCTGCAAATTTATGTCGTATACTCCAACCGAGATCCCCGTGACTACGCGATCGGTTCCTACGAGTCACATTGGTCCCGTGCGAGGTGTTCGTGACGCTTTCGGGACCGTTTTATGCTCGTTTTACGTTTTCACCATTCGATGGCATGTTTTATGCTTAAGTCTAATTTTTTGCAAATTTACGTCGTACACTCAAACCGGGACCCCGTAACTACGCGGTCGGTTCCTACAAGTCACATTGGTCCCGTGCGAGGTGTTCGTGACACTTACGGGACCGTTTTACGGCTGTTTTATGTTTTCACCCTTCGATGGCATGGTTTTATGCTTGAGGGTAATTTTTTACAAATTTACGTCGTACACTCCAACCGGGATCCCCGTGACTACGCGGTCAGTTCCTACGAGTCACATTGGTCCCGTGCGAGGTGTTCGTTACTCTTACGGGACCGTTTTATGGCTGTTTTGCGTTTTCACCCATCGATGGCATGCTTTTATGCTTAAGTCTCAATTTTTGCAAATTTACGTCGTACACTCCAACCGGGAGCCCCGTGACTACGCGGTCGGTTCCTACGAGTCACATTGGTCCCGTCCGAGGTGTTCGTGTCTCTTCCGGGACCGTTTTATGGTTGTTTTACGTTTTCACCCATCGATGGCATGTTTTCATGCTTAAGTCTAAATTTTTGCAAATTTACGTCGTACACTCCAACCGAGATCCCCGTGACTACGCAGTCGGTTACTACGAGTCACATTGGTCCCGTACGAGGTGTTCGTGACTCTTAGGGGACCGTTTTAAGCTCGTTTTATGTATTCACCCTTCGATAGCATGTTTTAATGCTTATGTCTAAATTTTTACAAATTTACGTCGTACACTCCAACCGGGATCCCCGTGACTACGCGGTCGGTTCCTACGAGTCACATTGGTCCCGTGCGAGGTGTTCGTGTCTCTTACGGGACCGTTTTATGGCTGTTTTACGTTTTCACCAATCGATGGCATGTTTTCATGCTTAAGTCTAAATTTTTGCAAATTTATGTCGTACACTCCAACCGAGATCCCCGTGACTACGCGGTCGGTTCCTACGAGTCACATTGGTCCCGTACGAGGTGTTCGTGACTCTTACGGGACCGTTTTATGCTCGTTTTATGTTTTCACCCTTCGATGGCATGTTTTAATGCTTAAGTCTAAATTTTTACAAATTTACGTCGTACACTCCAACCGGGAGACCCGTGACTACGCGGTCGGTTCCTACGCGTCACATTGGTCCCGTGCGAGGTGTTAGTGACACTTTTGGGACCGTTTTATGCGCGTTTTATGTTTTCACTATTCGATGGCATTTTTTATGCTTAAGTCTAATTTTTTGCAAATTTACGTCGTACGCTCAAACCGGGAGCCCCGTGACTACGCGGTCGGTTCCAACGAGGCACATTGGTCCCGTACGAGGTGGTCGTGACACTTACGGGACCGTTTTAGGGCTGTTTTATGTTTTCATCCTTCGATGGCATGTTTTTATGCTTGAGTGTAATTTTTTACAAATTTACGTCGTACACTCCAGTCGGGATCCCCGAGAGTACGCGGTCGATTCCTACAAGTCACATTGGTCCCGTGCGAGGTGTTCGTGACTCTTACGGGACCGCTTTATGGCTGTTTTGCGTTTTCACCCATCGATGGCATGTCTTTATGCTTAAGTCTAAATTTCTGCAAATTTACGTCGTACACTCCAATCGGGAGCCCCGTGACTACACGGTCGGTTCCTACGAGTCACATTGGTCCCGTGCGAGGTGTTCGAGTCTCTTACGGGACCGTTTTATGGTTGTTTTACGTTTTCAGCCATCGATGGCATGTTTTCATGCTTAAGTCTAAATTTTTGCAAATTTACGTCATACACTCCAACCGAGATCCCCGTGACTACGCGGTCGGTTCCTACGAGTCACATTGGTCCCGTACGAGGTGTTCGTGACTCTTACGGGTCCGTTTTATGCTCGTTTTATGTTTTCACCCATCGATGGCATGTTTTAATGCTTAAGTCTAAATTTTTACAAATTTACGTCGTACACTCCAATCGGAAGACCCGTGACTACGCGGTCGGTTCCTGCGCGTCACATTGGTCCCGTGCGAGGTGTTCGTGACACTTTCGGGACCGTTTTATGCTCGTTTTACGTTTTCACCATTCGATGGCATGTTTTATGATTAAGTCTAATTTTTTGCAAATTGACGTCGTACACTCAAACCGGAAGGCTCGTGACTACGCGGTCGGTTCCTACGAGTCACAATTGTCCCGTGCGAGGTGTTCGTGACACTTATGGGACCGTTTTATGGCGGTTTTATGTTTTCACCCTTCGATGGCATGTTTTTAGGCTTAAGTGTACTTTTTTACAAAATTTACGTCGTACACTCCAACCGGGATCCACGTGACTACGCGGTCGGTTCCTACGAGTCACATTGGTCCCGTTCGAGGTGTTCGTGACTCTTACGAGACCGTTTTATGGCTATTTTGCGTTTTCACCCATCGATGGCATGTTTTTATGCTTAAGTCTAAATTTTTGCAAATTTACGTCGTACACTCCATCTGGGATCCCCGTGACTACGCGGTCGGTTCCTACGAGTCACGTATGCGGTGTTCGTGACTCTTACGGGACCGTTTTATGCTCGTTTTATGTTTTCACCCTTCGATGGCATGTTTTAATGCTTAAGTCTAAATTTTTACAAATTTACGTCGTACACTCCAACCGGGAGAACCGTGACTACGCGGTCGGTTCCTACGCGTCACATTGGTCCCGTGCGAGGTGTTCGTGACACTTTCGGGACCGTTTTATGCACGTTTTATGTTTTCACCATTCGATGGCATGTTTTATGCTTAAGTCTAATTTTTTGCAAATTTACGTCGTACGCTCAAACCGGGAGCCCCGTGACTACGCGGTCGGTTCCTACGAGTCACATTGGTCCCGTGCGAGGTGTTCGTGACACTTACGGGACCGTTTTATGGCTGTTTTATGTTTTCATCCTTCGATGGCATATTTTTATGCTTAAGTGTAATTTTTTACAAATTTACGTCGTACACTCCTACCGGGATCCCCGAGAGTACGCGATCGGTTCCTACGAGTTACATTGGTCCCGTGCGAGGTGTTCGTGACTCTTACGGGACCGTTTTATGGCTGTTTTGCGTTTTCACCCATCGATGGCATGTTTTTATGCTTAAGTCTAAATTTTTGCAAATTTACGTCGTACACTCCAACTGGGATCCCCGTGACTACGCGGTCGGTTCCTACGAGTCACCTTGGTCACGTACGAGGTGTTCGTGACTCTTACGGGACCGTTTTATGCTCGTTTAATGTTTTCCCTTCGATGGCATGTTTTAATGCTTAAGTCTAAATTTTTACAAATTTACGTCGTACACTCCAACCGGGAGAACCGTGACTACGCGGTCGGTTCCTACGCGTCACATTGGTCCCGTGCGACGTGTTCGTGACACTTTCGGGACCGTTTTATGCACGTTTTATGTTTTCACCATTCGATGGCATGTACTATGCTTAAGTCTAATTTTTTGCAAATTTACGTCGTACGCTCAAACCGGGAGCCCCGTGACTACGCGGTCGGTTCCTACGAGTCACATTGGTCCCGTGTGAGGTGTTCGTGACACTTACGGGACCGTTTTATGGCTGTTTTATGTTTTCATCCTTCGATGGCATGTTTTTATGCTTAAGTGTAATTTTTTACAAATTTACGTCGTACACTCCAACCGGGATCCCCGAGAGTACGCGGTCGGTTCCTACGAGTCACATTGGTCCCGTGCGAGGTGTTCGTGACTCTTACGGGACCGTTTTATGGCTGTTTTGCGTTTTCACCCATCGATGGCATGTTTTTATTCTTAAGTCTAAATTTTTGCAAATTTACGTCGTACACTCCAACCGGGATCCCCGTGACTACGCGGTCGGTTCCTACGAGTCACATTGGTCCCGTGCGAGGTGTTCGTGACTCTTACGGGACCGTTTTATGGCTGTTCTACATTTTCACCCATCGATGGCTTGTTTTCATGCTTAAGTCTAAATTTCTGCAAATTTTTGTCGTACACTCCAACCGAGATCCCCTTGACTACGCGATCGGTTCCTACGAGTCACATTGGTCCCGTGCGAGGTGTTCGTAACGCTTTCGGGACCGTTTTATGCTCGTTTTACGTTTTCACCATTCGATGGCATGTTTTATGCTTAAGTCTAATTTTTTGCAAATTTACGTCGTACACTCAAACCGGGAGCCCCGTAACTACGCGGTCGGTTCCTACGAGTCACATTGTTCCCGTGCGAGGTGTTCGTGACACTTACCGGACCGTTTTACGGCTGTTGTATGTTTTCACCCTTCGATGGCATGTTTTTATGCTTAAGTGTAATTTTTTACAAATTTACGTCGTACACTCCAACCGGGATCCCCGTGACTACGCGGTCAGTTCCTACGAGTCACATTGGTCCCGTGCGAGGTGTTCGTTACTCTTACGGGACCGTTTTATGGCTGTTTTGCATTTTCACCCATCGATGGCATGCTTTTATGCTTAAGTCTCAATTTTTGCAAATTTATGTCGTACACTCCAACCGGGAGCCCCGTAACTACGCGGTCGGTTCCTACGAGTCACATTGGTCCCGTACGAGGTGTTCGTGACACTTACGGGACCGTTTTACTGCTGTTTTATGTTTTCACCCTTTAATGGCATGTTTTTATGCTTAAGTGTAATTTTTTACAAATTTACGCCGTACACTCCAACCGGGATCCCCGTGACTACGCGGTCAGTTCCTACGAGTCACATTGGTCCCGTGCGAGGTGTTCGTGACTCTTACGGGACCGTTTTATGGCTGTTTTGCGTTTTCACCCATCGATGGCATGCTTTTTTGCTTAAGTCTAAATTTTTGCAAATTTACGTCGTACACTCCAACCGGGAGCCCCGTGACTACGCGGTCGGTTCCTACGAGTCACATTGGTCCCGTGCGAGGTGTTCGTGTCTCTTCTGGGACCGTTTTATGGCTGTTTTACGTTTTCACCCATCGATGGCATGTTTTCATGCTTAAGTCTAAATTTTTGCAAATTTACGTCGTACACTCCAACCGAGATCCCCGTGACTACGCGGTCGATTACTACGAGTCACATTGGTCCTGTACGAGGTGTTCGTGACTCTTACGGGACCGTTTTATGCTCGTTTTATGTATTCACCTTTCGATAGCATGTTTTAATGCTTAAGTCTAAATTTTTACAAATTTACGTCGTACACTCCAACCGGGAGACCCGTGACTACGCGGTCGGTTCCTACGCGTCACATTGTTCCCGTGCGAGGTGTTCGTGACACTTTCGGGACCGTTTTATGCTCGTTTTATGTTTTCACTATTCGATGGCATGTTTTATGCTTAAGTCTAATTTTTTGCAAATTTACGTCGTACACTCAAATCGGGATCCCCGTGACTACGCGGTCGGTTCCTAGGAGTCACATTGGTCCCGTGCGAGGTGTTCGTGACTCTTACGGGACCGTTTTATGGCTGTTTTATGTTTTCACCCTTCGATGGCATTTTTTTATGCTTAAGTGTACTTTTTTACAAATTTACGTCGTACACTCCAACCGGGATCCACGTGACTACGCGGTCGGTTCCTACGAGTCACATTGATCCCGTTAGAGGTGTTCGTGACTCTTACGAGACCGTTTTATGGCTATTTTGCGTTTTCACCTATCGATGGCATGTTTTTATGCTTAAGTCTAAATTTTTGCAAATTTACGTCGTACACTCCAACCGGGATCCCCGTGACTACGCGGTCGGTTCCTACGAGTCACATTGGTCCCGTACGAGTTGTTCGTGACTCTTACGGGACCGTTTTATGCTCGTTTTATGTTTTCACCCTTCGATGGCATGTTTTAATGCTTAAGTCTAAATTTTTACAAATTTACGTCGTACACTCCAACCGGGAGAACCGTGACTACGCGGTCGGTTCCTACGCGTCACATTGGTCCCGTGCGAGGTGTTCGTGACACTTTCGGGACCGTTTTATGCACGTTTTATGTTTTCACCATTCGATGGCATGTTTTATGCTTAAGTTTAATTTTTTGCAAATTTACGTCGTACGCTCAAACCGGGAGCCCCGTGACTACGCGGTCGGTTCCTACGAGTCACATTGATCCCGTGCGAGGTGTTCGTGACACTTACGGGACCGATTTATGGCTGTTTTATGTTTTCATCCTTCGATGGCATGTTTTTATGCTTAAGTGTAATTTTTTATAAATTTACGTCGTAAACTCCAACCGGGATCCTCGAGAGTACGCGGTCGGTTCCTACGAGTCACATTGGTCCCGTGCGAGGTGTTCTTGACTCTTACGGGACCGTTTTATGGCTGTTTTGCGTTTTCACCCATCGATGGCATGTTTTTATGCTTAAGTCTAAATTTTTTGCAAATTTACGTCGTACACTCCAACCGGGATCCCTGTGACTACGCGGTCGGTTCCTACGAGTCACATTGGTCCCGTGCGAGGTGTTCGTGTCTCTTACGGGACCGTTTTATGGCTGTTTTACATTTTCACCCATCGATGGCATGTTTTCATGCTTAAGTCTAAATTTCTGCAAATTTATGTCGTACACTCCAACCGAGATCCCCGTGACTACGCGATCGATTCCTACGAGTCACATTGGTCCCGTGCGAGGTGTTCGTGACGCTTTCGGGACCGTTTTATGCTCGTTTTACGTTTTCACCATTCGATGGCATGTTTTATGCTTAAGTCTAATTTTTTGCAAATTTACGTCGTACACTCAAACCGGGAGCCCCGTAACTACGCGGTCGGTTCCTACGAGTCACATTGGTCCCGTGCGAGGTGTTCGTGACACTTACGGGACCGTTTTACGACTGTTTTATGTTTTCACCCTTCGATGGCATGTTTTTATGCTTAAGTGTAATTTTTTACAAATTTACGTCGTACACTCCAACCGGGATCCCCGTGACTACGCGGTCAGTTCCTACGAGTCACATTGGTCCCGTGCGAGGTGTTCGTGACTCTTACGGGACCGTTTTATGGTTGTTTTGCGTTTTTACCCATCGATGGCATGCTTTTATGCTTAAGTCTAAATTTTTGCAAATTTACGTCGTACACTCCAACCGGGAGCCCCGTGACTACGCGGACGTTTCCTACGAGTCACATTGGTCCCGTGCGAGGTGTTCGTGTCTCTTCCGGGACCGTTTTATGGATGTTTTACGTTTTCACCCATCGATGGCATGTTTTCATGCTTAAGTCTAAATTTTTGTAAATTTACGTCGTACACTCCAACCGAGATCCCCGTGACTACGCGGTCGGTTACTACGAGTCACATTGGTTCCGTACGAGGTGTTCGTGACTCTTACGGGACCGTTTTTTGCTCGTTTTATGTATTCACCCTTCGATAGCATGTTTTAATGCTTAAGTCTAAATTTTTACAAATTTACGTCGTACACTCCAACCGGGAGACCCGTGACTACGCGGTCGGGTCCTACGCGTCACATTGTTCCCGTGCGAGGTGTTCGTAACACTTTCGGGACCGTTTTATGCTCGTTTTATGTATTCACCCTTCGATAGCATGTTTTAATGCTTAAGTCTAAATTTTTACAAATTTACGTCGTACACTCAAACCGGGAGCCCCGTAACTACGCGGTCGGTTCCTACGAGTCACATTGGTCCCGTGCGAGGTGTTCGTGACACTTACGGGACCGTTTTATGGTTGTTTTATGTTTTCACCCTTCGATGGCATGTTTTTATGCTTGACTGTAATTTTTTACAAATTTACGTCGTACACTCCAACCGGGATCCCCGTGACTACGCGGTCGGTTCCTACGAGTCACATTGGTCCCGTGCGAGGTGTTCGTGACTCTTACGGGACCGTTTTATGGCTGTTTTTTGGTTTCACCCTTCGATGGCATGTTTTTATGCTTTAGTGTAATTTTTTACAAATTTACGTCGTACACTCCAACCGGGATCCCCGTGACTACGCGGTCAGTTCCTACGAGTCACATTGGTCCCGTGCGAGGTGTTCGTGACTCTTACGGGACCGTTTTATGGCTGTTTTGCGTTTTCACCCATCGATGGCATGCTTTTATGCTTAAGTCTAAATTTTTGCAAATTTACGTCGTACACTCCAACCGGGAGCCCCGTGACTACGCGGTCGTTTCCTACGAGTCACATTGGTCCCGTGCGAGGTGTTCGTGTCTCTTCTGGGACCGTTTTATGGCTGTTTTACGTTTTCACCCATCGATGGCATGTTTTCATGCTTAAGTCTAAATTTTTGCAAATTTACGTCGTACACTCCAACCGAGATCCCCGTGACTACGCGGTCGGTTACTACGAGTCACATTGGTTCCGTACGAGGTGTTCGTGACTCTTACGGGACCGTTTTTTGCTCGTTTTATGTATTCACCCTTCGATAGCATGTTTTAATGCTTAAGTCTAAATTTTTACAAATTTACGTCGTACACTCCAACCGGGAGACCCGTGACTACGCGGTCGGTTCCTACGCGTCACATTGTTCCCGTGCGAGGTGTTCGTGACACTTTCGGGACCGTTTTATGCACGTTTTATGTTTTCACCATTCGATGGCATGTTTTATGCTTAAGTCTAATTTTTTGCAAATTTACGTCGTACGCTCAAACCGGGAGCCCCGTGACTACGTGGTCGGTTCCTACGAGTCACATTGGTCCCGTGCGAGGTGTTCGTGACACTTACGGGACCGTTTTATGGATGTTTTATGCTTTCATCCTTCGATAGCATGTTTTTATGCTTAAATGTAATTTTTTACAAATTTACGTCGTACACTCCAACCGGGATCCCCGAGAGTACGCGGTCGGTTCCTACGAGTCACATTGGTCCCGTGCGAGGTGTTCGTGACTCTTACTGGACCGTTTTATGGCTGTTTTGCGTTTTCACCCATCGATGGCATGTTTTTATGCTTAAGTCTAAATTTTTGCAAATTTACGTCGTACACTCCAACCGGGATCCCCGTGACTACGCGGTCGGTTCCTGCGAGTCACATTGGTCCCGTGCGAGGTGTTCGTGTCTCTTACGGGACCGTTTTATGGCTGTTTTACATTTTCACCCATCGATGGCATGTTTTCATGCTTAAGTCTAAATTTCTGAAAATTTATGTCGTACACTCCAACCGAGATCCCCGTGACTACGCGATCGGTTCCTACGAGTCACATTGGTCCCGTGCGAGGTGTTCGTGACGCTTTCGGGACCGTTTTATGCTCGTTTTACGTTTTCACCATTCGATGGCATGTTTTATGCTTAAGTCTAATTTTTTACAAATTTACGTCGTACACTCAAACCGGGAGCCCCGTAACTACGCGGTCGGTTCCTACGAGTCACATTGGTCCCGTGCGAGGTGTTCGTGACACTTACGGGACCGTTTTACGGCTGTTTTATGTTTTCACCCTTTGATGGCATGTTTTTATGCTTAAGTGTAATTTTTTACAAATTTACGTCGTACACTCCAACCGGGATCCCCGTGACTACGCGGTCAGTTCCTACGAGTCACATTGGTCCCGTGCGAGGTGTTCGTGACTCTTACGGGACCGTTTTATGGCTGTTTTGCGTTTTCACCCATCGATGGCATGCTTTTATGCTTAAGTCTAAATTTGTGCAAATTTACGTCGTACACTCCAACCGGGAGCCCCGTGACTACGCGGTCGGTTCCTACGAGTCACATTGGTCCCGTGCGAGGTGTTCGTGTCTCTTCTGGGACCGTTTTATGGCTGTTTTACGTTTTCACCCATCGATGGCATGTTTTCATGCTTAAGTCTAAATTTTTGCAAATTTACGTCGTACACTCCAACCGAGATCCCCGTGACTACGCGGTCGATTACTACGAGTCACATTGGTCCTGTACGAGGTGTTCGTGACTCTTACGGGACCGTTTTATGCTCGTTTTATGTATTCACCCTTCGATAGCATGTTTTAATGCTTAAGTCTAAATTTTTACAAATTTACGTCGTACACTCCAACCGGGAGACCCGTGACTACGCGGTCGGTCCTACGCGTCACATTGTTCCCGTGCGAGGTGTTCGTGACACTTTCGGGACCATTTTATGCTCGTTTTATGTTTTCACCATTCGATGGCATGTTTTATGCTTAAGTCTAATTTTTTGCAAATTTACGTCGTACACTCAAACCGGGAGCCCCGTGACTACGCGGTCGGTTCCTGCGAGTCACATTGGTCCCGTGCGAGGTGTTCGTGACACTTACGGGACCGTTTTGTGGCTGTTTTATGTTTTCACCCTTCGATGGCATGTTTTTATGCTTGACTGTAATTTTTTACAAATTTACGTCGTACACTCCAACCGGGATCCCCGTGACTACGCGGTCGGTTCCTACGAGTCACATTGGTCCCGTGCGAGGTGTTCGTGACTCTTACGGGACCGTTTTACGGCTGTTTTATGTTTTCAGCCTTTGATGGCATGTTTTTATGCTTAAGTGTAATTTTTTACAAATTTACGTCGTACACTCCAACCGGGATCCCCGTGACTACGCGGTCAGTTCCTACGAGTCACATTGGTCCCGTGCGAGGTGTTCGTGACTCTTACGGTACCGTTTTATGGCTGTTTTGCGTTTTCACCCATCGATGGCATGCTTTTATGCTTAAGTCTAAATTTTTGCAAATTTACGTCGTACACTCCAACCGGGAGCCCCGTGACTACGCGGTCGGTTCCTTCGAGTCACATTGGTCCCGTGCGAGGTGTTCGTGTCTCTTCTGGGATCGTTTTATGGCTGTTTTACGTTTTCACCCATCGATGGCATGTTTTCATGCTTAAGTCTAAATTTTTGCAAATTTACGTCGTACACTCCAACCGAGATCCCCGTGACTACGCGGTCGATTACTACGAGTCACATTGGTCCCGTACGAGGTGTTCGTGACTCTTACGGGACCGTTTTATGCTCGTTTTATGTATTCACCCTTCGATAGCATGTTTTAATGCTTAAGTCTAAATTTTTACAAATTTACGTCGTACACTCCAACCGGGAGACCCGTGACTACGCGGTCGGTTCCTACGCGTCACATTGTTCCCGTGCGAGGTGTTCGTGACACTTTCGGGACCGTTTTATGCTCGTTTTATGTTTTCACCATTCGATGGCATGTTTTATGCTTAAGTCTAATTTTTTGCAAATTTACGTCGTAAACTCAAACCGGGAGCCCCGTGACTACGCGGTCGGTTCCTACGAGTCACATTGGTCCCATGCGAGGTGTTCGTGACACTTACGGGACCGTTTTATGGCTGTTTTATGTTTTCACCCTTCGATGGCATGTTTTTATGCTTGACTGTAATTTTTTACAAATTTACGTCGTACACTCCAACCGGGATCCCCGTGACTACGCGGTCGGTTCCTACGAGTCACATTGGTCCCGTGCGAGGTGTTCGTGACTCTTACGGGACCGTTTTATGGCTGTTTTATGGTTTCACCCTTCGATGGCATGTTTTTATGCTTAAGTGTAATTTTTACAAATTTACGTCGTACACTCCAACCGGGATCCCCGTGACTACGCGGTCGGTTCCTACGAGTCACATTGGTCCCGTGCGAGGTGTTCGTGACTTTTACAGGACCGTTTTATGGCTGTTTTGCGTTTTCACCCAATGATGGTATGTTTTTTTGCTTAAGTCTAAATTTTTGCAAATTTACATCGTACACTCCAATCGGGAGCCCCGTGACTACGCGATCGGTTCCTACGAGTCACATTGGTCCCGTGCGAGGTGTTCGTGTCTCTTACGGGACCGTTTTATGGCCGTTTTTCGTTTTCACCCATCGATGGCATGCTTTTATGCTTAAGTCTAAATTTTTGCAAATTTACGTCGGACACTCCAACCGGGAGCCCCGTGACTACGCGGTCGGTTCCTACGAGTCACATTGGTCCCGTGCGAGGTGTTCGTGTCTCTTCTGGGACCGTTTTATGGCTGTTTTACGTTTTCACCCATCGATGGCATGTTTTCATGCTTAAGTCTAAATTTTTGCAAATTTACGTCGTACACTCCAACCGAGATCCCCGTGACTACGCGATCGATTACTACGAGTCACATTGGTCCCGTACGAGGTGTTCGTGACTCTTACGGGACCGTTTTATGCTCGTTTTATGTATTCACCCTTCGATAGCATGTTTTAATGCTTAAGTCTAAATTTTTACAAATTTACGTCGTACACTCCAACCGGGAGACCCGTGACTACGCGGTCGGTTCCTACGCGTCACATTGTTCCCGTGCGAGGTGTTCGTGACACTTTCGGGACCGTTTTATGCTCGTTTTATGTTTTCACCATTCGATGGCATGTTTTATGCTTAAGTCTAATTTTTTGCAAATTTACGTCGTACACTCAAACCGGGAGCCCCGTGACTACGCGGTCGGTTCCTACGAGTCACATTGGTCCCATGCGAGGTGTTCGTGACACTTACGGGACCGTTTTATGGCTGTTTTATGTTTTCACCCTTCGATGGCATGTTTTTATGCTTGACTGTAATTTTTTACAAATTTACGTCGTACACTCCAACCGGGATCCCCGTGACTACGCGGTCGGTTCCTACGAGTCACATTGGTCCCGTGCGAGGTGTTCGTGACTCTTACGGGACCGTTTTATGGCTGTTTTTTGGTTTCACCCTTCGATGGCATGTTTTTATGCTTAAGTGTAATTTTTACAAATTTACGTCGTACACTCCAACCGGGATCCCCGTGACTACGCGGTCGGTTCCTACGAGTCACATTGGTCCCGTGCGAGGTGTTCGTGACTTTTACAGGACCGTTTTATGGCTGTTTTGCGTTTTCACCCATCGATGGCATGTTTTTTTGCTTAAGTCTAAATTTTTGCAAATTTACATCGTACACTCCAATCGGGAGCCCCGTGACTACGCGATCGGTTCCTACGAGTCACATTGGTCCCGTGCGAGGTGTTCGTGTCTCTTACGGGACCGTTTTATGGCCGTTTTTCTTTTTCACCCATCGATGGCATATTTTTATGCTTAAGTCTAAATTTTTGCAAATTTACGTCGTACACTGCAACCGGGAGCCCCGTGATTTCGCGGTTGGTTCCTACGAGTCACATTGGTCCCGTGAGAGGTGTTCGTGACACTTACGGGACCGTTTTATGCTCATTTTACTATTCACCCTTCGATGGCAT